>VXAC01007292.1:406053-451584 GCA_013399225.1 Rhipidura dahli | reverse complement strand
GCGGCGGTCCGGGGCTGGCACCGCACGCTGGAGCGGCTCCAGCGCCTGACGGAGCCCCCCGGGAGCCCCTCCTGGGCTGCCCCATCCCGCCCCATCCTCGGCGGTCGTCAGTTGTAGTGAGTACCAGAAGGATGAAAAGGTCTTTTCTTCCAACCATCCCTTCCTGGCAGGTGCTTGCTCTCAGGGAAGGTGTGTCGGGCACAAATTTTCAGGAAAAGCAATGACACCACTCTCTTAGGTTAAACCCAACCAGTTCCTCCTCACTGCGTCTCCCTACATCAGTCATTCCCCAAAACTTAAATTTACCCAGAGGTGCAGGGAAATCTTTGTTCTTTCAAGGCCGTTCAATAAAGACTATGTTGAAATAAATCTGTCACTGAAAAGTTAGGACGGTTTCTCACATTTTTGCCGTGTACAGAAAAGCATAGATGACAAAACATGATCTGTAGTTTGTAAATGTGAAGTCCTTCAGTCTTCACAGAAGAAGGTGAAAGAGTTGAAGTTTTTCATCCTGTCATCACTGGGTTTCAGAGTTACTCCTGCTTAATGGCACTGTAGCAAAATTCTGGTCTCCTGGCTGACTCCTTTCTCACACATAAGGGTGATGCAAAGGATTTGGTGTTTTTTCTATTTGGGTTTGGAGGTTTTTATTTCCTTGCTTAATTACGTGGGTTCTGGAAAAGATTAAAACTGATTTTTTTTTTTTTTAACTAGGATTTTGTGAGTTCCAAGGGAATGTGTGTTGATGGCTTCTTCAGCTTTCATTTCAATGGGTAAGGTTATCAGGTTGAACACACTTACCAATTTAAACACAAACTTCCTTCCTTTGCAATGGTAACTTTGTTGTCTAATTATCTTTTAAAGAATTGTTTCGAAGATTTCAAGTTTTTCCTTATATTGCTCAATAACACACCCCCCAGGTGCTAAATCCATATGTAGACACCTCACTAAGTGGCCTAATTTTTACAAGTGCTAAGACCTCTAGCACCTGCCTTGTCTGAAAAATGCTGGTTTCCTAAAATTTAAAGCAGTCGTAAACTTTCCTAAATTAAAGCAGGAATTGAATTAGCCCCGACTAGTTTTAGGCTTGCAGAGGTGGGAAGAAAAAGGAGAGGGAGCAAAATTAGAGCTACCTTGTGCAAAGAAGTGCCCCAGGGCTTGTTAAAGAGTATGGAAAAAAAGACTGCAGCCCTGCAGGATTACATTCCCTGTTTATCCCTGCGGCTGAGGGAATAGATGGACGCAGCAGTGCCCTTCCTATGCTGCTCTTCCCACCTGCCTCCCAAAAGAAATGCCTTGGGACAAAGCAGGGTGCTGGCTTGTGCAGCCACGTCTCCTTGACATCCCTGGGCAAGCCAGTGGCAGTCCTGCTTACGGGAATCTCTCCTGTTGCTGTGCTGGGGATGCCTGCTCTAGGCTGGCACGCATTTGTTTTGAACTCCCCACCAGAACTGACTTCTGGATGCCACTGGCCTGTCTGAAGCTCGAAGCAGCGTGAAAGCCGAGCCCCCCTCATTAACCCCAGTTCCTCAGGCATAAGGAAACTTTTACTCCAGGCATTGATCAAGCACAGCCTATGGCTGGGGGGGTCCCATCTCCTTCTGGAGATGCCAGAGCCCCCCCGATCCTCAGCTACCAATCTTCCTGTACTGGCCCTGTCCCTCTCTGATCCCAGACAAAATTCCCACTGCTGCTGCTGTCAGATGCAAAGGCTTCTCCTTGGGGCTGCTGAAACTCCAGCTGTTTGATATTGTGAGGAGCAAGGCAGGGGGCACAGAGGGACTCCGCATGAAAGGGCGAGCTCAAAGGAAACCGGACCCTGGCATGTCGGCACGATACTCAGTGGGTAACAGGCTCAGTTAAATTTGCTCATTCAGCCAGCTAAGAGGGAGAGTTTTCTCATCTGTCCTGCTATGTTTAATTCATCCACACATGCCTTCCAATTACGGCAGGAGTAATAAACAGAAAGGGATGTTGGGGGTGGGGGGGAGCCAGCCTGGCCCCAGCCACCAAACCTAAGCGCCCTGAAAAAATGTGAGCTGCACACTGCTGGGGTCTGCCATCCTGGGAGGAGCTCATCAGCAGCTCTGACTCTGAGTCCTTACAAATTTTAGCCCAGATTCTTGCCTGAGTTTTATTGTTTTGTCTGTTATCCTCCAGAAATGTACGTTGCAGGAGTATTGCAGAGTGCTGCTTTAGGTGTACCATGTCTGCTGCCTGAGTTAGGCAAAATCTCAAAAAAAAAAAAATCAGTGCTGCATCCCTGCCTCCATGGAGGCTCCCAGGCTCATCACCAGGTTCTTCCAGCTCTGCATTTTTGCAAAAATGAAAAATTGATGGGGGGAATTAGGCTGTGGAGGCAAAGACAAGGTGGATAAAATGTTCCATCACAGAGTGAGTTCAAAGCTGTCTGGCCATGTTGTTGGAAATTCAAGGTAAGTTTGTGAAAGGAGAGATGATGAAGTGATGACTAGCTCAGTTCCAAAGTGACCAGAAAGTCATCTTGTGTACGGTGTAGAGGAGAGGGGAAAGACACACTACAAGGGGATGTGAACAGGGAAGCCCCCAGTTCAAAGGAGTTTCAGCATGACTTTTACTTTGTTTACCCTCTTGTAAAGCTAGTTGTTACTTTGATAATCCATAGGAAATGGGATCATTTCTCTCTTGGCATGTCAAATTAAATAAATAAATAAAACCTTGTTTGGCTGGTGAGAAGCTTAGAAAGGAAAGTGTATTTGTATAGGGATTCAGGAACTAAGCATCTTTCAGGAGCAGAAGATTAGGAAAGAAATCAGAGAAACAAAGGGGGAAGTGATTCAGTCATCAGAACTCAGCCAAATTAAAGAGGGGGGTGGGATGAAAGGACAAGAGATAGGGCCTGTCTATATTAGGAAATCTCTGCTGGCATAAATGAAACCAGCTCGATGTCAGTTTAGTTTTACCACTAGGGACCAAGTCAGGGATATAGACTTGGTTGTGACAAGCTCATCCTGATGTCAGACAGAAATATCATACATTCACTGGAGTTTCCTTCATTTCAGAATATATATTACCCCTCATGCACAAACACAAGCACACACAAGGGATAACATATGTAGTTCAAAAAAAAAAAATCGCAGTGAACCAGTGCTAGCTTTTCCCTCTTGAGAGAGGGGTTGGCAGCAAGGTAGTTTTATTAGTACTGTTCCTGTTTCACACATGGTAAAAACAATATGTAGGAAACACAGTCCCACAGAGGTATCATTCTCTTTTTTTTGCAGTGGCACGTGTATTGGTATAAAAGATGTTATATATTGGTATAAAATGTGTTATATATGGGTACAGCTGTGCCTGTGTTCTGTGCCACATACCCACAGGGGATGTTGTAAAGAACTAGCATTCTGTTTGTAGTCAGGTCATTGATAGGAAATATTTGGAGAATCAGTGAGCTCCCAAGTCTATGAGAAGATTTGGTTCAGGTCTGTTTGTTTCCTTGTCTTAAAACGTTCAGGGATCAGCAGTCAGAGAGATCCTGTTGTGTTTGGCAAGTGTTTTACAATGTCACTGAACATTTTGAGTGGAGGACAGGGTCTTTAAGAAAATGTTTTGTTAATGGGAAATTATCAAAGGCAATTGGTAAAGCTTTTTGCATCAATAAGGAGATTGGACAAATGCTCTAAATAAATAGCCTTCCCCCCTGCCCCTGCCCTAGAATCCTGCTTTTCTTCCTCAGAACTTAGAAACCACTCTCCTACAGTTTAAAACTTCTCTTGCAGTGAAAGCCAGTATAACCACATTTGTGATCATGACCACACACCTCACTGCCAGTGCTGGATGTGGGAAGTCCTGAGACTGGATACAAGAGCACCAGGAACCTGCTGTGTGCAGAAAGAGGTAGGACATGCCCTGCTGCCTTTGGGTTCACTGCCAAAATCCATTTCAGAATAATGATAAGAAATGCTCCCCTGATAGAGAGCAAGTAAAAACAAGACCATGCATGTCATCTTTTGCAGTGACAGTGTTGCTCTGTGCTATTAAGCAGGTGTTGTATTTTACCCAGAGACAGTGATACTTCAGTAGTAGGCAAGCTTATTCTCATTCTTGACTGGGAAATTTGGAAACTTTTGGATGCATGTACAGTGGATAGACAGGACAGCACTCTATAAAGTAGTTCACCCTTCCAAGTGGAGATGGGAACTTGGGCAGTAGGTGCTGAAAATAGGACTTTCATGCGTGCAATGCATTAGATGGAATGGATAACTTCAAGAGAACATTGTGAATCTCAAATTGGAGGATATATATATATATATATATATATATATATATATAATGTTTTAGCATATGCATTCAAATTATATGTATGTACATAAAACTGCAGCATCACCAGCTCTTCAAAAATCAGTCTGTTTTTTTTTTTTTATTTCTGTGTGTGTGCACCCCTTCATCTGGGAATCGTGGCAGAGTGCAAGATGTTTTAGTGGTGTTGGCTTAGGTGGCTTTGACTGATCATTTCCCCCTGCTATCCATTTTTAGCTTTGTAGAAGTTTGTTGGAAAGAGCAGTTTTTTCTTCTCATGTGAGATTTTCTCTGTGGAGACTGCGTGGAAACCTGGTGCTACAGTAGTTGGTGGGAATCTTCTTCCTATCAGTACAGACTCTGCTGAGTTTAGGGTTTCACATTTTTATGATTCCCTTAATCTGTAGTAGGTTGTTGCAGGTTTACAGACAACAACAGTGAAGATGGGGAAGCATCTTAAAGGTGTTCCAGGTTAATGCTGAAGACTGAAAAGATCCCTTTAGCTGGAGCGCAGTCCCTGGGTAATTACACCTGTAGGAAATAGCTGCCTGTCATGTCTATCAACAAGGGAGCTTACCTTTTAAGGCACACAGATCTCCTTTTACATCAAATTCTCTCTTTGTTGGAGTCCATTTATTCAGCTATTATTCACGTATAATCTCTCTTCCCTTACCACTTTCCCACACACCTGTTGCCTTTCTACCTTGCTTTTCCATTGCTTAAGGCTTGTGCTTACTCTGTCCTCTGCAACAGCCCTCAAACAAGTCCTTAACTTCAGGAAGTGAAAAGGCTGGGGATCCCCAGTCTCCTGGGCCCCCACTAACCCTGCATCTGTCCTTGTGCCCCCCAACACCCCCCCTCCCATCCGGCACCCACATCCTGAGCATGAAAGCCAGCCGGATTAATCCGGCACAGAGCACATTGTGTGTGAGTCATGACAGGCTCACTAAGGCGTGCAGCGCTGATAAAAGGCAGCTCTGATGGGCTCTGTCAGGGATCCCGGAGAAACAGCGTGGAAAAAATCTGCTAACCCACATCCCAGCCTGGCAGCCACGGCCTGGAGACAGCCAGGCACCGAAGGGAGCGCGGGGAAGCCCCCGTGGAACTTTGCAGGTCCCACTCAGGGCTCAGCCTGTGGGGGAAGCCCCTGGTCCCAGGCATGAGCTGCTGCTTCTTGGGGTCGTCCAAGAGCTCATGGAGCCCAAGGAGGGCTGGTGCAAGCCCCCAAGTTGTGAGGATGCACCCTGGGATAGCCTCCCTCTCCCCAAAAGGACCATCTGACCAAAGGACGTTCCTGACACCCCAAGCAATGTCAGAGGTGTCACTCTCCATGGACCTACCTTCCCCTGCTCTGTCCCAGTGGCTAGCCCAGCAAGGGGAGCCTTAAAGAGGCTGCTCTTGTTTAACTTGGAGGACAGGTCTCTCAGAACAGCGTTATTTTACCAACCTGCACTTTTCCATTATTTGTTCCTCATTCTTCATATGACCCTTGAACATCATCTTCCTCAGTATCTGCAGCTCTCTGGTGTTAAGCCTTGAAGACTCTGATTTTGAGCCATTATGAGCCCCTGTCTTTCTGGTCAGCCAGGCTATGCATTGCCTATCTCTGCAGTATCCTCCTAATACTCTCCTCTCTGTTTTATATGGTGTCCACCGGACACCATCACCCTACTGCATTGTGGAGACTCAGTAAAAGGCAAAAAAGAGAAAGAGCTGATCTTACAGCTTCATGCCTCTGGGCATGTATGCCCTGCTTTGTCTTTTCATTAGGCTGTGCACAAATACACTTCTACTGCATTTTAAAGAGCAGGACAGCAAAGCACCTACTGGTCATTTCTTTGAAACTTTAGGAACTAGTTCTTCTCTTAGAAAAAAGAATCACAGCTGATGCCAAGGCCATGGTGCTCAGGAATTTATAGTCTCTGAGAACAAGGGTTAGGTGAACTTTAAAAGGTTATATAACTTAGTGTTTCTGATCCTTTTTTAAGCCAAAGAACAAACTAATCTTTCAAGGAAGAAAAAAAGAAATCCACACATTCTTTCGTGGCATGATACGATGCAGCAGCCAGCGGTTATAGACAAATAAAAATCAGGCAAAGCTTTGAAATTCTTCGTTTTTCATTTCTACCAGCTGCTTTTATTTGTCGCCATTTCATTTGACTGCATGTGTTAGATATTGCATGAGGCATGACTGTATGGGTGGGAATTTGGAGAAGGATGCTGTAATCCACTTGCAGACTGCCTTCTGAAGTCTTGCAAGACACCAGTACTCAAAATACTCCCAATCTAGTCTGCCTGCTGCGTGCCAGACCATGCTGAACCCAAAACCCATTTAATCCCCTTTTCTGACTGATGTAAGCCATACCTAGAAGCATCTTGTGGAAGGCAGAACACTTGGCTTAGGGAATGGATGTCAACTGTAATCTTTTCTCTACAACTTAAATTTTACCCTTGTATACCTCATTCTATTACTTCTGATTCTAATATTTTTGGACCACCCCTGCTTAGCATTTACAGGTCTTTAACCCTCTCTGTTGTCAGACAGATAAACTGGGTCTAGGCCCAATTCTCCCTCAGTTAGCTGGGTGTAAATGTCTCTGAATTCACACCAGCTAGATGCAATGTAACATGAGAAGTGTGTGAGGCCCTTTATTCTGTCAGCCTCCCCTCATAAATCAGCTCCCACAGCAGCACCTGAAGTCATTTTCTCAAGACCAAAGAAAGCATGCATGGAGGAGGTTTTGTCAAGAGTCTAGGGAGATCAAATGGTCTCAGAAGGTTTACTGTCCCCTGCAGTGCTGCAGGCAGCTTGGACAGGGCTGCTGAGTGTGAGGACCACGCACAGCATTGCTCGGTGCCAGGACGGCTTGTGGAAAGAGGATGTTAAGCCACCAGAGAAATTGTGGTTGTTTCTGCTTGTTGTAGTATGATCACAGCCAAAGACTCATGGATAACCGTGTTTCTCTTTCATCTCAGCTGAATACAGAGCCAGTTTACCTGCCCAAGAGTTTTCAATTTATGCCAGCTTTTTGGTAGTGAGACTTTCCCATGAGACCAAACTGCTGAGCAGCTCTTTTTGGTGGCCCTTTCTACAGTGTCTCTTGTGTGAGCTGGAACAAGAATGAAATTCCCTCCCACCCAAGTGACTTGTGCAGCTCCTCGCCTGTGTCTCATGATGAGAGAGACAAAGCCAATAGGTCCCTGGCAGCTCTTACAGTGTCTGTTTGAGGTATGAGCCAAATGCTGGTCCCAGCATGGTACTATGACTTGAAACACACGACACCAGGCAGCACCAGAACTGCTGAGTGCAGTGGTGCCATGGTGAATACACCATGTCCCACACTGCTGAGGCCATTTAGCATGTCCTTGTCCACTCTCCCACGCAGGGACAGTATTCTCCCTGGCACAGGAGCGGGAAGAGGGACTGGAGGCAAATCTCTTCGTTTGCTTTCAGAAGTATGATGTCTAGAGGGTCATACTGCATTCCAAAAAACATGAGGAATGGAGGAGGTGGAGCTGGATTAGAGGTACCTACACATGAGGAAGATAGAGCAAAAGGCAGTCCTGAGTGTCCCAGCATCACTTTTTGCTGCTGTTCCTTGGGGGTGTGTTTCCTGTGGGGTACTTCACATTTTCTAATCTGGTGCCAAACTTTTCTTCCTAGAGTGCCTCTTAAGATTTTCACCAACTAAAAGCCAGGCCCCAGACCCCTGCCTCCTGCTGAAGTCCTGCGAACTGCTTCTCAGAGGACAACCTTCCCATAGGTGTGTGGCTGGGCTCCTTATATAGGAAGTACAACATTGGTGTAAATCACAGCACTGCTTGGCCAGTTTAGTTCTTGATACCACCCTTACAATCACTGCAAAAATAAATGCATCTTTACCCAAGAGATATCTGTGTCAAAGGACCCTGAAGGAGATGAATTTCCTTATTGAAGCTCAGTGGGATTTGGGGGGGTGGGGTGTGTGTTTCTTCTCTCCCTTGAATATTCAAACAAGGACTCCTCAGACATCTCTCTTTTGCTTGTCACTCTTTGCCCTGTTTGTTTGTTTTTTGCACTTCTCGCAGCCTGGACAAGGCAAACAGGGCAGTCTATTGTTGGTGTGCATCTCTTTCACTGCAAGATTTGTTTATGTCTTAGCACAGTGATGCAATATTTGGGTTGAAAACTTCAAGGGGAAATGTTTATAGAACTAAAAAAATATTTCCATTTGATTTGTTTATAGGAAGTTTTTTCTTGTGGTCTTGGGTTTTGAAAAGGCCTTTGCATGTTTTCTTTTCCGCCTCCCCCACTCCCCCTCTGTGGATTCGAAGTTTGGTGCCAAATTCAGTCATGATAATGCCATGACTGACTCTTTAGGTATTTCTATCATGCTCAGCACTACACCACTGGAGTATCTTCATCCTGGCCTCCCAGATCTTCTCGACAGCATTATCCTTCTTACATACCGAGGTTCCCAAAGCTTCTCGGCAGGGCTGAGGGTTTTCCAGCCCCACAGTCCAACAACTCCTCTTTGTTCCTGAATTATCTCTGACCCGGGCCAGCCCTCAGGCAGGACAGGCTACACTCACAGGGGAGAGCTGGAAGAGTTAAATGGGAACATTGCTTAGAATGAAAAACAAAAGAGTAATAGGAAAGGCATCTTTGTGTGACCGAGGCTTAACCGAAACCAGGCCTTCTCTCTCTGCCTCAGCCAGGAAAAGGAGAGAGTACGTGCAGGCAGCCACCGGCAGAGCGTGCACGGGTGTCCTCCTCTGCCTCCGAGGATGCAGGCAAGGCACAGCCACTCACAGCCACAGGGAGGGCAGACAATTGCTCATGTGGCACCCCCAGGGCACAGCACGGGTGCACTTCCAGCCACCCTGGCACTCACACCCTTCACTGCACATCCGCTCCCCCCTTTCTGCCCCTCTCACATTGACTTGGTGGTTTTCACCCAGAGGAGGTTCCCACATTCTGTTGTACACCATCCTCCAGGCACTGTGCATCTGCTCTTTGGGAAATGCTGAGTACCACAGGGCTGCCTCCTTGTCATCCCTGGCTTTGGCCAGAGCTTGTGTGCAAGAGGCATAGATGGGGCAGGAGGAGGTGCAGGCTTTCTCTTGTGTTTTGCAATTTTGCCTCTTTGTACCAAAACCAGGGAGAATAGTGTCAGGGTCCTTCCAGCCACTGTCCTTCTAAGCTAATCCATCATAATCCATTGCCAGTCTCCATTCTCTTAACAGCATAAACCATCACCAACTTTACCTTGTACCTACCAGGGTAACCAGCAGAGAACAGAGAATATAACAACATGTGCCAAACCCTTTGAACCAATAAATATCATCAGTCCTCAACATTTCTGCAAGGCACTCTCCCACCTATGTCACCACAGTTTCAGGGCTGGACGTTTTCAGAATATGGCTGGCCCTGGAGCCCAGGTGCAGCTCACTTTCCATGAGCTCATTAACCAGCAGGGCTTCACAGACCATCGTCTGGCAACAGCCGGTGTAGGAAAAATTACTGTTAGAGATGTTTCCAGCTACTTCCAGCTGCTGCTTGCACAGAAATAACATGAGATCACTGGCTCAGAGGAAGCCTTGGCTTCCCCAGCCCCCTGGCCATCAGCAGGTGGCCCCAGGAAGGGGAATGGCCTGTGCATGCTATGGCAAGGGGGATCTGGCATGTGGGCATGGGGATCACAGATGAATACACAGATGAATAAATCAAAGCCAGCCCCCTTGCTTTGCTGGCTGGTGGGCTCTGCTGCAAGAGATGGCTGGGGTTGGTGTTTGGTTTTTCCCTGGAATGGTCCCAGTTCAACATGCACTGTTTCAGAGCCATGCCAGCCACCTGCCGCTAGCAGCCCCCTGTCTTCCTCTGGGTCCTACTTCCCTTCAGACTGCTCTGTCACCACAGAGGGGCCCAGGACAGCCCCCAGGTCCTCCACTCCCACCCTGCCTTCTCCCCAGAGCTGAGATCCAGGGGAAGGGAGAAGCAAAGGTAATGAACAGGCTGGCTTCAGTTCTCTCACCTTTTCTAATGGTCAGTAATACTGGAATCCCTCAGAGACATGTTCTGTGACAGCATCGTTGTGCCTGTGAAAGAGCAGAACCTTTCTGGGACTAAAAGGCTTTGAGTCTGTTTGCTCTATCCTCTTGTTTGGAACTGAGATTGCCCAGGAGTCACAGCCTCCTGTGCATCCATGCACCCCAGCTGTAGCCTGGAGCAAGCTGGCAAGAGAGCAGGGGATGGCTTGAGTCTCTGCTGAGAGCAATGCCAAGGTTTTCCTAAAAGGTATCTACAAGGCTGGGTAAGGAAAACTAAGGCAAATATATTTATTTAATAATTTTTATTTTATTGCTTCATGAGAACTATTTTATCAGGGGATTGTGTCTACCACATGAATGGGCCATGTATACCTGGTAGTCTATCTTGGCTCTTCACGTTAGACAGACACCATGTCATCATATTATCAGAGATTTTAGTGCACTGGGAGCCAGATGGAAGGCAAAGTAGACCAAGTCCACTTATAGATACCATAACCACAAACCTTGGTTTGTGAGGGAAAACCAGGAGGGCTATCACCCACAAGCCATAGCTAAATGCACACCTTCATGCTATCTTGGTACCTTCTTGGACATGATAACCACATCCTCCAGGAGGAAAGGTCTGTGGGTCACACTGGCTTGGTGCAGTAACTGTGTCCCCCACAGATGGTTACTGCACGTGTGTGCGTTGCTGTTGGACTCTTGATGGTTGTTCCTAGGAGTGGTAGAAATAGCTTATTTATTCTGTTTGGCATCTATATCCATTCCCTCTCCTCCTCCCAACCCATAACCCCCTCCCCCAAACGCCAAGCTAATGCCTTCCAGATGAGGTGCTAGAAGCTGCTAATTGCACCCGGATCCGTCCTGATTTGTGCTTCAGTCAGCAAGGCACCTCGCTAATGGATCTGAGACTTGGCAGTGGGCCTGGGACCAGTGTCAAAGGAAATGGATGAGAGGGAAGGAGAGAGCAGAGGGTTAGAGGGAGAGCAGGGAGACCCAGAAAGGAAAACGATCCCTCCTTCTCACGGCAAGGGGCCGAATACTGATAAGGGCTTGTGGTTGTTCCCCAAGGCTAGGTGGTCGTGTGTGGGATGGCAGGCGGCAGAGGCGTGTTGCCTTCTCCTGTCAGAGAGCCCATGTGCGTGCTGGGGAGCTGCTCCCTGCTCCTGTGGGAAGGCTTAGCCTTGCACTGGGGCAGCAAGGCACTTTATCACTTGCCAGACTGGTCAGGGCTTGAGCTTTCCTGATAGGAAGCTGGGACACGAGAGCTGGGAGCCAGCTGGGGGCTCAGACTGAGCTGTGGCTCCCCGTTGATCCAGGGCATCTGTCTCACATCCCTGGTGGCTTCCAGGAGAAGAGGAGCCAGCTGGGGTGATTGGATGTGGATCAGAGGTGGAGAGGAGAGAAAACAAGAGAGAAGGGGGTTGGGGAGTTGATAGCAGGCAGGATAAGGAAAGAAAGAGCCTTGGAGAGGAAATAGAATAGGAGGTACCACAAATGGAAAAAGCAAGGGACAGAAGTGGAAAGGCAAGAGGGAGAAGTGAAGGCTGGAGAACAAGGAGGTGGTACTCCTGTACAGCCTGCAACAGCCACACTGTGGCCTGGGGAGGCTGTGCTAGCAGCCAGACAGGGCTGCAGCCTCTCTGAGAGCCCCAAAGGGAACTGTGCATGCTGTCCTGCCTGGGAGCCCTGGGACCTCACTGCAGAGCCTCACGGATGAAAAACTTCCTATCAACACATAAATGTCTAGGGACTATTCCTCAGTGTCTCACCAGGCTTAACTGCCTGAGGACAGGTCTGTTTCTGGACATGGGGATGACATTAACACAAAGAGACTTTGCTTCAGCATCTCAGCCTGGGCCTGAGGAAAATAATGTTGCTAAGTCCTTGGGAGTTAGCTTAAGGGTGGCATGAAGAAACCTCCTTTCTGTGTGCTGGAGAGCCCCAGGAGAACTCTGAGTGATTCCTCTCCATTTTGGGTTACCTCTCCAGCATTAAATCCAGTGTCTTCCCCAAATGGAGTTTATTACACTCATTTTACTGGTGGAGAAAAGTGAAGTAACATTGCCTTGGGTTTCACAAAGAATGCAGGTCCCACCTGGGAGAGGACTCGTGGTTGTCAGTCAGGGGGTACCTGCTCTGCTGTGAGGGCCTAGCATGAAGAACCAGCAGAGCCATGAAACTGTCAGTGAGGGAAGGAAGGTTCAAGGGCAGAACTGCACCAGATAACTGGGAACAGAGAAGATGTTTAAACTCACACCAGGGTTCTGGATAGATGGGCACTTGGTCTCAACAAGTCCTCTTCCTTGGGAAAAAAAAGCCCAAACCAGGGAACACTGGGGTGGAAGGAAGCCTGCAGCTGCCAGGAGGGCCCTGGAGGTGTGTTACAGCATCAAGTAATCAGCATGATAAATCTGAGAAAGATGTTCCAGGTGGAGAGGTGCCAAGCTGAAAGCGGAAACAGGACAACCAGAAGCAACCAACTGCAATGGGAACCCAGTTGGTTGGAACTGGTAAGACACTGTGCTAAAATGCCTTTGGCTCTGAGTCCCATTTTCATCAACTTTGCAATTCTTGGCAAAGATCGGAGGGAGTTTCCACTAGACTGTGATTCATTGAGTGAAATTTGATCATGGCCAGCAGGAGAGGGAAGTAGACAGACAGACTGACAGAGAGACAGTGTACTTTGAGGAGAGGAGGCAAGACTGTCAGGCCTCCGCAGAAAGGGCAGAAAGAGACCTGTTCTGTCTGATAGGAATCTTGGTGGGCAATCTTCTGGGGCAAGAGGTAAGGAAGTAGAAGAGCAAACTAATTACAGACATTGTGTGTGCTTGGATGCGCCTACAGACTGATTAGCTCATGTCTCCGAAGCACTTAGAGATGGAAACCAGTTAATTATCCTCATTAATTTTTCCCCCTTTGTGGTCCTAGTGATTTTTGGAGACCATTTTAAGCACAATGCACCACCCAGGTGTTGGCTGCCCCAAAACCCATTGGAATTCCCTATTTGTTTTTCCCTTTCCTTACACAAAGGACAAAACAGTCCCAATGAGAGTGATTCCTTCCTCCTCCTTTATTTGAAACAAGGACAAATAAAGAAAAGAAGAAAAAAAAAACAAAAACATATCCCATGCTGGAATGCCCAAATTGCATCACTCTTGTCTGTTTCTGTGCCTCTGGGAGTCCAAAGGCAAGGTGAGTGACTCTCTGAACTCATCAGTTCCGTGGGATGCTGTCAGGTCAGTACCCAGATGCACAGGAAACAAAAGCATACTTGCAGTGCAGCTTGTTGCAGAACAGGTAGGACTTAGATTTAGCTTCTTTCCAACCTTCTTGTTGTGGGTATCCACCAAAGGACACTGAGGGAAACCCTTGTGAACATCCTGAGGCCATTTCTGACAACAGAAGCATTTCAGGCTTCAGCAGAGCAAGAGGAGAAGTCATATTTTGAAGGAAAACACAGAGAAATCTGACCTTTAATTTAATCTGCCACTTACTTCCCTTGTTCCAAGATAGAGGGCACGGCTGCTGGGTGACACAAGAGCTGTTACCTTCTATCATCTGTGACCTTTTGGTCTCTCAGAGAACTGGGGAAGGAACCTCAAAACGCTTGGATGTGAATGAGGACGCCTTGGGATTGAGGATCTGGGGGCAGACCATGCTTTTGCATCCATGGTCAGTGTGCAGGCAAAGCTATTGCAGCCCCCAGCAGCCTCTGTCCCAGGAGATGGGCACACAGCCTGATGTGCCTCTGGATCCATGTGGGAATGGGCATGCCCAGCCCCACAGTCCGCAGGGCTCCTTGCTGGCTCTGTGTGCCCAAAAATGCTGCCTCAGCCCCTGGCTGCTCGCATCAGGGCATGGGGGTCATGCAGTGGTGTTCTGGACTTCAGGTGCTGTCCTCCTGGGGCTTCCTGGGCAATTCTGCAAGAAGTCCCCCAAGAAAAATCTTGGAAAGGTCTGGCTTTGGAGAAAGCCAAACCTTGCCTGGTCCTTTTCTTCCCCTCCTTCCAGTTTCTTGCTGCTTGGGGTCTGGGCACACCCTGGACAACCAGGTGGGAAGCCACAGCCCAAGAACTGGAGAATTCACATGTTTTCAGCACTATGCCAAAGCATTAAATGCTGGGAAACCAGACCATGCACACCATGTTAAAATAAAGGGAGAGCTGAAGACTTCCAGACCATGACAGGTTTGATCCGGCTTGTTTATTTTTTGGCAGGAGGGACTGAGTGAGGCCACGGCAGGGACCGAGCATGTGCTACATGTGCCAGAGTGAGCACGTCTCCTCCAAGTCAGCTGCGTTCTGTCTGCCTGCACACGTGGCCCAGCAGTCCCATTGTGGTGCTGCACTCTGCCTGGTGGGCTGAATGCAGGAACCAGGTCCGCTGCATGACTGTGATTTATGAGTCCTCTCTGAGGTCCCATCTTTCTCCTCCTCCTCCTCTTCTTTTGGGGACTTGGGGATCTGGTTGGTTTGGGGGTTGTTTTTTTAAAATAAAGAATACTTGAAGTTCGTTTAAGGCAGAACCCCTTGATTTACTGTGCTTTGGTTTCAGAAACAAAAGACTTTAGTGGGGGGGAGAAGCCATTTAAGTTTCTGAGTATTTTTTCCCTGTTACACCTCAGCCTCTCTGTATGCACACAAAGCATACCATGGTACAACACCAGCACTTCTCTGGTCCTGAGAAGGACCAAATCAGTCTGGGCCACAAGTGCTCTGTTAGAGTCACATTTTCTCAAGCAGGGAGTCAGTCCATCAAGAGGGAAATCACCCTGCTGTGCTGCTTCTGTACAACGTGTCTGCCGAGGTCTTGGAACCCAGCAAAATCAGAACAGGATTTTCACCAAGATGCAAGAAGTGGTGTTACAGATCTGCAGAATGGAGCTGAATGAAACTGAAGCACAGCTGTCAATAAGGGAAAGTTAAGAGTGTGGCTGAGTTACTGTATTTAGAGGAGCCAAAAGTGATTGGGTTTTTTTACCTGAAGTCCAGGTTTGGCTTAACTAAAAAAGTAGACCTATTTGTTTCTTTCTACTGCATCACATCCTAGCCTGAAAATCTGTCATCTGCACTTTGCACACCTTTTACAAGTGAAAAATGTAGCGGTTAGATACATGCTAAATTATGAAAAAAGCACACACACTCAGATAATTTTATTTGGGCCTTTCAATATCATGTTCACAGGAATTCCAAACGTCCAGGAAAGCATCACTGAGAAAACCTATGTGGACCTCTTGCACTGTAAGTAAACGACCAGATAACAAAACCTTTTGCTAAGCCCATCCAGTGATACAGCTCAGGGTGCCTCGCTGCTCTGGGAAATCACAGACCCAACTTCAACCGCCAGTGCCACCAAATGAGTCAAAACCTCAAGAGTAACTTTATCCCTACGGCTCTGCGAGCAAGTCTTGCTTGCTTTAGCAAGAGCATGCATGACATCTTCAGAGCATAGCGGGGCTGCTGGCTCCTAAGTGGTGTCAAAATACTGCCATGAGGCACTACTTTACTCAGCATTCAAGGGTCAAAACCAGAATCCATTGGGAAAAGCACTTTGTACCTATAAAAATCCCTACACTCAGACCTTCTTAGGCCACTGAGGCACCAGTAAAACCTGGAGTGATGCTCAGGACCCTATCCAGGGCACAGGTGATGGAGAATGGTTCCCACTTCTTGCCATTTACACTGGAAAGAGAAACACTGAGAGGGTATGCAGACAAAGGCTAGCAGCATGGTCAGGGGAAGAGAGTGCCTATCGTGAGGCAGGAGACTGTTGATTTATTTTGCCCAGTGAAATGCAGGCTGAGAATGGATATGATTGTTCTTGGTAAACACATCAGAGGGATAAGCACCAGGGAGGGAGCAGAGCTATTTAAGCCTTGGAACAATGTTGGCGTGAGAACAAGTGGGCATGCTCCAGCCAGGAATAAATTGAGACTGGAAATAAGAAGAATGGTTTAAGCCTCAGAGCTGTCAAGTTCTGGAAGAGTCTACTAATTGGGGTAGTGGGAGAATCTTAAAACTTATTAGGATTGTTTGGATGTTCACATTTGTGCGGAAGATTGCACGATATGATTGCTGACAATAGCAAGGGACAAGACATAGTAAAAGGGGAGATCCCTTCCAGCACTACATCCCTACTGCGAAGCACTTGGGATTGATTTGCTTCCCATGTGTCTGTGTTAAGGCAGGAGAGCTGCAGGATCCTTTGCCATCCAGCCCCGCGGGGAAATTGCTGGCAAGCCAGTTGCAAGCAAGGAGATGAGGATGCTTTCTCAGATGGCTGAAGATGATATGATGGTTGCTACTAATGAGCTGTGAGGAGAAACGTGTCTCTGGTCCCAGGAGGAAGGTTGCAGGCATCACACCAGGCCACAGCCAGGCAGCCAGGCAGAAACAAACAGCAGAGGGAAAGAGTTGAAATTCCAGAGGAGAAAACTAAGTGCAGGCATTTTCTCATTTGAGAGCAGGGGGCTTCATGTGTTCTTTGTCTTTTCAAAGGCAATAGAGATTGAACAATTACCAGGGAAAATTTACATTACTCATTCTGTCATTTGGAGCTGAGGCAGCTCTGCAGCAAGCCCTAGGATCAGCTATGCTGCTCAGGCCAACTCACTTTTGTTGAGTCAGTCTCAGCAAAACCATGGTTTTATGAAGTCATATACATTTTTCTCTTCTTAAGGAGCTCTTCTTTGTCTACTAACCACCCAGATCCATGGTCCTCCTTGTTAGAGCCCACTGCTCCTTTCAGCATCTCCCCATGGAAGCAGTGCTGGAAGCCTGTGGCAAACTTTGGCAATCTCATGTGGTCCACTCCACATAGGATCTGAGGTATGGAGTGAGGGGGCTCCTGACCTGGGGAGGTTCCAGAATGTGGTAGCTCAACAGCAAGAAGTGACAGCTCTGGGAGCTACAGGCATGGAGGAATCATCTGGCAAGTAGCTGCCCCAGGCTTGAAATCACTTTTCTGTGCTCAGCAAAAACTTGCTGGCCAAAAGAATCACTGTGCAAGGAAGAGGGGTAAGACTGGGGTGCCCTGGGCTAAGACTAGGGAAGATATATGTCTTCTCTTGCACCTGGGATGCTTCACCTCTCAGTCCTGTTGTGCCTTCCCATGACTGTGTCTCCAAGCCCTCAGCAGGCTTATGTGTGTTAAACCCAGTGTTAGAAGCAGCTGTAGAGCAAGGGACAGTCCCTGCTCTGCCTCAGGGGACCCTCAGCACAGCCTCTGCAAGGGCTTGTGAGCCAGGAGGTAGAACAGCACAGCTCAGAGGGGCTACACACAGTGCCCAACCCATGTGTTCAGCTTCCCCAGATACCTTTCGCCCTGGCTGGGCTGACCTGTCCTCACCAGATTTAGGGAGAGCCCAGACAGTGGTCTTACCAGCTCAGGAGAGAGGGTGCTGACAAACTGTTCAGCCAAGTAATTCCTCTTACACCCCAAAACCGGTGACACCTGGCCAAAATAGGAATGCCACAGCTCTCAGCTGCTCCTGTGAAACCTCTCAGCCTCCCAGTGCAGGCAACCCAACCCAGTTTAAATCTTGGCCTCCTTTAGTTGCAGCCAAGCAGATGGAGGGGCTTGTGCTCAGGCAACAGCACCGTTCTCATCCTTGGGGAGTCCACCTGAGGCAGTGGGGGAATGAAAATCTGAGCAATAGTTCAGTGGTGGTGTAAGAAACAATACATGTTACAGCAGCTGGTTAATGCATACCCTTCCA
The DNA here is from genome assembly GCA_013399225.1 of Rhipidura dahli. Taxonomy (NCBI): domain Eukaryota; kingdom Metazoa; phylum Chordata; class Aves; order Passeriformes; family Rhipiduridae; genus Rhipidura; species Rhipidura dahli. The sequence goes on along the minus strand of VXAC01007292.1, from coordinate 433,559 downwards.
CATGAGCATGGTAAGATTGAGTTCTAAATTCCCTTTCTTTAGTTCACTACATGCACACATGCAAATTCCCTCCCTTCTCCTTAGGAAACTGAAAGAAAGGAAAAGCAATAATAAAATATTTCAGATGAGAGAGAAAGAATTCTCTATGATTGAGAACATTTAATGGGAACCAGCTGCCTGAGCAAGACCAAAGGCTGATCCTGCTGGGGGTTTGTTGACAGTGTCACTTTCCATAGGTACCTGCTGAGGAAGAGGGAGGGATGCTCAGGGGACAGCACAGAGGAGGAGGAAGGTGAAGGAATGCGCTGTGTAGTGTTTTTACCTCCACACAACCCCGTCTCCCCCTTTGCTTTTCTTCAAGAGACTCTCAGAGCTCTTGGAGAAGAGCCATGACAGGACAAAACAAGAAAGCCTGAGCAAGTGTGGTGTGAGCCTGTGGGTGGCTGTATCTGAGCAAAAGAGGGTGGGTGGAAGAAAAGAAAGAGGCGCCCAAAAGTTCAGTGCATGAAACAAAAGCCAAAGCCGGCTCTCTGCTCCCCTTCCTGTTCTTCCTTGCAACCAGACAGCTGCAATTAAGAGGTAACTGATACACTGAGAGCTGGTCCCTCGTGCTGGTGCTCCCTCACCTCCTCCTCCCCTGTCTGCCCATGGTGGCAGCAATGCCAGGCATGAACCCAGCTGTGCAGAGCTACTGCGTGGCTACCAAACCCAGCCAGAGCAGCCAAAACGTGCCAGAGCAACCCACAGGACAAGGAATTTTAGTGGTGTGGAATGTGGGCTGCTTCCAAGTTCTCCTTTCTCCTGTGGGGAACAACTGTCTGCATGGACCTGCCCATGCTGCCCCCTATGTGTTCATGAGGTGGTGGGACCTGACCCATGCCCTGCTCCCTCTGTGGCCCCAACCCCTCTGGAAAGAGCCCTTACTCCTGCAGAATATGGTGCACCACTTGCAGTTGGCCCAGGGACCTGATCTGGACCCAAGCCCATTGTTCAGGGTCCCACTTTTTGAGGGATTCACTTAGCTCTATCCCTGTACGCAGGGATATTCACTCCCAGTTCAAAGCTATGGAGAGCAGCATCAGGAATGCTTGTCAGCTGCCTGCCCCTGAACAGGGACACTTGTGTAGATCAGGGCTTCAAGTGTACAGAAGGATGAAGGAAACATTTACACACTGAAAAACATTTTATGAACTGGGTGATGGACTCTGAGGTAAATACTGCTATGGAAACATAGTGCTTTGTTGGGCCACCTAGCAATTCATTGTATGAAAGTTATCTTTCAAATAGAAGAGGTAGGTCCTGTTGACAGTGATTTTGCCCAGCTTTTCCTGGTCTCTGTACTCTGTTTTCCATGATTTCTGTTCACAGCCTTCAATGAAATTATACCTCTTAAGAGTTTCCTCAAAAGCCATGAACCAGAATGCCCCATTCCCCCAAATCAGAAGTTCAGCCTAACCATCATGAAACACCGTGCACTGCCCCCTATAAACTTCAGTCAGGTGGGTTTGTGCTACCTTTTAAGCTCTAAGGATTTATACTTTTCCACCACAGGAGAAAGTCCCAGTCCTGTAGATTTTACTGGTTTAAACAGGCAAGTACAGTCAGGGAAAACGCCAGTGGAGTCACCGGGAAGAGAGGTGGCATCTCCGTGTGTACCGTGTGTTCTGCTCTCGGAACACCTGAGCTGCCAGGGTTTAACAATGCCCACTGAGCCTGCTCCCCTCCAGGAGGGCTCCGGCACCTCTGCGGTGCTTTGTCAGGGTGATGTCCGGGGAGGAAATGCAAACCCCATCATAGCTGATGCTTTCACACAGACTGTAAAATCTCAGCACAGCCGTAGCTGCAGCTGCAGGCTGGCGACAGCACTACCTGTTGCAGAGCTCTGGGGAGGAGACACTGTAACAGTCTGGGGCTGAGCAGAGGGAATGTGCTAGCAAGATGTGGCACGGATCTGATTTTCCATTCAACAGTCCCACGGTAACTCAAGAAGATGGTAAATTGCAACTGCAACAGCTCACTAGCAGCCTAACATTTCCTCATGGTGCTCCTGAGGTGTGGAAAGATCTCTGCAGAGTGAGGCCCATGAAGGGGGGAAGCGTGCAGCAAAAGTTTTGGAAAACTGCCCTGCAGCCTCCTTCTCCATTACCCTGCCTCTCAGCAGCGTGCAGCCCCCTCCTTTTCGGTTCAGCGCACTCGTGCACGTGGGGGCCCACAGCCACAGGGGCAGGAGCTGCTCCTACTTCACCTGTAACTTCATCTGCCTCTCTTATTTCCAAAGGAAGCCACAATTAAACCCCAAGCTTCAGTGCAAGGAGAGTTTCCAGGCTTGGCTGTCTCTCCCCATGGGCAATGCAGCCTGAGAGCCAAGCTCTTGCCACGGAGCCCCTGCTGCTCCCTAGGACTGAGTGGGATCACTGCCAGTTTACATTAGCAGCCAAGTGACCATCTGGTACAAAGGCAAAATATGATTATTATGTTTAGGTGCATGCGGTCTTTGATGTAGAGCCCAAAGGTAACAATAAAGTATTATTAAGTTTTTTCAATTATGTGGATCGTGACAATACTATGACAAGGCTGTTGGAAACAACCTTCAAAATGAGGTGTGGGAGGCTCGCAACACCCGGCCACATGTTGCTTCTTAATCCTAGTCCCACTGACATCCATGAAACTTCAGCTGGTGTAAGGGATACGTGCCACAGCTGCTGAGGATGCGGGTTCCTATCCCAGGGCAGCCTCAGCAAGGGGCTTTTAGCAGGACTCAGGAGATGATGACCCTGCCCTCAGCAAGCCCACGCTGCTGCCCCACACATCAACCTCAAGCAAGTCTTGCCTCCTCCTCGCACCTCAGTTTCCCTCTCCTGAAGGCAGACATGGATCAGTTCCTCTCGCATGCTGCCGAGCATCCTCCCTCTCTCCGCTTCCTTCCTAACCTCCCTTCCTTTTTAATCGGGATTTCTATGTGGGTTTCCAGGATTCCTGGCTGTCCCGTCTCCTCTTTCTCCTGCATTGCTTTGATGTTAATTGTCTCCAGGGCTGGAGCGCTCCTTGGCTGATTAAGTCCAAGAGTCCTCCCTGGTTTTGTTGACCCATGAATGGGGGCCTCTTCAGTGCTCAGTGGAGTGCGGGCTCATTGCCCCTCCTCCTCCCCCCCATTCGGTTTGATGGATTAATCGTGCTGTGTAAAGGAAAGTGGGGTGGGAGGGGAAACTGAAGCAGCGGGAAAGGGGGGGAAGGAGGACGGGAGAAAGGGAGCAAGAAAGAGAAGGACCTTCGGCAAATGCTCGACTGCCCTTGCTTAAAATAACACCGTTTATTTAAGCAGGTCAGGCACACAATGGCTTGAGAGGGGCTGCTACTCAGATCATGGGACCCCGCATACGCTGAGTAAGAGGCTGGAGAGGGTGTTAGCCAAACTCTGAAAGCTGGTCTGTTCTTACCCGATGTCTCCATCTCCCCCCAACACACACACACACGCGTGCACTTGCACCTCCTCTTTTCCTTCTCCCTCCCCTTCAGACACTAGAGTCCTTTGCCTTTTTGGCAGTGGCACGGCTCAGAGCCAGGAGTGGAGGGGGTCTGAGAGAAAAAGGGGGCTCCAGCCACTGTGCTGGACCTGCTATCCTGGCACGCAGCCAGGAGAGGAGAGGCTACTGGCCCTATGGAGTGGGCTTCCCACAAGAGTCTGTGGTGAAACAGATGCCAACATTTCAGAAAAACTTGTCCCTCAGCCCCAGCTGCCTCTACTGCCTTGCTGATGGCCTAACTGCTCCTGCTGAGGCACAGGGTATCTGAATAGCTTTTGGTAGAAAAACATGCCTCCTGCTCCTTTTTCAAGAAAACAATTGGTTTCATTCAGAGGTGAGATTTGAGTAGCTGGGGCAAAAACAGCATATCAGTGTCAGCTGGCTGAGTGGTCTGCTTGCTCTTTCCTTCATCACTGGTAGAGTACACCTCTCCATTATCCAGTTGCTGGGCTGCCCACAATGCAGCCTTGCTCGTGGTCTGCAGCATCCCTTGGTGTAGCAGTCCTTTGCCTCTTCATTCTGTCCCTTCTAGGGATGTCTTGGTCCCTTCTCACCTGGGATGGCCAAACCAAGTGTCAGGAGGCAAGGGGGAGCCCCACAAGTGTCCTGGCCCAAGCAAACTGCATTGTCACTTGCAAGTTGCTCTGGTCTCCGAGCCTGGCCAATGCCAGCAGCCTCCTTCCCCTGAGAAGGATTGACCTAGTCCTAAACACATGTACCAGAAATCCCAGAGGGACTGCAGTGGATGCCTCTCCCTTCCCCACCTCCCCCTGCTCCAACCTCCCATGCTGCTCCCATCCATAACGAATGCAGAGTCAGGCTCAGGAAATGAAAAGGCTCTTCCCAAGAGGGACCTGTGCAATTTTCCAGCCTCTCCCTCCACTGCCGCTTCCCCTTCTCCATCCCCCCTGCCCCAGTTTTCCCTGGCTGATGGCAGCAAAGGGCCGTTGGTGTTGGCAGGGTGCTGCTGGCTGCCTGGCAGGCTCTCCCGGTCAGCCTGCCAGGCTTTTCAGGGCTCATTCTCACTTTCCAGAGGCTGGAAGTGCAGAGCAGGAGACAGGCTGTCTTGGCAGCCTCACTGTTTCCAAACATTGAAAGGCAGAGAGAGAAAAGTCTGCTTCTCCCAGCTCACCAAAGCCACCACCACCATGGATGCTGGCCAAGTGTGCCTAAAAATAACCACGGTGCTACCGGACACACGTGCTTCCCGGGGACAAAGTGGGACAATGCACTCCAGGGCAGCAGGGATGGAGTAGGGCAGGGCAGAAGGAGAACTTGGGGCTTTTCCCCCATCCCCAATCTCACCTAATAAAACTGCCTGTGTTGTCCCAGCAGTGCTAGTCAATAGTGACCAGGGATATCTCTCTCAGTTTGTTTTCACAAGAGGGTTCCAACCAGTACAGCTCAGAATAGCTGCAAATTGCCTTTTCCCAGCTGGGAACGCCTTGCTTCCCATTGTGCTCACATGTGTGAAAGACAGTGTGGTGGGCACTGTGGTGTAGGTGACCCTGGCCCAGGGCCTCAGTTGCCTGAAGGTGAGGTCTCCCCCACTTCCAAGAGATGTAAGATCTGCTGGGATTGCCTGTTGTTCCAGCAACTGTGATCCCAACTGCTCCACCCAGACGTGAGTGCAGCACATAATTAACAAGTGGACTAAGGAGAACATGAAAAGTGTAGAGTGACTCTGGCCTCTAGGGAATGTGTCCCTCTAGCTGTGCTGCCCAGCTTCAACACAGGGGGCCTGGGTAGGTGCAAATAAATTGTGCTTTTCATCCATCAGCCCCTGGGCAACCACGCTGATGCCTCCAGATCAGCACGTGTCACACCAGGTCCTTCCTGTACTCCCATGTCCACTACTTTCAGCATAGACAGCGGGTCTGCCTTTGGAAGCAACTCCAGGGCTCCCCTCAAAGTGCAATCCAGATGCACTTGGTGTAATGCAGATATCCTCTGTGTGCAAAGATACCTGCCATGTGTTTCTGCTTGAAACAGGAGAAGTGAGAGGAGATGTAGAACCAGTTGTGAGATCCGGGGCACTCTCTTCCTTCCTGCTGTGGCCAAGACGTGTCCTGGCCCCATCTGGAGGGTCAGCACAGACAAAACATCCAAGTTCCCCTCTTGGCAGGAGGGCAAGGGTGACTGGAAGAGCAAAGCTGTGTTTTAGCAGCAGGAAAAGGCAAAGTCCTGAATGTTTCCATAGGCTGGAAGAGGCTCCAGCAGCCCAGGCTGTCCATGAAGCTGTAACACACCTTCTCTCCAGCCCGTGCCCTCGCTAAGTGTTTCTTGGTGGGGGAAAGCTGATCACAGCCAAAGGCTGAACAACAGTCTTTCCTAAGTCTGATACATATGCTGGGACATGTCACTTCCATAAAAATAGTGCAGAGCTAAGCAGGAGATTTCCTATCCCTGCAGATAAGGCTCCTTTTCTTTAAGTCAAAATAATTCAGCAAAATTCATGTCAATTTGCTAAATGTTTCAGATGACCCAAAGTTTTGGAGTTAGGCACAGAAAATCTTATCCCAAGAAAACTGTTTCAGCTGAAACAATTTTTCTTGTTCTAAATCTAGGGAGTTTGGGCTTTTGTTTTTTTTTTGTATGTGTGTGTAAGGAAGAGAAGAGTGTTCAAAGAGGGTTTGGCACAGTGAATGTCAGTCCCAGCAGATACATACTTGTTTGTCTATTTACAGTCAGGACAATCCAAACCCGTTAGCAGATGGAACTGAGTTAAGACACGAACATGAATTTAGAAAACGATATGAACCATCCTTTGTAAGAAAGGCTTGGAGGCAAAGTCCAAGTAATTGATATCATAAATCCCTCAGGACATTATTGTGAGGTATTTGTCACTACAGAAAATTTCAGGATCCCTTGCTTACATGCCTGCACCTACTTTTGAGGCATAACTTTGGACATTCGTGTTTCAAATGTCAATGTGTAAGCTAAGGCAGACATTATTTGGCATTTCTTCTGTTCCCGAGGTATTTCAAAGTGTGTTTGCCAGATCTCTGAGAAACTGCTAAGTGCTGAAGCTCCAGTAAATGATGTTTTAATTTGGTCTGAGGGCTTGAAAGAACATCTTGAAAGACTTAGACAAGTCTTAAAGAGAGTATGAGAAAGAGACTTAAAACTGAGCTATAAAAAAGCCCTATATCTGATGTAATAAGTTATTTAAATGAGGCATAAATTGAGCAAAGATGGTTCCATTGGTAATGTGCATAAAATGTTGAAATGTTTAGCTCTGCAAAAGCGAGTGGATTTGAAACAATTTATGGAGTTGATAAGCTCGTTTTGACAAAATTAATTCCAAATGCTCAGGGAGGGTCTGATTTTGCAAGGTGGCAAGCATTTATTGTTTTTCCTCTCATCCAGAACAACACTTAAACACATGCTTGGTTGTGCTGACTTGGCTTGTTTGCTTCTGGGGCAGGATGCTACACAACAAGATGCTTAGAGGAAAGGTCACGTCTTACAGATGCTGTAACTGGGATCCAAGGGGTCTGTCAGGGAGCCCTCACTTCACTCATCCTCCATCTCTGCTCCATCTCTGGGTATAAAATGGGCACAGGTTTCTTTTTCTGTTCTTTTTTTTTTCACAGCAGCTTTGGGAATCAAACATCTGCTGGTGAGGAGGTTAGCGGGGATGCCATTCCAGAGGGGATCAGCAGCAGGATGCAGGATGGAAGTGGCAAAGTCACAAAGGGGCCATAGCAGCAGGGAGGGTGGCGTGGCTGAAGGGGACACCTCACACACGTGGGGCACGGCCGGGCTGGCCACGGGGTGAGCATGCACAGCCTCGGCATCCGAGAGGGAAAGGGAATTTGGAAAGCCGGGCTGAGACCAGGCTTCCGCTGCTGCCCGCCCCGAGGCAAACCAGCACAGCCTCCCTCGCGCTGCCGAATGCCAAACAAAGACCACATAACACATGGAGTGTCCCACTGCTGCTGCTGCCACCTCCTCCTCCTCCTCCCCAGCTCAGGGCTGGGATGGCTCATGCCTTGTCACAGTCCCTGGAGGTTACTTTTCACATAAAAACAAGTACACATACATAGGATTGCTAGAAAGAAAAACAACTTTCAGGAATGAGCCTGCAGAAAAGGGGGAAAACACCCCAAACAAATCCTCATTCCTTATAGCATTCCTCATACCGTTACTTCTAGTGCAAGAGAGTGTTTAAGAGGAGACAAGGTCTCCCTAACAGGAGGGACTCCTCCCTTGACCCAGGTTTTTCTGAGCTTGTTTTCCTCCAAGGAGCACATCACAAAGCCATCTTCTCCTTCTTCCCCTCCTCCCCTGCCCAGGTTGTAAAATAACGAGTTTCTTGTTATTCTTGTTATTGCTGAATGTCAGAGGTCTGGAGCCCTGTGAAGGGAAGGGGGCAGCCTAATTAGGGAAACGAGAGCCATCCTTAATGAGCACTCCTGACTAGGTGGGGATTTAGAGAAAAAGGAGGGGGCAGGGGGTAGAGAGGTCAATTCGTATGGCTTTCTCTTCCCTACCCCCAATTCACACCCCTGCCCTCCCCTCCTCCATGTAAACCTACAACAGTTTGGGGTCTGAGCGTGGGGGCTTCTCTGTATCATTATTGGTTATTAAACTGTATTTTCCTGTTTTGCTTGACTTCATAGGGGGTTGATTTCATTTCACCTCCTTTGCTAATTTCCTCCTGTGAAGGTATGTCAAGTGTTTGACTGTTCCTGTCCCTGGGCCTTAGAGTGTCCATGCAGGTGCTCTGGGGTCCTTTCTGGTTGGTATCTCATCAACAGGGTGGTGCCTGAGCAGAAGTGACAGCCAGTTGTACCAGAACCTTCCAGCAATCCCTAGAAGGGTCTGTTGGGTGTGCAAAACCTGCTCTATCCGTGCATTGAATTGTTCCATGTTCATGCTCCACAGATCACCACCGTGGTTCCACTTTTGGTTCCTCTGCACAGTGCAGGCAGTATTGATGCCCCCACCTATATAAGTGCAGACTGGGCTGCACTTGCAAGTGTGGGCGCAGCAGATGCAGCTTTGCAGCATGATCTGCCAGGACCATACCTACCACGGCAGGGCATCTTTGTCCTTAGGAACCATGCCACCTGGGCAGACAGCACAGCCTGACCATCAACAGTTGAGATGCCCCAGATGTAGTTCTGGTACCCCATAATTCAGCGTTAGTTGCTTGTTACATTCTCCCTCAGCAGGAGTAAGCCTCTTGAGTTCCCCTGAGTTCATGCCTTCCCATATGTACATTGGCAGGAGCTGAAAGCCCCGTGTGTGGAAATTTGATTGCAGAAACTTTCTCATTCCACACCCAGCTTCTTGAATTTCTCCCCTGTTCTGCTTTCCCTTGCTGTGCCTGAGCTGTAACCCAATGAGGGTTCAGCTCTGCAGCCCTCCGCGGCGTCTCCTGTGCCTGCCCAAGGGAGACAGCAGCTAGAGCAGGTTGCCAGGCACACCCCATCTTAGCGGATGGCCAGGGGTGTCTCCTCGGGCCTGATGCTCAGAGGGGCCCTGGCAGAGGCTGGGAGCATGCAGGGATGATTGGGTTTCTCTTTGCCAGCCTTGTCCTCCTGAACGTGCCCCGAGTCGGCGTTAGGCTGTCACCTCCAGCAACTCCTGTGATGTTATTTGCAAAGATCTGTCAGAATCTGTGCCCAGTTAAATCATCACATGCTGAAATGCTTAAACAGGCTTCCAAGGAGCAAGCTCGCAGCCAGAAGCGTGGGAGGAACGTAGTCTGACAGAAAGGAAATAAGCAGGGAACATTTTACCCATAAAAGCACTTTGCTTTCTCTTTGCTTCATAAATCAGCTTTCTCTGATCTCGTCCAAAAAAAGGCAGTTAATTCCCCACTTCTCCCTGCCTGGGAGATGTATTCTTTTCTTGGATCTTGCCTCAGAGAAATTAAGAGACCTAATTGTTTCCACTGCTCCTTCCAAAATCGGGGAACAAAATAACATCAGAACCAAGGCCCTGGGCCACACCTCCCAAGGTGCCAGGCTCTTTCCTTTGGGAGGCAGCGCTCTGCCCACTTGCAAGAGCCAGGTCTCCCGCAGGGGTCCCTGAACCTGGGGATGTTCCTGTCAGCACCCAGCACCTGGCACCAAAACCTCTGGCCTAAGCATCGTTGCCAAAGGCCAGGTAGAGCCAGATAAGGGATGAGCACCCCACTCTTTTTGGGAAGAAGTCACTAATGGGGTATTCTTGCTGCCTGCGGCGGAACAGCGAAGGTGGGTAATTGTTCACCATCAGGAGTAAAAGATTTAATCAACCAGTGGTGCATGGCCCCAGAGTAAAGACCTGTGCACAGCCATGCAGATCCCCTTCGTGTACTGAGCATTCCTTCAAGCCTACCAGAAATGTGGCTTTTTATCAGATCCATTTCTCTTCTCTGTTTATAGCTTGAGGACACCAGGGTCCCTCTGGACTATAGTTTGAACTAATTTAGCATTTTTTGTGGGTGAATTCCTTGGATTACCAAGAAAGTCTTGGCACAAGAGCCAGTTCCTTTCTACTCCTGCCCTGACATGCAGACTCGCTGGTACTCTCTCCTAGCAGAAATGACCACACATCTTCAAAGCAGACGGCCTTCGTTTTATGGCTGCCTCTGATGACCAAGTAAGAATAGAAAAAATAAAGTAAATTTGACTTTAGTTGCTGGGTACAGAGGATGTGCTCAGCTTGCACTCCTGTTACTCTATTGATTCATGCTTTCTCTGCTTTGCCAGAGGCACTTTACCCTACACATTTCTTGATTATTCTACAGGAAAGCAAAAAAAAAAAAATCAAAGAAAATATGGAGAGAGAGGGGACAGGGGCATTTCTGAAGCAGTGGTGTTTCACAGGGAGGCTATAAAAGCCAATGGCATTAGATGAGCACCACCAAACAAGTGAAAGGCTAAATTACAAGCTGTAAGGAAATGTGTATCTGGAAGGTCTCGAAATAAAAGCATCCCTTCCTCAAGCTGTTCCCCAACAGCTGTCTAACTGGAGGACTGTCTCTTTACATTTCATCCATCTTAACTCAAATGCACTCAACTGGTGCCAAATTATGGCAGGGGACAGTATGCCCCTAAGTGTCCAAAAACATGCAGCTGTCCCCCAGGAGGTCTGACATTAACACTGACATGGAGAGGATGCTCCCCTGGCATGCCCACGGCTCTGCTGTGGTGCTTGGATGTCGGGACATGCTCCTGCAGGGGTGGCACACACACATCTACCTCCTCTGGTGGTTTGCTGAGTCCTCCAGTGTGGAGCTTTGAGAGAGACCCATTAACAATGTATTACCCAGGGCCTTTGTGCAATGTTTTTCCAACAGGAGAAAGTTTGCACAGCTTGTGGGAAGCGATTTTAATAGAATAATAAACCACTGGTGCTTCCTCATCCCAATATACAGTTGCCAGGTCTCTCGCCCTTTGGTTCCCTACCCTTTCTGGGCTCTGGCAACACCTATAAAAACACAGAAAATCTCTGCTACAAGCCCCTTTCTGTCCATTACAACGAGAGAGAAGCACAATGAGTGTGATGTTCACTTTAAGGGAGTTTTATGATTGCCACTGAGCCTCACTGAGACTGAGCTGGCACACTGTGCTTTAGAAACCCAGTGATGGGCAGTGGATGTTGGCAGGAGCTCGACATCCGCTCTGGCCCGAGAGCCCCAGGTTTGCCTGGCTCTGCTTGCAGGAGGCACACCACTGTGTGGGAACCCTGGGCTAACGCTCCCCCATCTGCAAACCAAGCAGATGCAGAGCTCAGAGATCACCCCACTGCACCCAGAGATATGCCAGCATATTGATTTTGCCAGACTCAGGATGAAGGACAAGGAACTGACTCTAATGCTCTGACAGCACTGTAACTCCTAGGCTAGGGGCCTCAAGCACAGCCTCCTGGGGCTACAAATGACCAGGCTATAGTTGACCACCACAATCATCATTAAATCTGCATTCACAGACCACCAGGTCAGAGAAACCATTTCTTAAATGTATGTCCATGTTTCATGTGCTGGGGTGGAGCACTTGCTGCCTTCATTTTTCTGTCTGATTTTTTTTTCCCCTTGTGAAAAAAAGAAAAAGAAAAAGAACAACCAACTTCTTAAAGGCTCATTTTCTCCCCAGCATGGAATGAACCTAAACAGCCAAACCTCAGCATTTTTCACAAAGTGTAAGCCTTGTTTTGCAGCCAGCCAAGGAGTGAGTGGAGCTCAGGCTGTGTGTGAGGATGGCTGTGGAGGCAGGTGAAGGTACAGGGAGAGCCTGCACAGGCATAGCAGGTGCACAGAAGTGTGAGGAGGGGGAAAGCATGGATGTCACAGTGTTGGACATGTGACATGCTTGCACACCTGTGAGGGTGCATACACGTGCCCACACACACGTGTGCATAGATGCATATTCATTTTTGTGAATATCTGCCCAAGAGGAACCTGACTGTGCAGGTCAGTCCAGAATTGGGTATGCAGAAGTGCTCCCTGGCTCCTCTCTCAGTTTAAAGACTTGGCAGGAGAATGGGGACAGTCACTGAAAAGCCTGATTTTCTGTGCTGAGTTTGTCTGGGGGACTGGGCTGTAGGCTGCTTCTGAGCCTCCCTCTTGTACCTGCTCTCAGAAGCTGTTTTGCTTTCTAACTTTATTCGTAGTTGCTATTTCTTCCCTTCCCTCTTTCTGGCTCCTTTTCTGTTACTCCTTCATCTCATGTTTCCTCCCCCTGCCACTTCTGAAATGTTTTTCTCCCTTCCTTTCATTTCTCCCTTCTGTTCCTCCTTTCTGGGTCTCTCCTCTCATCCCTCCCATGCTGGCATCCTCTCATTTCTCTGCCTTCCTCTGCTCCCCCGCCCTTGCTCTCCATCTTGCCTCTTTCCCTCACTCTCACATGCTTTTGTTTTCCCTTCCCTCTCCCCCTCTGCTCGGCCTCTCTCCCCTCTTCTCTCCCTCCCGCTTCCTCACTCCCTTCTCTCTCTGAAATAAACTTCCCCGTGTGAAGCCCCTGGCCACCTTCCAGCCTCTGGTGAGATGAAGGGGTCCCTGGCATACACTCAGCTCTGTGCTCCATAGGGCATTGTAACCACTGGTACCAAGGCTATAAAATCTTTAGTGTCTCTAGGAAAGATGACTGTAAATTCTTCAGAAGTCCCACCATGGGTGTAAAGATTCCCCCCCCTCCCGACACCTCTCCCCTCCCTCCCCGGGCCTCTGTGAAAGGAGCTGTGTAGTAAAGCAAGGGGTTCACTCCTCCCCTTTGCTAAAGCCCCAGCTCTGATCAGGATTTCAGCAGAGCATGGCTCTCCCCATTGACTTCAAGAGGAGATTTCAGTACCCTGCAGAGCAGAGAAGCAGTTCTCGCCGCTCTTTTGGTCACTTAGGTATTTGACTTTATAAACACGATTAAAAAATGCTAAGAAAACACTGAAGAGAGGAAGGCCTCCCCTCTAAATGTTGAGCAAACAGAAACACACGAAGCATTGTTCGGCTCTGAAAGATGAACCAGCCTCGGGCCAGCAAGGGAGTGTGGGGAAAGCAGGCAGTACATTAAAAATAGGTTAATTCTCACATATTACAGATTTGCTGGAAGATCCCAAAGGATGTTTGTTTGTTTTTTTTTTTTTAACTGTTTTCCAACCTGATGAACACCAAGCAGATCTTCTCAGGGATATTCAGCAGGGAATTTAGAGAAGGCTTAGCAGAGGCAGTAGAGATTCCAGCTTTTGGCCCCAGGGATGTGAGTTTAGCAAGAGTCAGACCTGGTTACTGTCAGGGTGATGGGTGGATGGGACTTGGACGTTCACACGGCCATCATAACACCGTTTTATCTAATCCATGGATTTCCTGGTGCTTGTCACAGGAAGAGGGAGCACAGGGCTCCCATGTGAAGAGCCATGTGGCAAAAGCTTCTTGGTACTCCCACAAGCCTGACAGGCCTTCCACACCACACACAAAATGTACAATGTGCTCCCATCCCATGCTCCCGGTCACCGCCAGCCCCAGAGCAGGACATTCCCCTGGCACTGCCTTACAGAGGAGGCACAGCAGAGACAACCTGCTGGCCATGGAGAGCCTACAAGGTGCAATGGCCTCAGCAGAAGAGAGCCTGACTTGCCTGCATAATTCTCATTTTCAGTGTGAAGGACTTGTCAGGCTTGCAAACATGGGGCCCATCCTTCCTAATGGGTTGTACTTTGGCATGTGGCAAGGCTGGGAAATTTCTTGAGGCTTCAGGGTTGGTGCTGGAGCTAACAAACCCATGTTTGCCTTCTCTAGACTATGGACCAAGTTCATTTCAAAAAAATACAGGATGAGAATTTGGGGCAATCATATTCTCATGGATTACGGTCCATAGTGTTTATCATGAAGGGGAAGCACTGAGGGGAAATGGGGTGGCAGGATGGTGTAGGATGTGTAGGAGTGCCCGTGGCTGCAGTGGAGGCAGAGGGGGCACAGTGGGTCGTGGGAAGGGGCTTTGACCAAATTGCATCTGTGAAAACTAGTGAAGAATTTTGCAGCTGAGGGGTGCTGTGAAGTTGGCAGAGCCTTGTGGAAGACCATCCAAAGCACCTGGCTCTTTGGTTGCTGTTCAAATAGCAGATTTGCCCAAAATGGAGGAAAGCATTGAGTGGAAGTTGCATGGCTCTTTTGTTCTGCTTCTCCCTTTTGCTTCCCTTTGCCAAGACCTGCTCCCCATGCTTCCTGCTGCCGAACTGCAAAGCTGTTTCCCACCTCCCCACTTAACTGCAGACAGCTACAGACAGCTCCTTTCATCTTCCTTCGCAGCCTCCTCCTCCCGGGGTGCTTTAAGCATAGCCAAGCTTCCTCTCCAGTCACTGCTACCTCCACAGCCTCTTCCGAGCTTTTGGTGTTTCTGACCTATTTGTTTCCATGGTATTGTGAGGATCAGCTCCACTGGGTCATCTCCAGCACTCCACTAACGTGCCAGTTCCTCCAGCCCTGCTGAAACCTGATGTGCTTAGCCCACTGTACAGCAGAGGGCATGGACTTGCCCCATGTATTCAGCTCTGCTGTCTGGGTCCTGGAGAGTACTGTAACAAGACTGCAGACAACAGGACCTAGGCTTTATTCCCAGCTATGCCACGTTTTAAAGCAGGATGCTCTGGATTCAGCCACGTATTTATCTGTGCCTCAGTTTCCCCAGGCAGAAAACAGGGTTACCTACTCTGACTGGTTTTGGCAATTGATCTCATAGTTAGGCACCTACTGAAGCATGTCTGATGGCCTCCTTCTGTAGATGAGCTCTTGCAGTTTGAAGCTGAGATGTCCTGGTCTGGAAAGGCCTAGGTGTGACAAGCCAAAACAAGGAGGGAAAGGTGTGTACCTGGGTGTTAATACCAACTGTCTTTCCCAGGGGGTGTCATGAAGTAGTGTTCCCCACTCATTCCATCAGTGTGATGTCTGGGAAGGGGCAACACCAGACACAAACCTCCAGTGCAGGGTGGCTGATGGGGTGGGCATGGTAGCCAGTCTGAGCCCTGGACTGGTTGGTGAGACCATGCAAAAACCAGGATGACTGTCCCTTGTGTGGGGAAACTCATGGCATCAGCTAATCTCTGAGACAAAGGAGGCTGGCCAGGGAGGAGGGAAGGGGTCACGGGGCCAGGAGAGGAATGGGGTGACAGCCCTGGGGTATCATGTGGGGTGACAGCCTCCAGGCTGGGTGCAGTCCCACGAGGGGATTGGGGTGTGTGTGAGGAAATTGAGAGACCCCCCCCCCCGTGGTGCAGTGCCAGCTCTGCCCTGCTGTTTAGCCCAGGACGTGTGCTGACCTGGGTAGTGCTGATGGGGGAGAAAAAGAGGGGCTGCCTCTTCACCCTTCAGCAAATCCATCCTTTGAGTTTTCTCCATACAGCTTGCCAGATATTTCAGCCATGCAGCCCTTGGAGAGAAGGTGCAGGAGGAGGAGGGAGGATTCAGGTGGCAGCATTTGTTGTGCGTCCTCCCGGTGGCCCTGAAACCCTCCAAACCTCATTTTTCAATAGGCCACCAAAACAACCACTACATGTTTAATGACTTTCGATCTCTCCTGCCCCAGACTGGCTTTGAAACAGTGACTCAGATGCCAAAGTCCCAGTAGCAAAGTGGCTTTTTAATGACACGACTCAGAGCTCGAATTCCAGGCACAGGGGAGGCTTTGACACTGCTGTTTGTTTTCTTATTGGAGAAGTTCAAGAGAAGCTCAAGGCTTAAAAGCAAACCCTTGAAAGCAAAGCATTCCTAATCACATAAAAGTGTCTGCACAGGCCAGGGCTGAAGAGGGGGCTTGTGACTTTAGTCTTTGCATATCCCTTTCTTTCTTCAAGCATCTCTCCCTCTCACAGAGGGGACACACACACGCACACACAAAACTCTCCTCAACGCCAATAGTATAATGCTCCAGGAGAGGAAAGAGGAGGAAGAGGAGGAGGAGGAAGCCAGCCCGCCTGCCTGCCCCCATGCTGAGCCTGAGCAGACTTTGTGAGAAAGCTTCTCTCCATCTGCAGCCCAGCCCGGTGGGAGTCAATTAATTCTGAATAACCTAAACCGACAGAGGTATTTGCATTCACAACCTGACTGATGACCGTATAAAATTGATTTATGAATTGAAGTACTTTCCCTCCCCTTATCCCCGATTCAAGCCATAATTGATTATACGTGCTGCAGCGAAATTAAAGAAAGGAAAATTAAAAAAAAGAAAAGAAAAAAGGGAGGCTCCACAGACGCTGATCTATATTCTCAAGGTTTCCCGGGATTAGCCGATCTATTCATCACTTATTTTTTTTTTATTTAAAAAGTTGCTTCCTTTACCCTCTTCACCAACTTCTCCCCCCACCCCCTCCCCTTCATCCCTACCCCTCACCACCACCTCTCAGCCCAGGCAGCAACACAGTGGGTTGTACCTCAGGAGAGATGATGGGAGGCACAGAACCCCCTCAGCAACATTCCCACAGCGTGACAGCGAGGCGAGAAGACTTTGAGCCTGACGCCCTTCCAGGGCAGAACAGACCCTTCCAAAAGGAGACAGAGCCTAAACTGGAAGTCCTCAACCCAACACTGTCCGAAGCTCAGGCTTAACTTGCTGCCTTGTAACTGCTTCATTTCAGACCTCTGAGGAGTGGGGAATTCACTTGGCCCTTCCAACCGGTCATCACTTAAAGAGATGCCTTCTTATACTCATGCAATGCTCATACAATGCCCTCTGTGGCCTAGGGAGTAGTGCTGTATGAAAGCAGGTACTGTTGGGCAAGATCCACTTGCCTCACATCAAAAGGAAGCACAAGAAATCTTGTTGGAAGCAGCTGAATTATGCAACTCCCCAGATTTTCTTCTGGCACTTAGTATATTGAGCTGGATCCATAAACATGAGAACTGATGACCCTTTAAATTTTTTTCCCCTCATTATCCACCCACTCCACCTTATCTGTCATCCCATTTTCATTATCTACTCGTTGTTTTTCTTCCCATTTTACATAAGGGAACACAGAGAAGCAGACCAGTGGTGGGAACATAGGTCACCTATTAGTCTATTAGTCCTGCACTCTTTTTTGTTTGCTTCTTTCGAAATACTTTTTTTTTTTTCTTTTTTTCTTTTTTTAAGGAATGGATATGTCCTCTTATTTCCTTTCTCTTGAGTGGGAAGAGACAAACAAAAACCTGGTACAGCTCAACCCATGTATGATTTCACTAAAACTCATTTACCTAGAGTGCTCTGTAAAGCTCGCAGACCTCTTGAGCATGTAAGTACAACTTCATGTCCCTTCATGCAGTTGCAATGCTTACTGTTCCTTTTCCTTTAGGAAAGTATTTAAAGCAGGTCTTTCAAGCATCTGGACACAACTCAGCAATGCCACCTGCATTCCACCTCCACTGAAAGAAGAAAGACTGATCTAAGTGAGGCAAGGCAGGGATTTGGAGCTTGCCCATTCCTAGTGTCTCCAGGTCTGATGGGGAGAGCTCATTTATTTCAACCTTTACAGAGCTGTCTCTCTCTATTTGGGTAAAGCTGAGCAGAAGAAAAGGGCTCAGTGAGTAAACATCAAACAAGACCACTTCCCTTAACTGCTCAGAAAGGCTTTCAGCAAGGAGCTTGTCCAGGGACCCTTTTGCCAGGCAGCTGTGGTGCTACCGTGGAGTTCAAGGAGAAACTACTCTGCTTCCTTAAGGAGGAACTACTCCAACAGGCCCGAGAAGGATGAGGCAGGGGCAGGCAAGGAGGCAGTGCTGTGCAGGGATCCAGCTGTGCCCCCCCACATCCCCGTCCCTCACCGCCCAACGCTTTTGTCCTGCTCTGGGGCCATTTCCCTAAAAGTTCAGTTCTGCAGGTGTCTGACCTCATTGTGCTGGGAACAAGGGGGAGGCTGGGGGAAGGGGGCTCTGTCTGTGTAATTAAAGCCAAAAGCCCTACGTGATGCTGGAAAGCTGAACCTTAACTGGCACCTCACATCCCTGGTGGAGGCTCTGGGCAGGACTCCGGAAAAGCTTCACAGCAGAAAGCTTCAGAGCAGGATTTAGGAGATACTGCCAAAAATCACAGTGGATCCAGGAGGCAGCACTCCACATCCCAGCAGTCAAACTCTGTGCAGAATAAAACCCACTTCAGAGCAAATAATGCCTTCATGCTGCAGCCTGGGACATCATTTGGGAAAAAGCTGCCTCTGCTTCAAAAGTCAGCAAGGCCCTGCTTCTGGAAAATGGTGCTGTGTCCATCCCACCTGTCAGCTCTGGTCTGAGGTGCCTGGCTGGGCTCTGCAAGGGCCCCCTCATAGCTGCAAGGCTTGTCAGAGACTTGCTGTGCAGGAAGGACATCTTGCACCCTGATGTAACATAAGGAGCAAATGCATCGCCCTGGCTCTGGGGGTGTCCTCCAAACAAGGCTCCCATTTCAAACAGCAGCAGCTCCAGGGCACAACAAGGGCCACTGCATATGGGCTGGGCTGGGCCCTTATACGGGCTTGGGCTTTCTCACCAAGAATGCCAGTCCAAATTAACCTGATAATAAAGATTGCCTGTGCCTTGAGGAGGTGGGAGCCAGCAGTCCCATGGGTATCTCAGGAGCTCCCAAGCCAGCAGACACCAGAGGGTGGAGGCTGCACCTACACTCAGGTCTCATCTGCTAGCGGCAGACCAAAATCTGTGACTCTTTCATCCCAGGCTAAGGCACTGAGCTGTGGGATGGGGAGCCAGCAACCCAGAGTGGAGGTGGGCAGCAGGGGAGGGCACTGCCCAGATCCCACACCCGGCTCCCTCCCATCTCCACTGCAAGGAGTCTCGCAGATGTCAGCCCCGACAAAAGCACGCAAGTGGGAGGGACGCCAGCGCAGATTTACATCCAAAGGTCGCCATGTCCTGAGTGGTAAACGGGTGGACAAAGAAGTTAATCGAGGAGTCAAAAAGGGCAACCTGAAGAGGAGCGGCAGCTGGGAATGTGGAAGCAGAAATCAAGGCAGTTAGCAGGAAAAAAAGAGGGAGAGTTTTGCATGCCTTTCCGATTTTTCCACATGGAAAGAACAACACTGTATTATCTGAAACTGACTTATTTTTGCTGTCAGCTGAGAGAGAGCAATCAGTAGGCTTGAAGTGATGCCTCTGCCAGCAGTCACAGTCTTTCTTCCCACACAAACCAGCGACCCCTCTGCAGTGAAAACAGCTGCCTGAAATTCCAGAGCTTGCAGGGGCAGAGCAGTGCCATCCTTGCTCACACCTTCACTGACAGGCTCTGCTATCACATATCTGCTCCAACAATGTCTGGGAACATTCATCAAAAAACTAATACTGATTCCACACTGGCTGCTCCACAAACATGGAGCCTAAAGATGGTCAGAGCTGTCCAGAGCCTGCAGTGCAACTCTCACAAGCAGCAACAGGTCACTGCAGCCTGAAGCCAGGCAGGCATTTCTGAACTATTGTTCAGGGTACAGACTAAGGTCATGTTCCCTTTTAAGCTGAGTCAATCTTTTTACTGAGTTCATTGGGAGCTTGGGATGAAGCCAGTGGTTACTGGATGGAGCAAACATCATCTTTCAGAGCTTGGACAGAGCTGTATTGGCCTGAGGGTGTTTGGGGCATGGAGAAACCAACACCATCATCCAGGTGACTAAAAACAAACCAGAAAAGAAAGTGTTTCAAACATATTGATAAATGAGTATAATTTTTCATGCTTTTCTTTACTTTGTTAAAAAACCCTAACAATATGAGGAACTGCTTTTTGGGTTGGTCAAGGAATTTGCTTTCAACAGCACAGGTTGATCAGCCACCTTTTAATACCATTAATTCACAGGAGCAGAGACACCAGCCAGCTGCTGGGTGGGTACCAGATGGGCTGGATGCTCTGAGCAAGCCCAACCACCCACCCAGGGCTTGCCTGGCTCCCTGCATTAAATTTGCCCACTCTGGCTTCATGGGGAAACCTTCCCACACTGACCTATGGCCAAGCAAAAAGCTGTCCCCAGGAAACCCAGCTCCCCTTTCCTGTCATGTATAACTCACAGGCAACAGAAAGGATGAGGACTCATTGCTTTGCCCACAGCAAGGGTCTCTGGACTTGACCTGGGAGATAGCTGGGAACCTCTCTGTTAGCCTAGAGCTGGGAAATAAGCCTTGCTCAGCAAGCAAACCTGTGAGGAGCTGGACTTCCTGTGCTGTATTGCACATAGGATCTAGCAAAAATACAATACTTCTACTTAAGTGAGGCAAATGCAGAGTGAAGAATGCATTTTGCCAAATGCCCAGGAGCTCTTGACTGGCTGAGTCCAAGCATTTTTTTTGCACAGGGCCTAGCTGAAATAAAGAGACAAAAGACTGTGACAAAAAGAAAAAGAAAAAAAAGGTGCTACTGGTCAGATACAAGTCATTTAGCTCAATGTAAAGGTAATTGGTTATCATCCTGGGGTCTCTATAACACAAGAGATCAGAATAGCTGGTCTAATGATATCTTTTGGCCTTCAAACCTATGAAGTGATGCTCCATCTTTCAAACACTCACTTTCTCATAAACTGGGTATAGATTAAATCTAAAATATAAGTGTCTCTTGTTGTAGTTGTGCTGGGCTTGTTTGACAGGAGCACCCTTGCCCAGCTGCCCTGGGAGCTGTTTCTTGTACACTTGTCCCCATTTGGTTGCTTCTGTAATTCAATTCCACAGTGACAGACCCCGGAGAAATGCAAGCAGTTAATTTATTTCTTTCCAGCTGTAGATGTGCAAATACTTTTATCAGAGATTGTTTCTTAAAATGTCACAGACAATGGGGCATTTTTGCATGAGTCACGCCAAAAACATAAAAATGTCGCCCGAACAATATTTTGTCTGGGGCACTGGGATGTGTTTGTGCAACTGGCTTCAGGACAATAAAAAAAAAAAAAAAAAAAAAAAGAAAAAAGAAAAAAAAAACCAAGCCAAAGAAACCAGCAGGCATCAAAGCATCATCAGGAAGGAGTAGGATGACCACAGGGACAAAGCTGCCAGGTTACACCTGGGAGAGAAGATTTCTTTGCCCGCTCCCCAAGGCCAGAAAAAAACCACAGCAGGGGTTTTGTTTCTCGAAGCTGCAGCCTGGCGGCCGTGCGGGCAGGTCATACTTTACAGTCCTGGACAGGGCAGGATGAAAAACAGAGATCTAGTTTCGCCACGGCCCTGCCTTTACACCGATCCCCCAGCCAGCTCCCTGCTCGCAGCGCCGACGGCCTCTGAGACAGAGCGCGGAGACCTCGCTCCGTTTGGGGCTTTTCCCTCCCTCCCCCGCCCCCTTTCCCTGGGAGAAGCTCGCTTATGCAGGGCGGCTTCTCCGCGCGGCTCCCCCCGCCGCCGTGCCCGGCATCCTCACCTCGCCACAAACCCGCCACACACACGCACGCACGCACTGCGGGCAGGCACAAAGGCTTTCAAAGCCGCCCTTTATATCCCCCACAGCTGCCCGCGCAGCCCCTGCTCCAGCGCTCGCCCAGCAAGGATGCGTATTCTTCGGCTCCCAAAGGCCCCCATTGCTGTCAATTAGTTACGGGACGCCACCGGGATTCAAGGCTGACAGCTCCGGCAAAGCAGGAGAAATGGACTCAGTGGGGAGCGAGGGGGCCTGCCCTCTTTCTTTCCCCCCCGCGTCTTTCTCCCCACAAGAAATACCTTTCTCAGCGAGGCTTTCTGAGCCGCCCCCCCAATCCCACCGCCCGCGCCCGCATGCAGGGACATGCACGCAGAGGGATGCGCGGCGCCGAGAGATGCCAAACGTGCTGTGAAAGGGGCGCCGGGGACAGCCGACCTGCCCACATAGGGGGTCATCAATATCTCTGTGTGTTTCTTTCTCCCCCGCCTCCATCCTGGTCTCCAGTTACAAATCCCCCGTCTCTCAGCTCCCCGGGATGAACGTAACATCTTATTTCTCCTCGACTTTCCCACCCAGGCTGGCTTTCTAGAAGGGGATGGATGGGACAAAGTTAAAGCACCACTCTGCGACAAGTGTGGGTTTCACTTGGCAGCATTTTATCTGTCGCTGCTGGGGATTCTCAGCTCATCTCCTGGTGTGTAACCTGGAGTGTAACCCAGCGAGCTCACAGAGAACGGGGGAGTAAAGCCAGGAGGGGGATGCTGACCCGGTGATTTCACGGCAAACGTCGATGCTGTGAGATTTAGGAAAGAAACAAAGGCTGTAATGGTTTGGGAGTGAGGGACCTCTTTAGCCAGACGGTGGAAATAAGATATATTTCAAGAGAAGGCATTCCCACGCTTTCAGCCTTGATATTTGGTATGGAAGAAAATCCAACCCAGGCATTGGCTTTGGTGATTTGAAATGGGATGTGTTTCGTGCGAACTCCAGCTTTGGCTCCTGTCATAAATTCCAGTTAGAAATGGGGACCACTCACTCCTAACTCAATCTTTATGTTTGTGTCTTTCCTAGACATTTGGATAATATGGAGAGCCTTACACCAGCTGTGGATTCGGCCGAGCCAAAGTAGTCTCTCTGGATCAAAGAGGGATAACAAAACAACATGTAGATAATTTTTTCCTTGTCTCTGCTACAGGCTGTTTGTGTGTCCCTTGTCAACTCACTTCATCATGCGCCCACCCGAGCCATGAGCAGCTTCCCTTACTGTCCCAGCACATCTCCTGCCTGGAGGCACAACTAAGTCAGGGTGACTGCATTTCACACGCCTTCTTGGGCTCAGACAATCCTTTCATCTGAAGCACTCAAAGATAAGAGCAGCTCAGATTCAATTTCTTGGACCAAAATCCTTCCCTGAAGTTTGGATACTGACTGGTCCCAACCCAGAAAAAATGCAGTCTTTTGGTTTGGCTGCATCTGAAGGCTCCAGCACAAGCCCACACGGCAGAGTCTTGCACAAACAGCTCATCTCGAGAGACTTCTGCTTCCTGGAGAGATGAAATCTTTCAGAAACAGCGTAAGAAGAGATTTCAAATCCCTAGGAAAAAATCCTCCCCTCCACTCCCACCCACATCTTGGCATTGACATGGAACTATGGACCTCTGCCTAATTCAAAATCAGATTTAGACAACAAGCTCTGGGCTATTACAGTGGGAATGAGAAACCTTCACTCTCAGTGGGAAAACCCATGGACATCCTTGAAGGCCAGCAGAAGATGTTGGGAGAGTTGTGCGTGGCTTTAATTGGGTGTGCACGATTATTTTCTTGCTGTGGGGGCTGGAGTGGGAACAAGGCAGCAAAATAACTTGGTGTTACAAAAGGCAGATGTGGTAAATAGTTCACAGGAGAGGCTGACAGCCTTCCCAGGCCACTGGAGGAATAAGCTGTCCAAGGAATGGCTCCTAAATGAAACAGCCTCCGTGCAGTTTCTGCATCAGGACAAGAGATAGGTTTATTTTGGATGTGCTATTAAAACTGCTGTCTGCGAGCCATAAGGTCATCCAGCTAAGGTCTGGCTGCTGTCTGGTGAGGAAGCATTCCTCTGGGCCTCCTCTGTCAGCGTGCAAATGCAGGCCTTGTAAAAAAGAATAATATATTCCCCGTTTCCCAACAGAGCAGTACTGCAATGAGTGAACTCACTACAATGAGTTCAAACTTACTTGTGCTGCAGCTGAAAGGGTTATTCGCATAGACAGTACTCAGTAACAAAATGCTCTGTATGCTGAGCAGGAGGCTGGTGATGGCTGAGGATTTGTGAGATTATGGCACATGAGAAATGCACTGATCATGTCTTAGATGGTTTCCTTGTACACAGCAAGGCAGAAGGAACCTGTAATTGTGATGGCACCAGTTGGCTGTCTCACTGATAAACCATCAAAACATGAGAGCATCTGAAAAAACACAGTGCGTCTGAAAAGATAAGTTTTCTTTTCCATCATTTGACACGATTCTGGTCCACGTTACTGCTGATGGTCAGTTACATATTTTACAGCCAGCCTGAGAAGGCACTGGCTTCCATAGCCATTAATCCAGAACTTGTGACTTTTGCTTTGTTCATACAACCATGTACGATGATCGCATACTGCTCCTTTAAAACAAACCCTGCTAGAAAGGAAAAGTTCAAGGGTTTTGTGTTTGGCAGCTGAGTGTTGAGCCATATTGACTTCTGGGCCACGGACTTCAACATGCCAAGCAAAGAGTAGTAAGAATGAGAAAGGCTGAACTGGAAACACCAAGGGATGTCTCATAAATAATGGAAATGCATTAGCAGCACCGAGGCTGGACGTGGGCGGGAGATGATGACGAAGGAGGGACGGTGAAGAGTGGCCAAGAAGGAGAGTGGATCTCACACAGCGCTTCCTGGGAGGCCACTTGGGTCATGTGTGTTCTCATCAGGCTGACAAAGAATGTCAGGGCGTGAAAAACTTAAAGTAGTCACTTTAATTAACACCTCTTCACTGGTGAGACAAGAAGCTACCTCCCCTCTCCACACCTCCTTTGCCATGCACTCTATAGAGCACCTCATACCTGAGCTGCCAAAAACAGCCTCTGGTGAGACGTGCTTGTCACCATGTCTAAGTGCATCACTGACAGAGACAAGACATTCAGCTCACCACCTCGGGGAATGAGCAGGTAACAAACTGACAGGGTTTCAGTGTTGGGGAAACAGTCAGGAAAAGGTGAAAGCAATCTCTGGGATGAAATCCTCCCAGAAATTCTGGCTCTCTTCCATCTTGCATGCTAATGCCAAAACATGAGTGTCTCAGGCAGGGATGAAAGGAAAACACATGTCTCATATCACACGGGACCCTTGGGACTGGGACAGGGGTAGGAGGATTTGAGGCAAGAAAGATCTTTTTTCTCCTTTACATTCCCATTAGCACTGAGCACCACACAGGAAGAAAAAGGTTTGATGTTGCAACACCGACGTGCTCTCCCTAGCTCCCCTGAAGGAGATGGAGGCCTGCAGGAAATATCCTACCAGCCAGCATCCTGGTGGGATGGAGAATTCCACTGGCCCTGCTTGGGCAGGTGAAAGACACTTTACCATTTGCTTCAGTTTGGAGAATTGGAGACTGCACCAAGTCTGCAGAGAAGTTAAGTCTTCCTGAAAGGTGAATTTTAATCCAGGTTTTGAAGAACAGTTTTGTGGTCTGCATTGGACTAGTCTGTTGTGGTGCTCTCTCCTGAGATAACCTATGGATTTACTTCCCAGTCTCATCAGATGGGCAGAAGGGGCCTGATTTGCCCTCAGCTTAAGACTTGAATTTCTGATTAAAATACACAGCTGTGAGAGATAAATCCTATTTTTCAGAAACGCAGTTTAGTGGGAAAGCTCTGTTTGATCTAAAGCACTTGAGGAGTTGCCCCACCTGGGACAGTGTTCTGTGATGATGAGGCAGAGTTAAACGAGCAGGGTTCAGATCCTGCTATGCCACTGATGCTCTGAGCGACCTTTTGCAAATCATTTGGCCAAGGACAGCATTTCACGTTCCCTGGGTGTCGTAGCCAGGGCTGGTTATACCCACCTGGCTGTATTTTCAGTTGATTATAACCCCAGACAACCGTAAGTGTGGCAGAGTAGCAGTGTCTCAGCATCTCAGACTGTGTGTTACAGACTGTGGCACTCCAGCCACCGAGTGGAGATGCAAGTGGACACTGGAAATGCCACTCTGCAGGAGCTCTGGACATAATAAACACGGCAGCGATACTGGGCTGCAGAGCTTACAAGCAAACAAACAAAAGCTCTCCTTTCCATTGCTGACACAAACATCTCTTTATTGCAAAACTGGGCAGGAAGATTTTTTTGCACTTTATGAGCTCAAGGCTTCATTCCAAACCCTTCCCCCTTTTATGCTATACTACCACAAGAAGCTAAAATCTGAAAAATAAATGTTGCAAACCTACAATTTTTTTTTTTCTTCATATCCAGACTTTTGAGGCTAAACACAGTTTGATCCAAGAGATGAATCTGTTCCTCCAAGGCTGCTGGTACACAATGTGCTGGCCAGTTTGCAATCTCCCTTGCACCCTCCCACTAGTGAGGGCCACCCTCAGTTGCTCTGACCCACTCAGCATGCCGTGACTTCCTCAGCAGCAGACACAGCAGAAGATTTCATTTCATTGGTCCTTTCACACCTAAGGAGCAGCTGAACTGATGCCTTGGAGTGGCTACCTGAATATAGAGGCTAGACAAGATTAAGAGAATAAAAGCAGCAGAAAAATATTTATTTGAAGGGCCTTCACAGGTGCACCCTGGCAAAAGCCTCCACCCAAGATGGACCCTGGATCACAAGTTCTTCACACTTTTATAAGTTTGGTCTATTTGCATATCAGTGTTAATTCTCCAATTATAATTTCAGTTAATGATGTAATTACCCCAAGTTTGCCCCTCCTCTAAAAAGCTTCAGTTTACACATTTTGGGGCCTGGGACAACAAGGTGTCCTTGAAGTGCAAACCTAGAGAGGCTTTGTTACGTCTAACCAGCATGAGAGAACAGCAGCTAACAGGCCACATGACACTTCAGAGTTACACACTAGGCAGTACAGGATTTGAAAAATAGAGAAGTTAAAACTGCCATGGCCAAATGCATCTGTCGGGTCTCTCCCAAATCTCTGCTTCATTGCTGGTCCATGCATGGCTGTGTCTGCATCTTGAAGGCATCAAGCATCCCGGGCTGGCAGGCAGCCCTTAACAGTGCCGGTGAGGGATGCAGGAACAGGTGTGGATGCCAAAGGATATTTAATGCCACATGGCTTAATCTGGAAAGGTTTGAAGTCTGGACAACCCACCCTATGGTGTGCAATTTAAAAAGGCACGATCTCCCTGGTTCTTCCAAGGAGTGATTTGATCTACAGGCACTTCAAGGGAGAGAGAGTCCTGATATCAAAGGGTTCTTTAATCTGGCAGAAAAGGGCATTTATGAGAACCAGCTGCCAGCAGTTGAGACCAGACAAATTCAGACTGAAAATCAAGGTGCACGTTTTCAACTGTGAAAGTAATTAATCTGTAGGGCACATTGCCCAGAAGGCCAGCGGTGGCTCGGTTGCCGGCAGGCCTGAAATCAGGACCAGATGTTTTCCTGGAAGAGATGATATCACCTAGCCAGGGATGGCAGGCTCAGGAGAGAAACCATGCAGGGCCAAGCTGGAAAGTCACAGTCACTGCCACCAGCCTTACAGCCCATACTCCATGCAGGAATGTGGCTTTTTATATATATATATATATACACACATGTATGTGTAGCTTCACACGTACACAGCCCCAGCTGGCATAGACCAGCATCCCTCCAGCCAAAGGTCTGCTCTGTACACTCTATTTATTTACCCATTTCAATCTTACAGCGCTGCACAACCGCCTGGCCTGAGCTCAGGGGCCAAAGTCTCCACTGGGAGATTTGACTGGGCAATAGGGCTGGGGGAAGGGGAGAGTGGCTGGGCTCCCGCTCACCTGGCGGGAGGGATGCCTGCCATTGCCTTCCCCCCACAGCCCATGAAGGTTCCTTTCTTCGGGCCAGTGCTGCCTCACAGCGCCTCGAGTGTTGCCTGGAGCCTCCATTGAGAATCAGTGGATTGGGCAAAATCCCATATTCCCCCTTCCTTCCCTGCCCCCAGCCCTCCTTGGCTGAGCTGCAGCCCAGACGTCACAACCCCC
>VXAC01007292.1:341472-405990 GCA_013399225.1 Rhipidura dahli | reverse complement strand
AACCCCAAAGAGACCCATACAAAAAAACCCTGAACAAACAAACAAACAAACAATCAAAAACAGGGAAAGAAGGAAAAAAGAAGAAGGTAAAAAAGCAAACCCCAACTCTCCCTGCTGCCAGCAATGACAACAAACAGGCCCTGGGCCCTATAGTTGATGGCATCAGCAGTGGGACCCTACTTGCCTGGCTGCCTCCCTCGCTGCCAGCCCCCTTCCTGCCCAAGCCCCTGGTATTGCTAGATGCATCCTCCTTCTCTTTCTCCTCCTCCTCCTTATCCATTTTTTTCCTGGTTAACAGGTGTGCAGTGCTATAGCTGTGGTCCCTTGCTCCATCATGCTTTTTGCCTTCTTATGGCAGCAAGGGCTGTTTTCTTGGGGCAGGGGGAACATGTGTGCAACTTATCCTTGCACAGGTTGGTGCCTCTCTGTGTTGACAGTGGAATGCAAGGAATGGCTGCAGCTTGTGCTCCAGGGCTGAGCAGCACACTGGTGATGGGCTGGGGAGAGGAGGAGGGGAAGGGGTGAGTCAAAAGGGCCTCCTGCATCGATGGGGAGTAATACGAAAGGGAAACTCTGGCGAGCATGGGATGACCCAGATGGACAAAGTGCAGTGAGGCAGCTTAGTTAATGGACTGCATTAAAATTAACCAGGGACAGTGTTCGTTTTCCAAGCAGTGCTGTGATCGCAGAAGGGCTTCGTGGACCCCGTGGGAAGGTGGTGTGAAACAAAAGCAGGGAAAACCTTTCAATCCCTCGCTGCCCCATCCTCAGCAGGTGTAAACTGGGGCAGCCCTGCTGTCCTCCCCCTGCCTGGGTTAACACAAGCCAGCTCTGAACATCCCTGCCACCAGCCTGCATCTCCATAAAAGGGATGATGATCTTGTCAATGTTGCTGTAAATCTGAATTTTTTGTACATGGTTGCGGCTCTCAGAGAGGTGACAGCCGCTTACCAGCTGGTCACCAGCACAAGGAAGGACCCAGGCACTCTGCAAGACCAAGTCAAGCTTTAAAGAGGAGGATGATAATAAAATGCATCCCTCCCCACTCCCACCCCTGTCAGGAGCAGGATTTATACTCCTTCTTACAAAGGACTAAAGCAGTCATTTAGGCTCTGCTTCAGCAAAGCACCTGCTTAATTGCTCGTCTTGCTTCACTGCGACTGGAGAAACTGGAACACGTGGTTAAGAACATGCTTAGAGGTGCTGCTGGGTAGGAATAAACTTAATTATATGCTTGAACTTAAAGAGATGTTTAAGCACCTTGCTAAATCAAGGCCTTGCACCTGAGGAAAGTGAAAGGAAGAAGGTGACAAAGCAGAACAGAAGAGCAGCTTTTGGAACAATGAACCATGTTAGGTTCTCCATTCTACAATTAATGAAGATGAATGAAACTCCTCGTTACTTGGTGACTGAAGATGAAATGATCAGCCACTGAGAAAGAGCTGTGTGGTGATGTATTACACAACTGAGTACTTTTAACTGGCAAGAAATGTGTATACTTTCCTGCATCTCCCTGTTTCTCCTTTATATTGACTAGGATACGAAGGATATGTCTTCTTGTTCAGAAAGGCACCGTAATGTTTGATTTCCATTCTGCATACCTCAAAACCATTAACCAAGCTGTCAGTGCAGATCAGGGCCCTCTGAGCAAATTTACACCTCTTCACATAAAAAGCAACCAGGCCATTTAACCAAGTGCTGGACTGATAGCCCCAAACCCTCATGTGATGTAGCAAGACTTCCAAAACAGCCTTTGTTTGGCACTGCAGGGTGTGATTGCCCAGCCGCTTGTGGTGTTCCCACGAGGAAGGTGCCAGCAGAAAAGGCAGCAGCAGTGCCCATAACCTGCCCTACAAGCTGCATCAGCACCAGGAAGGTGGGTCAAGCTCCCTCCTCTGTGCCTGCCTGAGCTGCTGTGACTGTCACCAAAAGGAACTATTCAGGTTGCAGCTCTTGTCATAGGGATTATGGGCTCCAAAGAGAGTCTGGAAGACACAAATATGACTTTCTGCACTCCTCTTGAATTGCCATAGTTTGGACACAATTTAGGAGACATGCTAATTGCCCATGATGATGGACTCATGGAAATTAACTATGCAGGAAACATAAATTACTGGGTATCTTTTACTTTTAGGAGAAGTAACTCCTTCTCTCAGCTCAGCTTCACAGTTCTTTATTTCAGAGGCAAATACTTCTCACAAATAAGCAGAAAGGGATCCCAAATTTGCATAGCATGCAGGTAACTGGAATGAAAGTGAAGAGATTTCCTCAAGCTTCCCACACATTTCAGGGAGGACTGGCACAGCAGCCCTTTCTAAAGACATCCATTTCATAAACAATACATTTTTGAGAAATGCTAATTACTTTGTAAATGCAGTCCAGAAAAGATGAAAGATGAGATATAAACATTGTCCTCCCTCAGTTCATGGACCAAGGCTTCAGACATACCTGTTTTACAGACATGTAAGCCCCCTGAGTGATCTGTTTTATCATATGTTTATATATCAAAGAAATGTCACACCTAAATCAAAAGTATTAGCAGCCTCAAAGAAGGTTTTTGCACATGAATTAGCAAATATCTGTCTCTCCCTCTTTTAGGGTTGGATAGATCTGTGTAACAGAGATGAACACCAAACTATACTCATGTACCTGCAGCAACACACAGGCATGACCCCAGCTGGACTAATATCATGACTAATATAATATGCTGAGTCTCTGGAGCAGCAGAGCTGCAGGAAATCTTGCAAAACATGCTTAGTATTATGTGAGCCCACAAGCTGGGGATCAGTTATGGTTGGCTAAGTGGATGATTTGATGGAAGAAATAACATGGGATATGCCAGAAGCTGGAGGGAATCCAGAGGTAGGAGGAGACAATCAAAGTCAGACAGTGACAGCATTGCTCCTAGCCAATTCCACCTACAAAATACTGTGTAAACAATTGTAGCTGCTTGCAATGTCTTATATTTGCTGCACTTCATAGAATCACAGAATGACGGAATGGTTTGAACTGGAAGGGATTTTAAAGCTCCTTCAGTTCCACCACCCTGCCATGGGCAGGGACACCTTCCACTAGACCAGGCTGCTCCAAGGGCCATCCAAACTTGCTTTGAACACCTCCAAATTAAGGCCATGAGGATGGTGCAGTGCCTTGAGGGGAAGCCTTTGAGGAGCAGCTGAGGTCACTGGGTCTGTTCAGCCTGGAGAAGAGAAGACTGAGGGGAGACCTCCCTGCAGTTACAACTTCCTCGAGAGGGGAAGAGGAGGGGCAGGTACAGATCTCTTCATTCTCGTGACCAGTGACAGGACTCAAGGAACCAAGATAAAGCTGAGTCCTGAGAGGTTTAGGCTGGATATCAGGAAAAGGTTTTTCATCCAGAGGGTGGCTGGACACTGGAACAACCTCCCTAGAGAAGTGGTCACAGCACCAAGCCTGACAGACTTCAGGAAGTCTTTGGACAATACTTTCATGCACATGGTGTGATTCTTCGTGTGTCCTGTGCAGGGCCAGGAGTTGGACTCCATGATCCTTGTGGGTCCCTTCCAACTAAGCACATTCTATGATTGTATGTAGCAAGGGCTGCCTCCCACCCTTGGCTCCCTCAGGCCCAAACCCAGATGCTCTTGGGAAGTCAGAAGTTAAAGCTAAGGGAGGGAAGTTAAGCATGTGGCGGTGCAAACAAACTCACTGATGGGGCTGAACACCTCTGCACAACTCCCTGCCATGGCTCCTGCTGAAAAGGCAGAGCAACAAGTACCTGCAGCTGGAAGGCAGCATGCCACCTGTTGCTCTCCTTTCATTTTTGTGCCTGTGGGCTTGTTCTCTCTCTGTCCCTTCAGATCATACCGAAACAAAGTCCTCCTCCTCAGTACTTCAGGGTCCTCAAGTCTGCCCATGTCCCGGGCCCCCACTAGCTCTGCTTCTGTCCCCGTGCCCCCCCACCCTCCACCCTTTGCCCGGCGCCCACATCCTGAGCATGAAAGCCAGCCGGATTAATCCGGCACAGAGCACATTGTGTGTGAGTCATGACAGGCTCACTAAGGCGTGCAGCGCTGATAAAAGGCAGCTCTGATGGGCTCTGTCAGGGATCCCGGAGAAACAGCGTGGAAAAAATCTGCTAACCCACATCCCAGCCTGGCAGCCACGGCCTGGAGACAGCCAGGCACCGAAGGGAGCGCGGGGAAGGGGTTCTGATCCAGGCCCAGCCTGTGGGGAACCCCTGGTCCCAGGCATGAGCTGGTGCTTCTGGGGCTCTTGGGTCATCCAAGAGTTTGTGGGGCCAAAGGAGGGCTGGTGCACGTCCCCAGTCCTGAGGCTGAACTCGGGGATAGCCTCCCTCTCCCCAGCTGGCCAGGGTATTTCAGGCACTTATGAAGCTATAGAAAAGGAAGGCTGCCTGATCCTTATGTGCATCCTTTTGCCTAAAACTTCCCTCTGGATAATTTTCTCAGTTCAGTTTCTCACAGCTGTGGACCATGAGGCAGCTTTTTTCCCAATCCTTTGCACTTTGCAGTGCAGCTCACAGAGGACCAGCAGGAGAGACCATGGTCCAGCAATACCCAGGGCCCTCTGGTGTGCTGCAGGACTGCCTCATAAACCACCAGGAACCCGAGGTGGGTGAAATCCTGCTACAAGCAGGTGTGTAGCTCACTGTAACACTGTCCCAGAAAGTTAACAACTGTGTTTGCTGCTAACAGGGTTCAGCCCCAAGCCCCAGGCGGTTCAACAGCTTGCCAGACCACAGAACTGGAGATAATAGGAACCACAGCATCAGGGATATTGCGGAGAAATCAGGATAACATTTATGTGCACCACTGAGCTGGGAGGAGTTGCAGCCGTGGGGTCTGCCTGGAGGCAAAGGCAGCAGCAGCATATTTCAAAACAATCTTGATGAATTGGAGAATTGGTCTCAAATCAGCAGGATGGAAATCGCACAAGAGCGAGTGCAAAATACCACAGTGAGGTGTTGGAACTCAAATGCAAAATTGGGGCTAATTGGATAAAGAGCACTGCTGCAGGAAAGGCTCCCAGGATTGCAGACAAAAAATTAGTCAACACTGTCATGCTGTTTCAAAACAGGCGAGTCTCTTGATGGGACCCATTAATGAGAGATTCACAGGGCAGGCATGGGAGAAAATGATTGTGCTGCAGTTGGCCCTGAGGATGCCAGGCACAGCATTCTCCAAACTGGGTAAACAAACTGGGGAGCCCTCTGAGGTGCAGGAGCAAGCTCAACAAAAGCTTTGGAAAACATAATCTATGAGGGCAGATTGAAAGAATTGGGTTTGTTTAGTCTGGAGAAGAGAAAACTAAGAGGAGCATTAACAGCCCTTCAATACATAAGGGCTTGTCCTAAAGATTGCAGCGCCCAAGGGAGGGGCATGAGGAGAACTGGGGTTGGTTTGCCACAAAGATTTAGGTCAACAGAACGATAATAGGGAAACTTTGGAGCTGATGAGGGACACTGCAGATTGCAGAGTGCAATGTAAGTGGAGCTGGAGACTTGTCAGGAAGGGTTCAGGTACAGCAAATCTTGCTTCAGAAGGTGAGGGCATCTGTGAGACCATAACCAAGAACTCAGTGCTGCACTCCTTCCCTCTCCTGCTCCCCAGGTGAACCCACAGCTTTGATTACAGCCCCTTTCTGACCTCCAGCAAGGCAAGGGAATAGGATTACTCCAAGGAGAAAGCTATAAAGTGATTATTCATGTCCCTTGCCTCCCCACTCAATTTGCCATGCGTATGCCAAATAATAACATCCATTCCAAAGACCTTATTGTCCAAATAGATGGGGCAGAGGAAAATTACTGCCAAGTGAGATATGTGGGGGTAACAGAGGACTGTATCAGGAAAAGCTGAGAGAAAAGGACCAGCTTAACCTGGAGGAAAAAGGGAATCCTGGATATGGGGGAATCTACTTGCAGTATTCAATTAGCTAAAGGACATTAAAGAGAAGACACAGCCAGGCTGCTTTTGGAGGAGGCCAGTGAAAGAACAAGAAACAACAGGCCCAGGCTGCAACTAGAGAAATGTTCCTTGAAGCTGAGGAAAAAAACTCTTGTGCGGAAGGGTATTTCATCATTGAAACAGGTTTCACAGAGACATGGTGAAATCCCTATCCTTGGAGATTTTCAAACTGAACTGGACAGAGTCCTGGACAACAGAACCTAAACAACAAAACCTGTTGAAAACAGCCTTGCTGTGAGTGGGTGCCAAGGCTGGAGCCTGCCAAGGTCCTGTCTCACCTGAGGTGTTCTAGGACAGGTATACTGTACCACAGAAGCTACCTATGCACCTGAACCCTGCCACTGATGCTCCATACGGGATCCTCTCTGCCACACTGGATCCTCTTCAGACAGACATTTCTGCCCCTTTGCTCCATGAGCCTTTCTTTGGTCTCTGTCTGCAAAGCCAAATCCCCACAGTTTGCATCAGGCCCAGCCCAATGGAAAGCCCTGTGTACTAACAACATTTCTTGACCGTGATTCACAACAATAGCTACCACTCAAGTTCTTGGCTCGCTGTGTAGCCTAATATCTAATGGTGTTCAACCCAATATTATCTGCATCCCCAGCCCCTCCCACTCCAGTTTCAGAGACTGGCCAGCACTGAGCCCATGCTGTTCCTACTTGCAAACCTTAAGCACCCCAGCTGCTGCTTGGAATAGAGAGGGAGCACTTGGAGATGAACTTTCAGGGCTGCGA
Source organism: Rhipidura dahli (assembly GCA_013399225.1). Lineage (NCBI taxonomy): Eukaryota > Metazoa > Chordata > Aves > Passeriformes > Rhipiduridae > Rhipidura > Rhipidura dahli. The sequence goes on along the minus strand of VXAC01007292.1, from coordinate 399,287 downwards.
GCTCTAGGGAAGGCTGAAGTCCTTGCTTGTCACTGACTTATTGATGCTTCCCAAACTGTGGAATGCCAACCATACATGGAGATCTGCAGAAAGAAAGGGCTTGGATTGAAGGAAGGAGAGGTCACTGCAGGCAAATCAGACACAGGCACCAAGAAATTGTTTTGTTTTGTTTTGTTTTGTTTTCTGTGCCGCTGCGATGAATGTAATAAATGTGCATCTGCTGAGTTGTTTCTACTGACAGAGTTTTCCCTTGTTTCAGATTTGGCCTTAACTCTTCTCAGTAATCCTGATCTGCAGTGATCTGCCCAGAAAGAGTATGTGTGCATATGTATGAGAGAGGGAGAGGCAGTGCTCATTCCCAAAGCAGACATTTTGTTCATCCTCTGCCAGCCATTTTTTGGATGGAGGTATTTTTTTCCTTCATTCTTTTGGGCCACAGTGTAAGCATGAATTTGAAAATGATCCATAGAAGTAGGATTTAATGAGCCTCTTGACATAGTAATATACCAAAATGAAAAAAAAAAAGGCAAAAATCACATACACTTTCTCTAGACCCTCTTCTCTACAAATGTGGGTTCTTTTTTTAATTGAAAGTTAATCTATAGCAAACACTAGAGAACAACATTTGTTCATTTCAGAGACTGCAACCTGTTCTTTGTGTACCACTCTAACACACAACTTTTGTGCCTTCTTCTTCTTCTCTTCCCTCTCTTGAGATGAAGCAGAGCTCTGGTTCAGCAGCTGGCATCTGTCACTGATTACAGCAGCTTAAGGTTTTACCTCTGGGGAGCAGAGGGGGAGCACACTGGGGTCCCCAGCGTGTGTTACTGCACACAACTCTGCTCTGGCACTTCACGTGCTGTCACTCCTCCCTTCTAGATTTGCTCTTCCAGACCTCCTCAAATCAGCCCTCTCCTCCATTAGCCCTCTTCACACATCGTGCCCATGAGACGGATCCTGTTGATCTGTCCCATCCCAGTACCAGAGCTGAACAGCACTGACTCGATGGCACGCCAGAGAAAATGCACTTTGCTTTATACTTTGCGTTAATCAGACTAATCCAGCACTTTGAATCTGGCCTGCTGTGGCAAGGCCAAATGCTGCATCCATATTAGGCTCTACAGCAGACACGCTGTCGTTGGATTGAGGTTTCTGAGTCACGCTATTGAAGCCACACTCGTGGCAAAGCATTTTATTAATAACTTTTGTTGCAGAACTTTATCCCAACAGTCTAAAAATGGTACTACTCATAATTGCACTTAGATCTTGAGTATGGGGTTATTTTGTCATTTATTTATGTCAAGTGGGTTTGGTTTTTTGTTTTTTGCTATTTTAAACTTTCTTCACTGTAAGCTGAAGCCTGGCTCCTGCCCTGCTTTAGTTGCTGGAATACAGCTCTGTTTACTGAAGAAGGTTTTTCCAAGATGGGCAGACTTGAGGTTAGCTCTAGTTCAGGCCTAGGACAAGCTGGCTAACAGAAGCCAGGTAAGTAGAGACAGCAGGTCACAGACACAGCTGACCAGAGCAGAGACTCTACAGAACTCAGGACACGTTGGTTTGAGTATGGCTGGTGCTAGGAGGCTGTAAGAAAGAAACAGCTTCTTGCAGCACAGCAGCAGCAGGCTGTGGGTGGCAAAGTCTGTGTAGCACCTTCCTGCACTAAACTTGGACCTGGTCTCTGGAAATCTCTCACATTCCCCTGGCAACAGATTCACTTTCCAAAACAAAATGAACTCAAACAGATTAATTTCCTATGAATGAAGTCAGGATGGAACATAAAACCCAGGCGGGGAAATATAGATGTGTGACATATTTGAAGCAGCAGAGAGAATGATTTCATCCAGCATCCAGCTGACTGGTAAAGAGTGAGCCGCCCCGAGGAGAAAGCCATTAACACACAAACACATTTTATGCTGGCCAGGGTGAGAAAGGAAGGGCTGTAGGTACTGAGGTGACAGCTACTTTAGGATCAAAGGAGAAGGCTGAGAGGAAACTGTAAAACTAACTTCAGATCTGTGTGGGGGAGGCTGTATGAACAGAGGGGGAAACTTAATTAAATGTGGCAAACAATGACTATATTTTCTGGGAAAGGAGCAGCAATGATTTCACTTCCAAGATACTACACCTGAGCAAACATTTTCCAAAGCTGGCTTCAACTAGGACTTCACTGCCAGTATGGTAATGCAGATCTAACCTTGACTTGGAAGGCTAAGAAAAGTAATTGAGTGGGGAGACTTCAGTTTGCCAGTAAGCCAGTGGTGCTCAGTATTGCTTCTCTCTCCTCTGGAGTAGCTGGAATGGATACTTGCTTGGCATGGCGGGAGATGTGGCTGCCTTATTCGTGCCAATAATTTCTGACAAGACCTAAAAAAAGAGAAAGAAAGAAGGTGGCACCAGTGCTGAGGTGAGTGACCCAGAACTTCTGCCAGGTGAAATTCTGTAGCTAATGCAGCTCAGGGAGAAAACAGGAGCATCAACAGCAGAGGGTGACCTACAGGTCACCAGGTGTGGGCCTCATCATCATGACAAGTGTCCTGCAAACCATCGAGCCAGGAAGCCACTAGAAGACTTCAGGGGATTTTTTTGCACCCAGCTAGATGCTGGGCTAGGAAGGCAGCAAGCCACTCTGTGCCCAAGCAAGCTCTACACCAGTGCAGAGAAAGGAGTAGAAGTACAAGAAAAGAACAGAGTGACTAGAATGCCACTGTTGACCTTGAGCATAAAGAAGACATGTATACAGAGAAATCTAGGCTGATTTACTAAGAATTAATATAAAAGCATAGCAAAAGCCAGGGAAGTTAAAATCAAGAAGTCTTTGGGGGAAAAAAAGAGATATAGAATTATAGGCTAATTAATTCAATTTCAATTACAGGAAAAATTCTGGAATTAGTAATGGAAAAAGCTATTTGAGAGAAACTGGAATGTAACGGGATGAGTAACGACCAATATTAGCTTCATAGTCTGGTCTTGACAAACCCATCTAATTTCCTTTTAAAACAAGCAGGCAGACCTCACAGGCCAGTAAGGAGAAGCAGATGTCAGTATCTTGACTCGAGTGGGTCCTTTGACACTGTCTTGCATGAAATTCTCATAAACCAGCAAGGAATGTGTGGTCCATGTACTGCAGAGCAGACACAGCCCTGGTACTCAGGAGGCTGTGAGCAGGACTTTCCACAGACAGGAACCTATTGAGCAGATATGTACAGGTCTGTCTCCAGCTCCAGTCTGTTGGTGACTTGGACTGTGGACTTGAAGGAAGATGATTGAATTTGCAGAATGCCCAAAGCTGGAAGGATCTGCAGGGACATCAAAGACAGGATTTTTTAAAAAGCAAACAACAGCCTGACAAATTCAAGAAACCGTCAGGGGGAAAAAATTAAAGGACATAGTAGGAATCCATATGAGGGTCAAAACTGAGGAATAACTGACTGCACAAATATGGACATGGAACTACTGGAGCTGAGGTTTAATGCAGATTAAAACCCAAAGTGTTTGTCATCAGTGCCATGCTCTTGGAAAAAGAAAAAAGTGGGCTAATACAAACCAGACAAAACCAAGAAGCATCATCAGAGTCTAGAGAACATGATCTGTGAGGAAAATCTGAAAGTCTTGGTAAAGTGTAACCTTCAGAAAAACACAACTATAATAAACACAGCAAGTCTAAGTTCATGAAAGATTGCAACAAGGGGAGAAAGACACCAGTCACTTCTACCTGCCTGAAATAGAGAGGTTCAGAAATAATAACAGGCTTAAACTGCAGCAAGAAAGATTCAAACTTGATGTCACAAAAAATGTTAGGGCAAATAGATGGAGCAATGCATAAATTTAGTGTCCAGGCATGAAGCTTCCCTAAGGGGAGAGCTTCAGGAACACTGGGTAGCTGTCAGGAATGGCAGCAGTGTCCTGCCTCGGGGGTTTGGAGAGGGAGCAGAGATTTGGGTTTAGTCTGCATCTCCCCTGGGGGAACTTGACTGAGGGGGAGGGTTGGGAAGGGTCCACTGTACATGGAAGACTTTGTTAGGAGTATTTACTAGGACAGGAACGAAGGAATACTAGGATGTTTCTTCTTCCTCCTTCCTCAGTCTGCCCCCCAAAACTTCCTTTTCCCTCTTCACAGGGCCTATTTCCACTTACTCCCCTTTAAGTCCCTCATCTGCAGCTGGTGTCACTGAGCTTTCTGCACTTCAGCTGCTGCTGAATGCCTGAGGAGGTGCCCATCCAGACCAACCTTGTCCTAGGAAGGTGAAGGAGTCAAGGCTAGATGGGAGAGCACTGAAAACCCTGGAGGTAGGGCTTGCTGCTCCCAGTGCTACTGGAGAGATGGGGTGAGGAAGCAGCTATGGCTGCTGTAGAAGGAAGCTTCTGCAGCCAGCATTGCCCGTGGTGACAGGGATGCAGGGACAGGCCAGCAGGAGGTGACACACCAGTGCTTCACCTTTGCAGTACGTGTCACCACTGGTGCCTGTCTCCTCTGGACTAAGCAAAGAGAATAAGGCAGGTCTGGCACTCGAGCACTGCCCGTGCTGCCTGTGCCTTAGGGCATGTGACACACCCCAGCAGGGCTTCCCCACAACAGCCAGGACAGCAGACGTCAAAGCCAACCTGTGACTCTAGCCTGATCTCAGCAAGGCTTGTACCCTGGCTACAGGGCAGCAGAGTCAGCAGAGGATGACACTTTGGGACCTTCGAATTGTGTTTCTGTTATTTGGGATCAGAATGCAATTGTTCTCCACTCATGTGACGGTATAAACTCAGCATGTCAGCTGGTAAGTGTCTCCTGAATCACCTGGAACTGCGTGCATCTGCCAGGACCTACAGCACACTCTTAAAAACCCCAACTCCAACAGTGAATTAAAAGCTAGTCCCTTAAATATTTAGCTTTAACAATGACTCTGATGATCAATAGAAAACTTGGAATAAGATTTTCAACTCATGTAAACTGGCTGACTTAGATTTTATTGAAAGTAACAGTGCCAGCTCATCAACAAAGAAACCTGGCCCTATGAGCTCACAAAATCCAATCTAAATTATTTACTTTCAAAGAAAGATTAGTTGTAAGTGTTTTCCCGGCCTTTTGAGTGTTCACAGATTATTTGTTCAATAGCAGTTTCATGTGCTTTGGTAATTACTGCTAATAATAATTTTGCATTGCACTAGCAATTCATCAGAAATGCACTTGTTAGAACATCAGCCTTCTCTTTCTGTGTGTGTTTTTGCTGGCAAAACCCATCTCTGGGTATTTATTTTCACTCAGCTGAACATTGGTGATACACACAGAAGGACCAGGAGCTGCCATAAGAGCTGCTATGTGCTGCACACTATGGGTCAAGTCCTCTCCTAATGTCAATCAGCATTAAAAATAGAGGGAGGTACAATGTTATCACAGATGTAGGAGACTTGCCAAATAATCTTTGTGCCACACTCCCACCTTCCAGGCCATGTCCAGAGCACATGGCATAGCCCCTCCTGCTTCACCCTTGCCACCAGTACCGTACACTTTGCTACCACATGGCTCATGAGCCTCGACTCCTGTTGAGTCCCCATCCCCTTGGTGAGGATGCCCTCCCTGTGTGCCAGGACAAACAAGCACCTTCAGCCAAACCCCAGAGCAGCTGGGGAGAAGTGACAAATACTTTCTTGGTGGCAGAAGCAGCCCCATTGTCAGAAATCAGAAGAATCATTTCCCGGTTACAGTAGCCTTCAGATACATTGATCCAACTTCAGCCCGCAAATAAAACAATGGGAGTGATATATTGGCTATTCTGTTTCGGTGACTGAGCACTCGAGAGCAGGAATGCAGCTCCCAGAGGCACGACACAAGGACTTGAAGAGGTTGGCTGTATTTTCTTCCACTTAAAACTGGGAGAGGTGAATAGCTGGTGAAAGTGGGGAGGAGATTGATGGCTTTGGAAACTGCAAGGCCCTCTCGCTATGTGGGACAGCTTTGGTACAGAGAGTCAGCTTCAAGCCTGACCTTGCCCTCCCTGACCTTTCAGTAACCTCAACCCTGACCTTGGAAGGACCACCCTTCTCCTGGAGGAAGAACAATTTTGGGAATAGCAGGAAAATGTGAGTGGTGATCAGGTTAAGATTATTTTATTTTCCAGGAGAAGACAGGCTGTGAGGCATGCAGAAGCTTGGTATCCTTCTCATGCTTTGATATTCAAGGTACAGGAACCTTGTAGTGCTCACACAACATTAGCTCCAAACATGGTCTATCTCATCACACTTCTGCATGGAGTGCCTTTCTGTCTGCTCTGTTGAATCCCCATCTTCACTGCATTTTGGATGCCATCACAGCAGTCAGACCACATCCCTGATGGAATTTGTCAAGTCTCTCCTTCTTCAAAAGTCATCAAGATTCAAACCAGGCTCTTTCCAGACCCAAATATTTCAGCAGAATGAGCCCCAAACCCATCTTGTTGCTCTCTGCTTCCCCCTGCAAGATCACCCCCTTCCCTTGGAGCTGCCTCCCTGCTGCTTTCCCTTTCTCATAACCAGCCATCCTTCACTGCCCTGTGTCTATAAAACACTCAGTACACACGGCAGCCGAGGGGGAGGGACCGAGGGGCTGGTGGAAGCCACTCAGATTTCACATTTATTTAACAGCCGTGGCTGTGCTTGTTTGATTTATCTTCACACATACGTTTGACAGATATGGTCTCATAAAAAGTCCACAGAGTAAAAACAGCAGAAAGGCCTGCAGCCATACTGCGTCAGCATTCCGTCTGGCTCCAGCGCTAAGCACAGATCAAGCTCACTGCAGCTGGCAGCACCCCTCACTTGGGAAACTTTTGAGTTTGCAAAGTCTGAAATGCAGAGTGCACAAGTGTAGCTTGGTCCTGAGTTTCCCAGGTGTCTGGGCAAAAAAATGAAAAAGGTCGTGATTTTCTCTTATCTTGAAAAATCCCGCTGCATTTCACATAAATTGCTTTGTTCAAATAAACTTACATTTAGGTGGCTAATCTCATCCTTTCCCCAAATCGTATGGGATACAGCAGCGTTCAGAATATCTCAAGAAAATTATGGTTTTTACAGCACTTCTAAAAACACCTTTCCCAAATTGCAGCAGTTAAGGAGTAAGCTTGCTTCACCCTTACCTTGCAAGGGCCTTATAAGCTTGCTCTATTTGTATTACTCCCAACATTCCCTTAAAAAAAATGAGGTCTTATTTAATGAGTCAGATTCATAGTGTTGTGGTTCTGATAAATACATTTTCACTGGAGCAGAATTGTAAAATTGGTGCACAAAGCAGCTACTATATAGTTTGGGATACAGGCTCCACAAAAGCACAGCCCACTTCAACATATGCATAGTTCACAGCGTTTTTTTTAAAGGGGAGCACACCTGAAACTCTCATTCCCAGCATCAGGAGAGGCAAAGTGAAATAGCTGCAAATAAAATCCCTGGCATGCTAACGTTGCTCAAAGGTAGGACCCCAGCTGTATTCAGGTGGCGTTTTATGACGTGTGTAAATAACAGCCCTGCCACGTCTGGGAGCTGGCAGCGTGGTCTGGAAGAAGGAGCTCAGAGACGAGAGTGAAAGGCCCTGTGTTCCAACCTGCTGCCGTGGTGGCTGCTCCGTTTCTTTATCCCTTACTCACATGTATGAAATTATGTTCTTAATGCTTGTCATGCAGAGATAAGACAGATCTTGCTCTGTTAACAAAAGCAAGTGTGAAGGCCCATGTAACGGGCCCTCGATTATCTTCACAGAATCACAGAATTACCAGGTTGGAAGAGACCTTCAAGTTCATCGGGTCCAACCTCTGTCCTAACACCTCAACTAAACTAAACCATGGCACTCAGCGCCACATCCAATCTCTTGGATAAGATTAGTGGGAGAAATTGTGGCTGCTTCTCTGTGGGCAGGTATTTGTGGTCCTCTCTCTCATTAGGGATGATTTTTCTCAGCTCTGGAAATGTCACCTTTTGTGGTTTAGGTAGATAACTAAGGAGTATGCAGCAAAGTTTTGGAAGCCTCATGTTTTCCTGACTTTGGATAACCTGTTTTGGTTTATGGTTGTCTCCTGTATCACTGATCTCTTAGTTCTGATCCTCTTGGTGCCGTATTCACCCAGTTTTCATGGTCACACTGAGCAGTGTCACCCCCTCACCACCCAAACATGCAGCTCAGTGCCTGGTAGAGAGTTATTTTCCAAAGGTGAGGACTTTCAGGCAGTGGTTCCCTCTCTCCTCTGGGACAGTTTTTCCCAGCTATGGAAATGCCATCTTTTCTGTTTTAAGCAAAACACTGGGGAATTGCAGACACACTGCCTTCAGGACACACTTGCCATGGGCTCTCCTGTTTTCCAACAGCACTATTCAAGGACCAGGTACTGCTCATTGTGGCCTGGCTTTTTCTCTCCCTCTTCCCCCGTTGCTGGCAGATGAAAAATGTAATTCACATTCATTAGTAACTTCAGGAGACCCAGCCCCAGGGCCAACTTCAGACTTCTTTCTGGATCTGAACCCTTTGAAGAGAGATCATTTGTGGACAGTGTATTAATTACAGCGCCTGTTGTTGTACACATTGTTACACAGAAGTGCCACACACCTTGGGCAGTGTCTGGGCTTGGACACTGAAACCTTATCATAGAACCATAGAACTGTTAAGGTTAGAAAACACCTTTAAGATCATGGAGTCCAGCCATTAATCCAGCACCACCATGTTCAACAGTAAATGATGTCCCAAGTGCCACATCCACTGGGTTTTTGAACACTTCCAGGGACGGTGACCCTACCCCTTTCCTGGGCAGCCCATTCCAGGGCTAGACAACCCTTTCAGTGAAGAAATTTTCATCATATCAAATCTAAACCTCTCCTGGTGATTTCCTGTTGTCCTTCTACTTGTGACCTGGGAGAAGAGCCTGACTCCACCTGGCTACAGCCTCCTTTCTGGTAGTTGAAGAGTGTGATAAGGTCCCTCCTGAGCCTCCTCTTGGTCCAGGCTAAACACCCCCAGCTCTCTCAGCTGCCCCTCATAAGAATTGTGCTCCAGGCCCCTGTGACAAACCAACATTGAAGACCCATGGTCTGACATGATTTCTTTCAGAAACAGGCCAGCGTTGGCCAGAGGCAGGGCAAGACAAGCTCTCTCAGAAGGCTGCAGGCAACATGGAAAGGCAGGTCCCTGGAGTGCACAAAATGAAAATACCCATGTGCAAGACCCAGCTATCCCAAGAAGGGGGACCATATAAATGCATATAAATGCAGAGAAGGAGAGCACCCTCGCACTGGTGGCACAGCCACCAATATGCAGCATTTCTATCCCTTTTTTTTTTATTGTGTGTAGTTACAGAGCCACAAGGAAGGTACTGACAAGCAGTCAAGGAATTCAGCTGCTGGTTCGCTATGCACGACTTGGGAGCTGGAGGGCGAAAGTGATGCATGGAAATTAAGTTAATTTTAAACCGCAGGCAAGAGAAGAGACTTGCTAGCAGTTACTTAAGAGAAGCTGCTGACTGTTTAAATACCATTAAGAAGATTAATGTCAGCCCGCAGAACCACTGAAAAATTAGGGCTGAAAGGGACCTTGAAAGGTCAGACCAGTCCATTCCACTAACCCAAGCAGGATCACCTAAACCTCGGACATCCCTGACAGATGTTGCTTAACTTGATCTTAAAGCTCTCCACTCCCTAGGCAGTCTATTCTTTATTATCCCTGTCATTAGAAAGTTTTTCCTAACATCTAAATTGAGCCTTTCCTGCTGTGACTTAAGCCTTCTTTTTTCTTTCTTTTTTTTCTCCTCTCCTCTATCCCAGACAAGGAGCAATGATTATGCCTTTTTATGTGCTTAAAGACTTCAGTTCTCTCCTCCTCTGGGTTAGAGAATTTCACTTCTTTCAGGCTTCCCTGGTAGGTAATGGTTTCTCCATTTCCGCTTGTTCTCCCTGCTCTCTGCTGGGCTGGATCCAATTACGCCACATCTCCCCTTAACTTATTTTCCATCACCTCAACACCATGACATAGCTGACTTGCATTCAGCTTTTGATCCTTTTTCTGAAGAATTGCTACTTAACCCATCACTCCCTCCTCTGTACTCTGGGAGTTCATATTATTGCTCAAGTGTATGACCTTCCACTTCTCCATATTCAGCTGCCTCCTGTTTCTCCCAGACCATTTCCCCAATTTGCCCACATAGTTTTTAAATCTAATCCTGCTCAACACTGTGTCTATGGTTTTATTTCACGTGTAAAATGAAAGTCCTTATGTTTATCCTTTATAACAAAACAAAGCAAAACAATTAAGCCAAAGTGAATCAAATGTCGGGTGAGACTCCACTTAAAGCCAGCTTTAACCTGGACAAGAAGGTGCTGGCAGTGGTGCCCTGGATGACATTATTCAAGTAGGTTTGTTCCAAGTGACCTCAGCCACTCTTCATAAGGCTTCCCTTCCAGACCGTTCCCCATCCTCATGGCCCTCTTTTGGAAGTGTTCAAGGACAGCCTGGATGGGGCTTGGAGGAACCTGATCTAGCGGAAGGTGTCCCTGCCCACGGCAGATGGTTGGAATGAGATGTTCTTTAAGGTCCTTTCCAACCCAAGCCATTCTGTGATTCCACCAGAGCATGTTTCCCCAGCTGGTTTCAAGCAGCAAACACCAAACTACTCGGACAGCCACACGAAGTTACTGCAGTCAGGCCTCTCCCGCCTCTCCCCTCCACCTAAAAGCCCCTTTTTGTGTTGCTGTGTCTCTGTCCCAGCTTTGACCCGCACGCCCTCACCTTCCCCCTCACCCTCGCCTCCCCACTGCTGTCACCCAGGCCCCATCTGCCAGTGGGATCTTCCCCGGCTTGGGGAAGTGCCACGGGACGGACAAAATTAAATAAAAATAAACGAGGACGGTAAAACCTCTGTTATTTTTGAGGTAAATCGCTGTTGTTTTTGAGATACGGCTGTTTTGCCGCCCCAGCTCCGGGCGGCGCGGCCCGCGGCTGCCCTCAGGCGGACAGGAGGTGTCTCGGCTCAGCCGCGGCCAAGAAGGAAGGACCAGATGTCACTCGGACACAGGGGACAGAGGTTTTGCTGTCACCGTCCCGTGGCCACCATGACCAGTGTCGGTGAGAGGAACGATGGGGACAGGGGCTATCCCATCAGCATGCTAGATCAGGGATAGGCAGGGAAGGTCAGGCTGCCCCTTAGCACAAGCTCCCCCACCACTCTGCCTGTCTGTCCTGCAAGTGAGGGCATTTCATCACCCCTGTCATGGTCCCAGGGTAGGGAAGGAGAAAGGCAGTGAAACAAGCCCGTGTGACCCCACAGCAAATGTGTAAGAGGCGGAACCAAGAACTGCCTTTGCTCCACAGGTGAACTGCAGTCTACCTCAGTGCCATACAGACACCTTCTCTCCCTGCTGCTGCACCCCAGCTCTGAGCACCATTTTGGCTTTACGCTTTACTCCAAGCAGGCTGATCTCAGCTCATTTCTGGCTCCCTCTGAACTACCTCACTCAGCAAGCATCCCAGAGCACCCTGCCCCTGGCCCCACACTGTGCCCATCCTGCCAGCAAGCACACCTGTGGCTTGGCTGCCATTCCCTGCAGCCCGCAAGGAGCCCGCCTGCCTGATAAGGATGTGCTTCCCAACAGCACCAGCGATTGGCACAGGCAGAGGAGGACCTGGGCTGGAAGGCTGCACCCCTCCTAACTGACTGAAGGAAGAGGAACACTTGAACTTGCTCCAAAAGGAAGCACAAGCTCCAGCTTCCCCACATTCATTTACGTGCAGAGCTTGCCCAAACCTGCAAGTAGGCACCAGCTTGCAGACAGGCAGCTGGGAGGAAACAGAGTCAGGCCAGTGCAAGTCAGCTGGAGATATTGACTCTCCTGGCAGTTTGGATGCAGACCTTGGGCTCAGCTTAAACATGTCTTTCTTCCCTTCTCCTCTACCTAGAACTGGCCCTTCCCAGCCATTATCTTCTTCAGCATGACTCATCCCAGCTACAAGTCCATTGTATCCTTCAACACTGTCTGTCAGGCCCTGCAAAACTTGCCAAGGCAAACTCCATGAGGCCCCACCTCCCTTCCATATAGGCAATGGCTGGGGATAAATAAATATACTATCAAATATCTCTTTTTGTTTTAAACACACACACAAAAATCTATGAAATATTGCAATAGTCCAGTTTATTCCAGGGCAAATGCTTAAGGCCCAGACAAGCAATAATCTCAAGAACAACCCTGTGCCCCTCAGGTGATGACAGCATTGGGATGTAATCGGTACGTCTGTGAGATGCACAGAAGGCTCTGGTGCCAAAGCATGATATTGAACAGACAAAAACTAAAACTAGCTTTCTAAACCAAATCTTCTTCCTAATGCAAGGAGACAGAGCAGCCATCACTACTGTGTTACATGCATCAACGCCCTGAGCTTTAATGCTGTGAGTTATCAGGAAGGAGTGTTTGCAATGTGCATGGTGATGTGATCACAAAACTGAGAACTCCGCTTTCCCAGCCTCTCAGAAATGGGGATTTTGGTGAGAAGTTTCCCTCTGCTCAGTACATTAGACGAAGTCTGCTCAGCAGTGAATGCAAACAGTGCCACAGAACAATGACAACTGCAGGTGCAAAGAAAGAAATGCCAGAGGCATGATAGTGCTTCAACGTTTATTTTTCCCAAGACATGTAAAAAGAATAAAACAGTTCTAAAAGCCACAAAGCTTTAGCATACTTCACAATACAGAAATACTAACTGTGCTTCCTGCTTAGACTAACCAGCAGGGAGGTCTTTTATTCAGGCCTTTATGTCAGTAGGTGCATAAAGCCATTCCATTTATTTCAGGTACATAACAAGTGACAAGAGAAATGTATGGTAGAATCGTTCCAGTTTGGTTCAAGCCCAGGAAATTCTCCTGAGAGGGATGCTGTGCTGTTGACTGGAAGCCACATTCAACAGATACTGCTCACATCGTGTACAGATGTCTGCAGTCAGCCAGTCTGCCATGGTCCCTGTGTAACAGCACAGGGGCTGTGCTAGGCAACGGGGCTCCAAAACAACGGGTACACTGCAGGGGGAGAAGGAACAACAAAAGCAGGAAAGCTGACCTAGGGTTCTGTTAGAGGGCATGGTGCTCTTCCACCCTTCTCCCAGGCTGCTAAGTGATTTAGCCAAATGCATAGGTTCAAAAGAGCCATCAGCACCATTTACAAAGGCTAAAAAGCACCAGAACAGCTTCACTTATGGACACCTTCTCCCTATTGACAATGTGTCAGCCAAAGGGCTAATGGATATCTGTGTTTGATCCAAGGTTATGGCTGCATCCTCGTGCAGCAGGATATTTTTTTGCCATCCTGCAGTGTGACAAATGCAGTCTCTCAGGACTCTCACACAGCACTTGCATTACAACACAGACCAAACCACTGCCTGTCCCATGCAGTTAAACTTTGGTAATGAACACTACTCCTGAGTTTTGGCAACTGAAGTACAAGCCTTAGAACCAGAAACTGCTGTGTCTTTATTCTGGCTACATTAAAGAATGGTTTCAGAGGAAGAAAAAGAAGGTACCAGTTCCCCCAGTTGAAAATTCAACTGCTTTGGAAAGAAGAGAACATAAAGAAGAGCTAATGTATGTTTTCAGTCTGTATATTGCACTTATATGCACATTGTCTGTCTTTTTCACCCAGAACTGTCAAAAGCTCTTTTTGGAATAATTTGTTTTCTGGGACAAAAAGAAAAGGGTTTGTATGTGTGTGGAAGGACCAAGAAACCATGTGTGGCATCACTCTTCAGTCAGTTACACCTGAGCCACAACGAGGACATTTCATGTCTAGGTAGAAGGGGGATACTCCTGGGTTGCAGTGGCAGACCTCCAGCTGTAGGGGATAGAATGTGATGGGGTCTGGAAATTCTCACACTGTGAAGCTATTGCAAGGAACCTTCTGTGACTGGGCTAATATGGACACTTCTAAATCCATGTCACAAACCTGTTAGTTAAAAAGGAAAATGCATTGCAGAGCACATACACTTTCTCCCTTTTGGTCATCTAAAATCCACAATACTTCCAGAGAACTGTAGCCTAGTTAGAGCAGTGACTAAAACCAGCCGTCCAACAGAACATTCAGGTGATCAGCCCAACACTACATACTGCTGTCTGCATGTTTGTAGCTTTGCATAAGTAACTGGTGACATCTTTCAAAGTAAAAACAGAACAACCCTGTCCCAGCTTACCCAAAATACTGCCGGTGCTCTATTTCATGTAGCAACTCTGAGCTCTTCTGCTCTTGAGTAGCTGGGTCCTCCTCTCTGGAGAGTCTCAAAAATTTTAGGAACTGAAGTGGGAGATGTACACATGTTCTGAAGGGCATGGACATCTAGAATCACAACACAAATCACCTGAGTTCTCAGGGAAATACATCCTCCTTCTTAGCAGGACAATTTGCATGCCATGCAATTGATTTATAGGTGCACTTAAAAGGTAGACATTAATGCAGTGAACTTTCTGACCTTTGTATAAATAGAGCCCAGTGTAATCCCAACCACTTTACACAGGATGAAAGAAGGAAGAACCAGAGTTGTTTTAGCTGGGTATGACAACAGATGTCTGTGTCACCCTGGCTACTTTTATACCTCATGCTATTCCCTCTCCAATTTTCTCAGAAACAAGCTAGAGGGTAGATTTGAAGTATCAGTGGGATGAAGGAAAGCTTCTTATGTCTTGGTGAGGAGGAGGGAAAGCAGAAAATGTAAAAATCCCATATGCTGTTGTAGAGACTAGACTTGCCTTAACACAGCAGTCACAGCAGACAACCCTGAAAGAAAAAGTCTCCAGCATTATCATTTAAGTAAAGCTCAGCAGATACCAGTATTACAGCTACAGGTTACATTCCCAAGTAAGTCTGAACTCATGATTGCAGCAGAATCACTTGATGGCAAAGTGAGCAAGCTGAGAGGTCCCCTATTCAGTTTGCCAGTCTTCCTATTTCTGGTAGTTTAAATCATCTGAAATGTGTCAACATCCATAGCTTCAAGGCTTTATCTGCAAATGCTCATTACACTTCACCCAGCACTACCACCAGACAGTTGCTCAATTTCTAGTGGTTGTTTACTTGCTGCTTATAATCAATTCAGTGCTTCACAACTCCTTCAAATAGATTTAAGTGAGCCTTAATGAGCCTGAAGTTCCTCTCTCAATCTCCCATGAACAGAAAGCCTCTGATAAATAAGTGGATACAAGTAGGCTCAACTCCTTTCCCAGTCACAAGGTCTGGAGTTCTCTTTTTCAGTCCTCAACAGAAGATTCTGGTGTAGACCCTCTCCCAGCGGGTCAAGCCCTTGGCTGAAGTTAGGGCAAACCTTTAGAGCAAAATGCGAAGGGTGATCTCAGAGAAACGAATTTAATACTGGCACAGGAAATTTGGCTATTGCTGACTTAATACTAAGAGTTAAAACTGAGATACTACTTCAGAGACAAGATTTTCCACCTCCTCCCCAGCTGCAGACACTCCAGCCTGGCTTGTGCAGTAAGGCAAAGATGAAGAGTTCAGCAACCTGTTCCTATCCAGTAGTACAACCAATGAATACTGAGAATTCACAGCACTGTTCTTTCACTCTTTTTTCCCTCTTCATTTTGTTCTTTTGTACCAGCTCACCTGCTGCAGAGGTAACAGTTGTAAGGCCACTTAAGAAACATCTGCTTACAGCAGCTGAAACAGATCTGTGGAAAGGAAAGTTATTTGTGAATGCAAATGGGAAGTATCTTTGTACCAACAGGATCCACTACCTGCCAAAGAGCAAGCACGTAAACAAACCTTCTAAAGGCTTTAGATTCATATACAATAACAGAGGTCCAATAAAGGATAGCAAAAACACAGGAATTAAAAGCTAAAAAGGCAAAAAAATTCTTACTTGTAGGCCAGTGTTTTTATAATGCAGAGGTTTGGGGCAGCTGCCAGACAACAGGAGTTTTAAAAAAGGCTCTTGAACAAACAATAGCTGTATTGTGCAAGAGTGTAACAGTAGCTAGTTAAGAGAGAGGGAAGAAGAGAGACATTCTTTGAGGTAGACTGCAGCAATCCCAAAGAGATTAAATCAGGGCAAATTTGAATTCAATCCTGAAGCAAAAAATGAATCATAAGGAAGTTGATGAGTTGCTTGAACTTTATAAAAAAGAGCACATTCATACACAGCTGGCAGTCAAAAGTGATATTATCTTGAGAAGTAGAACTTGAGAAAGCTAAAAAAACAGCAGCGGGTAAGAAAGACATTTTAGAATAGTCATAGAGCAGGGAAGTTAAAGCAGGGTCACTGAGGTGAGAAGAAAACAAGGATTCAGTCTCAGGAGCATCAGATAGCTTGTGGAAGTAGCATAGCTCTGCTAGTAGAACCTTTGACTCTGTCCATCCTGCTAAATAAATGAGGGCAAGAAAATGACCCAAAAGCCAAGAAGCATAGACTTCCTCACATCTGTGTTGCAAAGGGCCTGTACTCAGCACATCTGCTCTGGAGGGGTGGTGGCAACACTCCCTCTCTAAAGGAGACTCGGAGGATAAGCCACAGGTCAGGAAACATGAACAGCCAACAGTCCTGAGCTACAGCTCCTTCCCTGTCCCCTCAAGCTCCTGGCCTTCATGTCCACTTGCCAAGGTGGTTTGAGTCAGCACAACTTGGGTGTGGGAGCCTGAGTCAAGAGCCATTGTTTCACTGTTGAGCAGTACCAAATCCCAACTATTTACTTTGGGATTTCAGAGCTGACCAATGGTCATGGCAGTCAGCTCTCCTCGCATGAAAATCAGACAAGAAGCAACAAGCAGAGGTTGGGCTACTTTCTAGGCAATTTACACACCTTAAGATGGATTAGAAGCCATCACTGCATAAATACTAAAAAATTTTTCCAGCCTAGGGCCAAACTTGGATCAGCTGTTACGAACAGGATAAGTTGAGGCAGAGAGCACCTCTGCAGATCAGCACTGAGGGCTATGAAACCTGCCAGTTTTTGAAAAGGCAAGGGCAGCACAAAGAGAAGGAGAAGCAACATACCTTTGCTCTTGGAAAGACACCATCACTACCTCCTTGGAAGAGGCCTTGCCCTTCCAGAACCATCATTGCATATCGGGTTCCAATCAGCTCAGCAACGGTTGGTGATGGCCACTTGGTAGGAAAGGGACAGCCCTATTGAAAGACAGAAGTTAAACATCAGACCAGGTTGAAGAAAGCAGCTGTTTGGGGAGGATATCTCAAAACTGGCTCCCAAAGGATCAGAAGCATTTTTCTCCAAAACCCCATTTTGCTTGTGATGGGGACTACCAGATGACTCTTTGACAATACCAGCAGAGAAACTACTACAGGCAGGTGAGTGGTTGCTGCAGTTTTCAAGCAAATTCCTTTGAGACATTTTACCTTTTAGAACAGGCCACAGAGCAGATGCCACCTTGGCCCCTCCTGGATACAAGAGGTGTCAGAGAGCTCAGAGACTTAATCAAGGTGGGGCAAGGAGGGATGAAGAAGGAAAGAAAGAGCCAAGGGCACAGCACACCTTATCAGGGCAGAACAGGGTGAGGCCATAATTCAGAGGGTTGCACAGAAGCACACGGACCCCAGCATTTCGCCCACAACCATCATTCAGAGCCTGACAACTTCAGTGCTATATACATTAAACATTTAAAAGTCACTGATGCTGTGCTATCCACATTTTGTTAACTACTTATTCCCCTTTCCTGAAGCTTACAACATACTTGTGAGCATATCAGAATCTAGAGAGAATGAAGGGACACGGAGAAAGCAGGACAGTCCCACTCAATTACAGTCTGCTTGAGGAAGCCTTGATGGACACTTTGAAGAAATGCCATGGTATTTTTCTCTTCTTGTATGAGAAAACTTTATTTCATATCATTCAAAGTGGGAAGCCACCACAAGGACACTACAGCATCCAGTCTTCTTTTAAGCTGTCTCCAAGGAGAGAATAATATACAAACTTCAGATACAGTATGTCCCATGACAAAAACCACAGAGCATGCTTACTGCTTGCATGAGGATCAATGAGCAAGTAATTACCAGATGTATCAGACCAGGGTTGCTTGCTGACATGTTGGACTTACAAGTTCCTTGCTTTGAAGGCCTCTCTCTAAAGATCTGGACCTTCCTCTGTAAGGAGGCAGCTGCTGTTGGCCAGTGCTCAGGGAACTCTTCAGTTTAATGTCTCCTGGTGTGGGTGCACTCATGGGAGGACTCATGCAATTTGCAGTGAGACCTGGATAGGAAGTGAGAGCTTTAGGGTGCAGAAAACCAACTGTCAGTTTTTAAGTATTCACCCTCAAAGCTAAACATTCAACAGCACTACATTGCCTTCTGAAGGTAGCAAGGCTTACACCTCTCCCCCTTTAACCCATCTGCTCAGATCACAAAAAAAGCAGAGGTCACAGTAATTATGCTTGTCAGTAGGCACTGATGAGGCTTCATTAGCACCACTTAGCTTAATAGAATGAAGTGCTGCACTTTCTTCTTGAATATTCAAAACACTCATTTAGCTTTTACTGCAAATTCCAGTCAGGCCTTTGGGGACATGCAATCATTGTTTTGAAGCTGCAGGAGCTACACAAGCTTCAGTCAACTGCCAAGAAACTATTTTCTAAGGGCACCTCCCCAGACTTTATTTAGTGTTGGAAGTTCTCCTGCGAAGTATCTTCAGGTGCTCAGAGAAGTGGACACTGAGCCCAACCCAAGGCTTTGGGAGCCCATCAGGCCACTGGCTGTACTTTGTGACCGGGTTTAGACGTGCAGCCAGAAGTGCACTGACCTGTGCTGATGCAGGATACTCCTGGTGGCCTGGTGGAAGGAAGGCAAGTGCTGGCAGGCAGCTTGGGAGTGGTTTCCTGCAGACCAGAGGACAGGATGTTCATAATCTGCATATAAGAGACACCAAGGCCACTTCATTAGCACTACTGTTGCCTAACAAAACTCAGGATGCCCACAACTGACCGGAAATGTTCAAGGCTCAGCCAAAAGTGGAGCAGGGGGAAAAATCAATGGAGAACATTTAGGAACTTTCTATTTCCTCTTGGAATATCAAGTTAATTCCCCCTGCAATCCACAACGACGACGTTCTGGCCAAGTTAGTGAAGTTTCAAATTCACTCATTTTCTCTCTTGCCCAAGTCCAGTAGTGGATACCAGTACCAGAGTTTCAGCTGTTCAGGAACCAAATTTGCAACATCCTCCCTATGAAACCCATGGAATACACTGGAACCATTTTCTTGGCTCCCGCTCACATGCAGCAACACTGGAGAACAGTTCAAGAGACTGTGACTAACCCAACTCATTAACTCAACTCAAACCCACTGCTTTATCTCAACAGCACTGTTTCTACCTTGTCTAGAAAAGCAGAAAACAAATTTGATTATATTAGTCTCCATATGAAAGTCCTTCCAGCTTAGCAGTACCTCAGGGTTCTCAAATGCTGAACATTCCTACAAGTAGCACAGACTAGGGAAAATATAGCTAAAATTTTCTGCTTTTATTAATTCCTATCTGTTTTCCTCAGTTAGGCAACCGCATTTCAAGCGGAAATATTTACAGAAAACACATTCCTGTTTGTATGCCAGAGCATCTGTACTAGACATGATATGTAAGGGCTTACGTTCTGTTCCACAGTTTTGGAATATGCTCAGACTGAATCCCAGAACCAAGCAGTCAAGCTTTTCATGACAGAGACAGGAGTTAAAGAACCCAAAGACTGTGTATTGTGGTTTACTGAAGAATGGGTGTCCCAAAATAACTCCATAGACAGATCAGTAGGAATTCATCCATCAAGTCACTTTCTGAAAATAAATCATTAAGCTTTCCTTCCATGAGCTCACATACCACATGAAATCAAAATACCTCAATACATCTAGCATCATGTAAGGCGGTAAGAGGTAAGAGTGGGAATATTCTGGCCAATATTGGTCAGACTCCCATTCTATTAAAACTTCTGCAAGATCTAGTTTTCAGAGTCCAGAGCAGGCCTCAGTTCTGTAAAATCATAGAATATCCCGAGTTGGGACCCACAAGGATCACTGAATCCAACTCCTGCCCCTGCACAGGGGCACCCCAAGAGTCACCCCATGTGCCTGAGAGCATTGTCCAAATGCTTCTTGAGTTCTGTCAGGCTTGGTGCTGTGACCACTTTGCTGGGAAGCCTGTTCCAGTGCACAGCCATCCGGTGGGTGAAAGATTTTTTCTTAATAACTAACTTAAACCTCCCCTGACTCAGCTTCAAGCCATTCCCTTGGATGCTGTCACTGGTCAGAGAGAAGAGATCAGTACCTATATGCTGCAGTCATGCCACAAACAGAGGTGTCTGAATATGAAATGAGCTTCTGTAGAGGAAAGGACTTCAGTGAACCCAATAGTAACACATTTGTTCACTTTTGAGACAAGGTTTCCCACATTAGGATTGGTTCCTGACCTTCCAGGCTATGTATGTGCTTGCAGCTCAAATTCCTGAAATACAGGTGCTTCTCCATAGTCCTTTCACCTAAAGCCTTACCTGAGCTCCTGGTCCCAGTTGCTGTGTTATAGTGCTGGCAATTTTAAACTCAGTACTGGCATCTTGGAGATGTAAGAAACTGTCACTTGGAGAGTTCAAGGCAGTATTTGATGCCACAAGCATTTCTGCAGGGGGGAGGGAGAACAAAAAACCCCATACTCACAGACTAAATGAGATACTGAGCTGGGACAAGAAAATGTCAAATTTGATACCTACCCATTGGAATTTGAGATTTAGCCAGACTTTGTCCTGACATAATCTTTTAGTTTTAGGTGACAGTCAAAATCCTAATTAATCTCACTTAGTGGACCGACAAATTTGAACATCCATTAAAAAAAAAGCACAAGTTGAAATATCTTTTGAGACAAACAGATTTTTAAAAAAATAACTCCTCTTATACCGTACCACCTCTATCACACAAAATTTGTATATTTCTCCCTGACCCTTGCATTACAAACATTATTGAAAAGATAAGGGCTTTCATTTCCAAAGCCATCTATCATTTTTAGCCAATGCTAAAAATGCTGACTTCACTTTCTTCCTTGCTAAGTCACTGTATAGCAGTACTCTAAGTATGGTACCTTTGGACCCGCTCCCTTTCTCCTGTGCTGCTGCTGCTGAGTGAAGCTTTGGTGGTTGTTTTATTTCTGCCATGAGCTGTTCATGCCAGCTGGGCTCCTGTGGCACACACTGTTCCAGCTTCACCTTCAGCATCTACAGGCAAAGCACAGGACCACAAAGAGCCATTGGACAGAGCAAGGAGACCAGTGGTGAGAGAATAACTGCATCAGCAATGGCTCTGTTTTGCAAGTGCTTGTCACTCAAGAGGGCACTGGGCCCTGCACATGAGACACCCTTCAGCACCAGGCATAGAAGAATACTTCAGTGATTCTCACATTTGAAATTGAGAACTCCGGGAGTTCTTTCAAGATCACAAAATGTTCCAAATTAAAGTAGCAGTGGAAGAAGGAGGAAGATTGATCATCTTCTATGAAGATGTCAATTCCCATTTTCCTAGTTCCATGTTTGGCAGGAGGGTATATTCGAAAGTTAAGTCTGGTTAATATAACCCCCTCCCAAATACAAACCAGTAGCTAAGGTATTAGCTTTATATTCCTTAAAAATGTCCTGTCAGCTCCAGAATTACCTTGTTTTGCTATCGTCGGGTTCAGCACCAGGTCACCTACCGGCTTTAGATGAGGCTTGGGAGCAGCTACATCAGCTTTGGGGACCCTATATTTTTGCTTGATGGTCACCTGAAAGAGCAGAAGTGATGCCTAAGAAATAGCTCTTTCTCTACTCCTTGTACACCCTGCCATTCAGTGGCACAGCAAATGATGCAAGTCAGGATTTGGGAACAAGGAAGGTGGGGAAGGCATTAAAAAACAAAACAAAAAACCCCAAGATAAACAAACCCACCTCAAAACCAAAAAAACACCAACCCCAAACAAACACAAAATCCCCACAAAACAAACAAACAAACCCCTAAACAAAACAAGGAGTTGGGAGGTGTAGAATAATGAAGTTTCCTTACATGGGTTTTTGGTAGGGGAAGATTTGCCCGTGGCAAACCAGAGGCAATCAGAAGTACAGCACAGCCCTTAGAGGCTTGCACAAGGAGGATAAAGTCTTCTAGCCTCAGCAGCTCATGAACTGCTCTGAGAAGCTGCTGGAAAACCCTCTGATCACACATTAGTGCCAGGAGTGATCCTTACAACCACGACGGTCACATCACATTCATCAGTAAAAGCTCGGCTCCAGGGAGGAGAGCAGTTGAACGAGTTAACAAGACTGTAACAAGAACCGGAGCAGCAGGCAGCTGTATGCATAAGGCTGAGTCCTAGAGACTGGCTTACAGCCCTACATAAACTAGGAACACAATAGCAAGATAGAATTGCTGGGCAGATATTCATGTGAAGCATCAAGCCCTGTGCTTGCTGCATAGGGGAGAACTGACAAAAAAGTCAATTGCACATGCATGTCTTTAGCTGCATGTACACTTATTCCTATTTTGAGGCCATGCCATTTACTTTCATTTGTGTGTACAACTTCAGAACACGTGGGAGTGCAGGTAGAACAACACTAAAGCTTCCCACACTAGCTGTGCTTTCATTCATTTGCAAATTAGACCACTCTTTGCTAGACAAGCTTTAAAATGGCTTTGCAGATGGGGAAATCCTAGTTTAAGAGCCTTCACAAAGACTTGAGCAGTAGCACTCTGCTTTCTTTCAGCATTTCTGACTACTACTCTTCAAACATGTTTGTGCTTCTCGTGGACCAAAGAAAAAAGTAACCAGAAAGAAAAAAAAGGAAAGGGAAAAAAAAAGAAAGAAAAAATCCCCAAGACCCAGATCATCCTGCCACCTTGAGTTACAGTTCTGTACTGCACAGTGAATTAATACACAGTACATTGCAAGGAATACAAGCTAGTTATGATGCACTGTCTCCTTTCCAAGACCATTAATTTACATATCCATCAAGAGATCATCTCCAAACACATGACATAGCCACACCTGGAGGCAGAGTCAAGCCAAGCAAGAGCTGGGATTTTATAGAGGTGCATGGTTTAGCCAAAGCTCTTAAACCTGCTACACCCCAGCAACACCAACAAAGAGGGGAAAAAAGCTGATGTCTAGTGCAGTATGCAAAGTTTTCACTTCTTGTAACACCACTCTTTATTACAAGAAGAGTTGTGTCTCATCTTCTGCCAAGACGTCTGTTTGCAAAGCACGCCAATGCCACAAGGCCTTGTGCCAACATTTTAGATCTGCTCATCATACCCAGCTCAAGCTGCAGCAAGCAAAGAGCATCCCAAGCCTTTTGAGACAACCCTGACGTTTTTGTACCTGGTCATCTTCACCAACCAAGTGGTGAAGCTGGAAGTCTCTACCCCTCCCTGAGAGGGGCTCAACACCTTTTACCCTGACTAAACTCCTACAGTAGTTGAGTGCACTGCCCAGAGGCCTCTGCCTGAGGCCGAGCACAGAACTGTCTCAAAAGTGCTTTTGCACTTGCATACACACCACAGTACCTGGGAAGACATGGCAAAAAGTAAAAGATGCCAGGGGCAGCTCAGCTCAAGGAGCCTGGAAGGACACAAGTGTCCAAGGTGGAAAGCACAAGCAAGCAAGAATCTATTCCATGGAACTGTTGTGTACCTTTGAGAAAGACAAGCTTTGGAGAAGAGGTCTCCACACATCCTGCTCAGGAATGAAGTAGAGCGGATGTTTCCAAAGTTGTCTGTTGACTCCAGTCACTCACCTTGCGCAGGGTGTACCTCTTGTGCTGAATGTCATCCAAAAGCAGCTCATAGGGAGAGCGGATACGTTCCATTGGAGACACGCAGCGCTGCGGGCGCTCGGCGGCCTTGCGCAGCCTCACGCCAGCCTGCAGCTCACAGATGACACTGGGCCACAGGGATGCCTTGGAGAAACCAGCAAGAGCCAAGTCAGTAGCTGGCTAGAACTCTCAGAGCAGCATCCCCTCCCTCCATGTAACGGGACACACTTGGCAGCTGAAGTCATTCAGAAACACAGAATTGTGTCCCTAACATGCCCTTCTTCTCACTTCCACATTAGGGTGCAGTACCAAAGAAGTTAATTTAAAACAAGGAAACTGGTAGCTGGCTCATCAGGCTCCTTTCCAGATTTTTTCATTTTAAATTTATGGATGTACTTCAGCAAAACACAGCTTTTGCTGCCAGGTAAATAAATAGAACCATTTTCTTTCTGCAAGTGCTCCAGGTGCAAGAGTGTTTTCATATTACTGGATCCTAGGAAACAATGGGAATGAAATTCCAAACCTTACCATTAAAATCCTCCAAATTTTCAGACACCAAGGGTTGAAATGCCCAGAAACAAAAGAAGACAAGTGGGAAAGGACCTCATACTTAACAGCAGCACAGGTTAGTAGTCTCAGCCTGGAGACACAAGCTAAAAACCCTGACATCTGCTCATCCTGTTTTTGTACTAGTATCTGAGGATGTTCAGGCATGCAGTACAACCCAACAAAAGTTAAAGACAGGGAAAAAAAATAAACTCAATAGCATGTTTAGACAACATTGTAATGGAAGTGCTAAATCAACAGCTTATCTGGATCCCAGTGGCAAATTGAGTAAGAACAAGTCATTGTATTATAAACAGTGAAAGGGAAGCAAAACATTTCAGAAAACTGCCTCAGAACAAAGTATCTGACTTAGGCTTCTCTCTCTTTTCTACTTACAGCACGAAGCACCTTCTCTCAACTTATCTCTTCAGATATCTTGGTATCATACCAGAAGAGTCTCTGCCTGATGGCTGCCTTCAAGGAGATATATTTTTGTTGGACTGTTTTAGACTGGCTTTGGTACAGTCATACCTCAACTCCAGAGAACTAGAACTCTCAAAGAATGACCAAACACTAGCCATATCTCCTAGGCTATACTGTGTGGGAGAACACACAAAAGTCTCTGGGCAAAATCACCAGTACTAGAGACTTTTAAAATAGCTTATCCCAAGACATTTGCTCTTTATAGAGTTGTATTTCACATGGTGACTGAACTTGACTGACAAACATGACCTGAAGAGAGACTTCTGTACTGTAATACTGCCACATTAGTTTGGGGACAAGAATTGCCTTCAGCTGGCCATTCCAGAGCAACTTACACACCCAAAACATTTTTCAGATGTTGGTGACATCATTATTGCTCATGCTTTTATTCCCCTACTGACTGGATCACTGCAATTATTCTATTTTTGCCATCCCATGTATTGTCAAAAGCCACCTAAACTTTCCACAACCTACGCAGTACAAGACAAAATACTACAACACTCTAAACCCATTGCCTTGGGTTCAACAGGTGAGTGGTAAGACAGCTGGTTTTCTAACAGGTCTCACTGCTTAGATTTCAAGGTGAATACCATCTTGGGACATGTAGAGATAAGCTCTGCTGAAACTGTATAACTCTGCACGCTGTCAGGCTGTGGTCTGCATTTCAGAAGGCCTGTTTTGTATCAGTCAACATGAAAAAGTGTGGTCCATAGAGCACATTACCTGCTTAGCACCACTCAAGGCATCAGCTCTAATCTGTGGGATCGCAGAGAAGCTGGCACCCTGGTTATTTTAAACTCAAGAGTTTGTCAGAGCAATGCAATCAACTGGTGCTTAAGGACTTGGAAACTAGAAGCAAAGGACTTGCAACAGACATCCAGCTTTTGTAATTCACGTCTCCTGAAGGAGCAGAGGCCAAATAAGAGGCCAAATACACTGGCCTTCAGGCCACATGGCAAAGCCAATGTATTTATTCATGTATTCCCTGCAGAAAAGAGCTATAGCAGTTGATGAGTTTGTGGTTTGAGATAGCTTGCCAGTTTATTTTAACAGATCACAAAATTGAGAATATGCCCAAACACACATTTCACAAACATTTTCATACGAATAGTTTGAGCACGCTTCAAAGCAAGTGCTATTTAGACAAAGGGAGCAAGTCCACAAGTCTCTTGGGGCTTGCTGTTTGTCTCCACAGACTCCAGACTACAGAGCATTTGTTTATGCTGGGCAGAGCTCCAGCCTGAAGCTATTTGTTTCTGATTGAGCCCTGACTGTGTAGGGCCTTGAAAAGAGCACAGCAAGTTGCTTTCCCTGCCGCAAACATACAGTCCAATGTCTGTGGAAGGACAGAAGGCAAAGGCAAGAAAGGCAGTGCACAAAAGGCAGGAGAGACATCTCCTCACCCTCACCCTCCTTCACCCCTTTGTTTGAGCTGCTCAAGCACAAAGATGGACAGCGCTACTGGCCTTCAGTCCCTGCCAGTCCTGACCAACAGAGATCCCACATTAGAAGAGTGAACTAGTCCACCCCAGGACTACCAACAACAGAACAGGTTTCTGGGAGTTTTCAGTCCAGCTATGAGAAAGGAAGATTGCTTTTGGCAGATGTCAGCTCCTGCCAAGAGCTGGAATTTGGGGCTCATTTGCGGGTAGAAAGAGCCTGAGTAACTACTTGTGGGCACTTACTCCAAAGACTGCCTCCAACTTCGTTTTTAGAAGTGGTTAAAGTTGGACCACAAAGACAATTTTTGGGTAAAATACAAGTCCACGTGAGGTTGACATATGAAATAGTTTAACTTCAAGTTCATTCCCCAGCTTGTTTTGCAAATAAGTCTTTAACTACTCAGGCTCCTGAACAACTGAAGCAGTTTAATTTGTGTTCAAGCTCTGTTTTTCATAGAAGAATCAGTGGAAAGCCTCAAAGAGCCAATACTGACCAAAAAACCCAGTCCCCCATAATGAAGAAAATAAATCCCTTACACCACAGGTTTTCTTCTTTTGAATGGGATTTTCTACCCAATCTTCCACATCCATTTTTCTCAGTCTCTGAGAAGCAAGCACATGAGGTCATTACTTTACACTCTTCAGTGATTTCCTATCTATCCAGCATAAATTACTAATGTTTATCTGAAAAGCCTAGAAGCTCCAAACACCTAAACTTTCAAATACTACAATATATAAAAATGGTGCAGAGACAGCAGCTATTCACATTGTGAAAACAGACCTTCATCCACGTGCTCCATTTCTAGTGCAATGAGAAGGTTACTTTAGAACCTGTAAATGTGTGAAGGCAGAGGGAAGAGCAGCTAATAGGTAATCCTAAATGTACCTCTTTGGAGGTCCGGATGATGGTCACAAGCTCCTGAAGTTCCATATATTCAGTAAACAGACTCCTACAAGTCATTTCATAATGGGTGGTGGCCTCAGAGGGCCTGGACAAGCGTTCCTTGCAGACCTGAAAGAAGTGCAGCTATTTAAAAAAGA
Organism: Rhipidura dahli; assembly: GCA_013399225.1. Taxonomy (NCBI): domain Eukaryota; kingdom Metazoa; phylum Chordata; class Aves; order Passeriformes; family Rhipiduridae; genus Rhipidura; species Rhipidura dahli. Next base: position 372,035 of record VXAC01007292.1, on the reverse strand, counting down.
TTTGAAATTTTAAAAATCACGGTAGGATGGACTAAAGCAAGATTCAGTTTCCTCAATCCATGTTAAAAATCATCTTCTTCACTGCCCCTTTATATTTTTTTCTATTGCAGATACAGAGGAACAAAGAAGGAAGATGTCCAATCTTTTATGCACAATAATGGAAGTAGCTGTGTAATTTATGTATCTTGTTTTCCATAAGGTGTGCTTTGAAATGAGCACCTGAAAGGGGAAGCCTCCAGTTCAAAGAGCAACAACTCACAGCAGGTGGAGTCATTTGCCTTGTTTATTTTCCCTGCCCTGATCAGACAGAAGGATGAGAAGTTTCTCATACCTTTAAAATTATGGCTGAGAGGAAAATATCTGTTTGAGTTGAGACATTCAAATCCCAGCCTTTGCAGAAGCTGAATTCTATGGAAAGTGAGTTTTTTCAATATCCCTAGTGTTCTAGGTATTGAATTTGGAGACTATGTACAGAAGGATTTTGTAGACACAGCTGTGGGAGAGCCATGCTCAGTCTTCCTTCTTAATTCTTTTCCATGGGCATTTACAAACACCTAAAATGGTTTTGCTTTTTCCCTCTGATGGGAAAGTTAATGTTCCCTCTGCTACATTTACTAAGTGGGAAGAAGGAAACCTTGATAACATCCTGCAGGGTGACTGGTGGTTTCGTTGCCTCGTCATCCAGTTTTAACATGAGGCACAGCAGTTTCTCCAAAGGATCGCTCAGTTCTCGCTCCACTTGGCTGTCGATTCCCCAGTCCAGGGCTTCATAGATCACCATTCCCAAGTATTCCAACAGCTGCAGACAAGAAACCAAGGAAGCAATGCAGCACAAAGCATTGTGGAGAACATCACAGCTCTCACTTTCCACCATTCCAGTACCCCCCTCTGCTCCTGAGGGCTGAGCACATCTCTCAGGATGAGAGATACCCTCAATTTTAGCTGGTTTTAAGTTTTTTAATGGCCTTAACTGGCACCCCTAAGATACCTGTTATTAAGACAACAAGACTCTGGCCTATTCCACAATAGACAGCATCTGTCCACATTGTTTCCCAGTCCCATTGTCTTACTTGAGTTCAGTCCAAGCATTTTGTTTCCTTTTCCAGGTTGCAGGGGTGTCATTCTCACAGGGCACAGCAAATGTAAGCACCTTGAGAGTTTCCAAAGACATCTGCATCTCCTGAGCTGGCCTTTTACGACAACAGGATTATATCTGCACACATAATGAAGGTAAAGACAGGCTTACCTTGTCCTCTGACTGTTGAATGCTGCCAGCATCTGAAAGGGAAAAATGAGGGTCGGGGAGAAAGACAGCTGTACAGGCATTGATAAACAGTTTTTAGAACCCTTTTCAAGAGAAGGGAACAGGAAGCATTCTTTTTAATAACGTAGCTAACTCCTCTGACTACAGTCAGTCCCACTTGGGGAAAGCAGGCCTGTATTTGGGGAGTCCTGGAAAGCAACAATGGAGACTCATATTATTGTAAGCATTAGCCCAAAATAACAGCTGCTGCATTTTTGTTGTTTGCTAATTGATATACAACCACAGGAAAGGCACAGGATCTTTGTCTTTAGTCTTTACTACCCACTCTAGTCCCTGAAGAGTTAGCCTAGCACTGACCTCTGCTGCAGCCCAGCCAAGCCCTTCCTAACACAGACTTGTTGCTACACAGTGACCAAAAAAAGACTGGCTGCACATAGCGACCAAAAAAAAGGGAAAGTACCAATCATAAATCTGCTGTGAGAGTTACCATAACAAAGGAACCACACGCTGGAAGATGAACAGAGCATTTCATATAACAAAGCCTCAGAATATTTATTTCAAATAATGTAAGTGGTAGAAGGCTTTCATCACAGCTATTCCCCTGAACCAAATGATTCAACAGAGCACTACTAGAGAAATTAGTAGGTCATACACCTGTATTACCACCCATCTACAATGAAGTATATGGGCAGGAGAACAGCTCCATGACAACATACTGAGAAAAGTGAGGGGAAAAGAAATACCAAAAAAGCAGGGGAAAAGAAATTTCCCCTACTTTGTCTGCACATTTCAGCCTGTTAGAGGAACAACCCTTGGCATCTGCAGCTACCGATGCTCTTACCAGACTTGTGGTAGACCTTGAAGGAAGCAGTACCATCAGCATGGATAAAGATGCTCCCAGAACCTTTTATGAACACAGAATGGAGTGGTAGGCACAGCCCCTGAGCCAACTGCTCTATTTTTCTGCAACACTGAAAGCAGATAGCCCAGGCTTCCTCCTCACTTATAGGATGTTCAAAACACCTCAGAAGCTCAGCTAGAGAGACCTTCGGGATCCTCTGCTCACACTCTAGAGGCTCCATTTTTCACCTCTAACCTCCACTCTATGCCTAGAGAGCTTAACACCCCTTTTTCTAGAACAGGCAAGTGCTCACAGCAGCCTTTTATCAGTTCTACTTCTTGGTTTGCTCTTATCTCTATTCCCTACAGGTGCAACCATTAATGCCAATTTTTGCTCTATCCTTTTAAAGGGACACGGCTTTATCTGTATTTGTGTGAGATTTCTTAAAAGAACAGAGCAAGTGTATAACAAAATGGAATCAAGAGAAGATAAGTGTGTACAAAAATAGTGCTCAATTTAACTCCCTTGTTTCTAACAAATATATCAGTTGGAATCCCAGTGTTGCAAGTAGGAAGAGTACATTCAACTTCAGGCAGGGAGGGAAAGAGGCAGGAAATGTCTTGTACTTGAGGGAGGAGAGCTCAGAACACCACAAGAATCTTTTTGATAGTAAACTATTCCAACAACACTAATAAAATACAGCAATCAGCTCCATGGGGCACGTGCATCCATCACAGACCTGCTCGTGTCCCTTTGTCCCTGTCACAGCAAATCCCAACAGGAGGGGCTGGGCACATGGAGCGGTTGGGACAACCAGGCGGGTACTCAGGGTGTGGGCAGCAAGGCCCTTCCTTGTGTCAGGAAAATTAATCCACAAACACCAGAGGTTTATGTCCAAAAAGGAGACAGAGGAGTCCTGTTACTTTATTTGAATAAAGGGAGAGGACATGGGGCATTTCCCGTGGGGTCTCTGAAATTGTTAGTGGGCACAGCCTCCTATCTATCCCAATTTCCCAGCTGCATTTCCCTCTCTCTTTCCCCACTGGCTGAGGTACTTGAGAGGTACAGAATTCTTGAAATGCCTAATACCTAAGACTCCCTTCTAATATATAACCCCCCCCCCCCCACCTTATTTTAATTTTTATGGAATTTATGGTTCTTCTCATTGTTTCTTTCGTTTCTCAATATCTAATTTCATTTATCAGCAGACCTACAGTTTGTAGATACAAATCTCTTTCCATGCATCAATCAGCGGAACCCTTCTCATAGTTCCTTCTAATCTCTCAGTGCTAATTTCATCAACCAGCAGGCCCAGAGCCTGTTTGTAAAGACAAGTCTCTCATTCCTTTCACTTGCTCAGAACGCAGATATCACACAATCACAGGATCAGCTGGGCTGGGAAAGACCTCGGAGATGATGGAGTCCAGCCTGTGACCGAACCCCAGTGTCAGCTATGCCAGGGCACTGAGTGCCGCGTCCTCAAACACCGCCAGGGACGGTGACTCCATCACCTCCCTGGGCAGCCCAATCCAGCCTAATCACCCTTTCTGTGAAGAAATTCTTCCTGATGTCCAACCTGAACCTTCCCTGGTGCATCTTAAGGCTATATCCTCTAGTCCGGATATGAATTGCTGCTGGTGTGAAGCCGATCACGCAGCTTTTCCAGCACTTTGAGGGGTGTGTGTGACATGGGACAGCACAGCTGCAGGGCTGGGGACTGGGACACCCCCAGGAACACCCTGCACCGCCTCACAGAGCAGCTCAGCTGCTGCTGGGCTGGTTCCCAACAGCTCCCGAGGCACACACGGGAGAATTTCGAGGTTTAGAAAGTGCGAATAACACTCAAAATGTCTGCGTATTTCCCTTCTCGCTTACGGCATTTGGGAATGCAGGGTACTAGCGTCAGGCCCCGAGCTATAACGCACCCCCGCGGGATGACTTGGTCCGGCCGGCGACTCTCCCCGCCGGCCCGCCCGGATGGTCCCGCCCACCCTGGGGCTCGCCGCGCGCAGCGGGAAGATGGCGGCGCCCAGGGCGGCGTGGGACGGGCGGGACGAGCCCTGGAACTGGCTGGACGTGCTCTGGCCCGCGAACAGCGCCACGGTGCCACTGTCGGCCCAACACCCCGCAGGTCCCGGCGCGGTGCCGAGGAGGGTTGGGGGGTGTTTGAAGCCGCTCCCGGGCGTTTGCGGTGGGTGGTCGGTCGGTGGGAGCCTGGCGCGGCCGGCGCGGCGGCGGGCGCTGAGGCGGTGCCCGGCGCTAAGGCGCTGCCTGGTGCCGGTTCCCGGCGCTGAGGCGGTGCCCGGGTCTCGCCCGCAGTGAGGTTGCTGTCGATGCTGCGTCGGCAGTGCGACATCGCCGGGAAGCGGCTGTCGGGGCCGGGCCTGGCCGCCGAGGGACGCGTCCTGCGCGCCGTGCTCTACGCGTACCACAGCAGGCTGCTCCGGCACCGGCCCTACCTGGCCCTGCAGCAGGTGAGCACCAACCCCGGCTGGGCGGCAGGGACCCCGCAGCTGGGTACTCGCGGCTCCCAGTCACCACTCCCTGAAAAGCCTTTGGAGTAGCACTTGGCGCCCGGAGCATCGTGCAAAAACAATGTTTGGGAGCAAGTGCGTTTTTGTCCCCTCATAGTTGAGTCCAGTGGGTTTCTTGGCTGTGTGCTGCAAGTGCAGTTTCCATTTTCGAGCCCTGGTCTCCAGTACTCACGCTGAGACCTGAAGTAGTTACAGTTTCGTACCTCTGAATACATGAGTAATACAGGGCCATCATTCTCATCTAATTGTAATAATGGGAGGGTGGAATAATAATCCTAGCCTACTTTATTAATACTTTCTGTTTTAAGATGAAAAGTGAACACCTTGCCAGTTTTCCAGGAAAAGGGTTGTCATCATCTTCATAACTGTTTTGAAATCGAGCAGGAATGGTGCTTAGATTCTTGACTTGTTTATGTGTTTTCCTTTTGACAGCCAGTACTAAAGGCCCTTGTATACAGCAGGGGAAGCCATGCAGCACCAATTAAACACGGCCTACTCCAGTCCTTCACTTAATTCCATATTTTCAGTAGAGTGATGAAGGGATGTTTTTCATCTCAGTGCAGATAAAGAAACATCCCAGAACATCCCATGACATAAACCTGCAGTTTGGGCTGTTAAACTGATAAAGAGAAGGTGTCATTTAATGTAGTGACAGTTCTTAGACCAGGACACTCAGTCCTCGAAATACCAGTCAAAGGGGTTTTCTTTTTTTCTAGGTAGAACAATGTTTGAAGCGCCTATGGAAAATGAATCTTGTGGGCAGCCTGGAAACTCTGGTAGAACTGATTCCAAAGTAAGTGGTCCTACATCTTGTCCTATCCATTAACTCCATCTGAAGAGCTAAGGGAAGAGGATGCTAAATCCTAACCATCTGCTCATCCCTGTATCAACACAGGAAGAATGCTTCCGAAGCCCAGGCAGAGTGCTTGGTTCCCAGCCAGCCTATGCTGGAAACAGTGGCTTTGAAGGTACTGGGAGGCTGCAAACTCATATTACGTCTACTGGATTGTTGCTGTAAAGCTTTTGTGTATCCTTTTTTCACCATAAAAACTTTCTTAAGAGTTCACCAGTAGCACCTCATGAGACCAAAATTGTGTCTGCTGTAGGCCCCCCCCTGTATTGCTGATGGACTCAACTGTGCAATTCATTTATGCAACTTGAAATTCTTTGATAGCCAAACACTTTACTTTCAAGTTATTATGTAGGAACCTCAGGCTGTTAGCTGGCAGCTGTTCTGGCCTTGAGCAATCCAAAGTTTGGATACTCATCTCCCAGATTATTCCAGGATATCACCTTGTGAATTGCCTCTAGTTGGTGTGTTCAGTAAGTCTCATTACATGCTGTTTATTTTTTTTTAACCTTAACTGCTGTAATCTTCAGCTTGTCCATTAAACACCTCTGCTCAAAGGAATTCATACTCCTCAACACTGTGGCTTCGGGGCTCCTGAGCCGGCTCTGGTTTGTGTGTTCAAAAGTCTGTCTTGTTTGTGTCTGTCTGTTTGATGTGCCTGTCAGGGAGAAGGGCTTGTAATTAGGCCTTGCTGCTAAGGGGAGCTTTATTCAGTTGGGAGGAGGAGAAGGGAGAGTCCCTCCATTCCTTTGGACTTGATTCTAGCACCTGCAGAGTTGTACAAATGGGGAGAGACTTCTTACATGCTCTTAGGGAAGGCTTTGTTCTTGGATCTTAGCAAACTTTATATAGCTCTAAAAAAATCACAGTGTTAGTGTCAGCCTGCCACAAACACCTGGTGCTCTGTGCAGCAAGCAGTACGTCCTACCTCATGCTGAAATGGAAAGGCTGGGAAAAACACGTTCTTCTATTATACTGCTGAATTTTCCAGAGAAATTGGTGTTCTGGTCTCTCTCAGTCTGAGAGAATAACTGCTGTCTGTACCTGAAGGAGTACAGCTACATTGTTAGAAGTTTCTTTGGCACAAGAAATCTTGTATCTCCGGGAAACGTAGAGCAGGCAATTCTGTGGCATCAGGCTTAAGTCAGTATAGGGTGCTTCTGTGGGAATACTTCATGGCAACTGATTTGGATGTGACCCAAGAACCTGATGGGTTCCAAGTGTGGCACTCAGCAAAATTCTAAGGAAGCAGAGGGGCTCCTGTTAGGAATTATTAGTGAGTCACTTCTACTCTCTGATCTGGAACAGTTCCTTAGAGCTCAGACTTAAAGAAAGCAGGGTGATGGAGTGTAAAAAAGTAAGTTTATACTGAGGGGAAATAGGGAAAAGGGCAGCTTGGAATCTCTTACCTGAGCTGAAGGTGGTTGTTCAGTGTGTATAATGTTTTTCTAGAGGAGACTTCATACTTTCTTTTTCCTCTGTCTTCAGGATTCAGTACAGGTGTGTATTGCAGACCCTCACGTCCTTGTACGGTGTGTTGTGGGCAATGCTTCATCTGGTATCTGAGACCCAACAGACACCCTATATCAAGGGGTTTACCTTCCCTTCTGATATCAGCGACTTCCTTGGAGTTAATGTATCCTCTGAGGCGAAGAAGCAAAAGGCTAAAATGCTTACAACCAAAAAGTCTACCAGCTGGATGAAGAAGCTCTTCCAGTCAATGCCAGAGGCAGGATCAAAGGTTGGGAAAAAGAGAAAATCTGAGACCTGTACAAGTGCCATGAAAAACCAGAGCATCCCATGCCCCGTGGACATTGGAGAGACAGTTGTGGTGCCCACAGCCAGGAGAGGTAAAGCCTTGTGCCACACTGTAATGGTTTCTGACACCTCACAGACTGACTGCAACTTCTGTCCAACAGGGCCCAGCACTTCTGCTGCCCACAGTGTGGTTCTAGTACAAACTCCCTGTCCGTGAGAGAAGAGAATGCTGCATGTACTCTTGCTTTTATAAAGCTGTGGATAATGTCAGTATCAGGATTTTTTTTGGTGGGGGTTCTTTTAAACAGGATACAGCCTGGTGAGAAGCAGGTAATGAATGCAGTACTTAGGTCCTGAAAATAGTTACCTGTACTTTCCTGATTTTGTGTAGATAACAAGCTAAGGGCACTGTCTGCAGGCCATACAAGAGTAGGTGAGGCTGTAGGTACAGGTATCCTGTAGATAAAAGTATCCTGTGCTTGCTGTTCTGGACTATGCCCAAGCCTTCCTGTGCAGTCACAGGTATGGCTGGTGACTGCAGCCATCTGTAAACCTCTGCATGCTCTTCATTCCTTGCCAGCTGCACTGCACAATGAGTGTAGTTCCCTTGAGTCTGCCTGGAAATGTTGAGTATACGTGGGAGCTTGCTGAGAGCTCCGTGGCATCTCCATGCAAAGAAATAAAACTGTCTTGGGGTTGTAATGGGAACTCTCCTCTCTCTCTGTAGGAAAGCACCCAGGGTTTGATGTGAAGAGCTTGCTTAGGCCATCCAGACATCCAGCACAAGAGGTGTGTATGATATTGTTTTACATATTAGCTTGGTTATGGGGTTCTTTTACATAATACGTTTTTTTTGTTGTTGTTTTAAAGACTCCAACACTCGAAACATGATATCCCAGATTGAAAACGTCCCATTTTCCTGCCTTATTTTTGCCTGTCTAACAACCCAAGTTAGTGTGGAAGCTTTGCACAGAAAATAACTACTTATTTCTACTTAGGAATTTGGGCATTTGTTGGTTTGTCAAGTGAAATGACCAGAGAGCAAGTCAGTAGTAGACAGGAATGCAATTGTAATTATCTGCCTCTTCTTTTTGTATTCCACAAAACAAGATTGCTCTTCCCTCTTCTCCTTAGAAAATAAGGAATGTTCTCACAAAAATTCTTGTGTTCTGCTCCCTTCCACCAAAGGATCAGACATATCATCTTTTTACAACACTGTTTCTATTACCCTTTGTTTCAGAGTCTAAGCATTGCATCAACACCTTTTAAAGCAAAGTCGGTACCACCTTCCTCTCGGATAGCAAAATCACAGCATGCTGCATCTTTTGTACCAATGGTCCAAACAGCTGCATCATTCGGGGAGCTGTCAGAGGCACTCAGAAAAGCTATTCTGTGGTGCAAAACCAACAAATTCAAATCAGCAACTTATTTTCTGCGTAACAAGTTGTTGAAAAGCAACCGGCTGCACCATGTGGAGGCTCGAGGATGCAGGTAGGTTTGCATGGGTGTGGGATTTCTGAGTCTAACACTTTCCATTTTAATATTATTTAATAATATTTTGCTCTTGTGTAGTGAAACACAGTGGTCTAAACCATTATTTTAAAACTCAAACCAGATCTCTAGTTCAGGTTACTGGGCACTCTGACATGAGCATTCCGTTTAGCTTCAGTCACTTGTGAAAGGATTTAAAAGGCTAACAAATGTACAATACTTAAGAGCGAGGATTAAAATGCAACTTAAATCATCTGCATGTTTAGTGGTAACAACTGTATGAGGCAAGGGCTGTCTTTATTCAGACTGCCCTGGCCACTATTGTACAAGGTGCTGTTCTGTTTCCTTGGTATGATAAGGAAAATGATAGAGCTAATAACCAAATCTCTCCAAACTCCAAATGAAGTAGCACTTTAGTATCTGATAAAGTTCTGATTTGCACCCTTTCCTCCCCTTTAGCTTGAAGAAAAAGCTGCGCTGTGTCAAAACCTCTGTCTGCAAATACCTCCTGGATGGGTCACAGCGCACCCGCTGGCCAAAGCAGCGCCTCGGGGCACACTTCTGCCGAAGGAGGAGCAAAGCACCTGCACACTTGAAGACAGCTCTACAGACTGCTGGGCAAAACCCTCCTGAGCTTTTTGGGGTCTGTGAGAACATTTCATCACTCATCCTCCCAGCTAACCAGGATGGGTCTCCAAGTCAGGAAGAACATTCCAACATTGATATAGGACATGTCAGACTAAGCACAAAAGGGACCCCTAAGGAGCTGCTGCTGGAAGGAAGCCCTGGCCCTGTGTGGAAAGAGGCTGCTGAGAACACAGATATTGATTCTATTTTTGCAGCAATAGGTGTCTGATCCTGGACTTGAAGGAGGAAAGGGTCAAGTCACTCTAGTTTTTTGTCATTTTTTTATTAAGTAAACGCCTCTGAACCCTAATGGTGTCTCAGTAACTCACATTCTGAATTCTGTTACTAAAGTAGCAACCATTTTATTATGTTTTTGTAAAACAGCTTTTTTTTTTTAGATGGCTGGTTTTTATATTTTTAAGGGTGTTCCAAATAGCTGAATAGTCTCTATCTTTTTACCAAGCCTTGTCCAGGAACAGGGACTTTGTTACCCTTATTCAGAGTCCTCTCTCTATTGCTTGACCCACATGTTAAATGCTGCTGTCAAATCCACAGTGCAAATAGTTACCATCCATGGCACAAGGCTGCAGCTGGTCACTTACTGCTGCTTTGGACAAAAGGCTTGCCAACAGCTTTCCAAGCCTTACACCCTTCCTTCTGTGCTCCTTGTACAGGGGACAGCCTTGATGTGAAGTATTATTGCTGCTTCAGCATTTGTTATCCTTGTTCTGAAATGAGGAATTAACTGAACCTATGTCACCTGAGCTGTTCCATAAGCAGGGAAAAGCACAGCTGTGGCCTGCAACAGTAAACTCCTGATAAACATGTTTCTCCCTGTCCCCAAATCTTTTTAATCTAAGTGCAATTTCTGCCTGCTTGGCAGTGTAAGGCACAGGTACCCCATAGTGTGAGAACAAGCAATGGGCTTAGTGGTGTCTGCCAAGCTCTTGCTTGTAACTTAATTCCCACAATCAGGATCACCAAGAAGTAGTAAGGAAAAAAAAATTTAAATGAAGAATAGGAATGTGGTTTAGTACAGAGCACCTGTGTAACAGCAGAATGGAAGGGCTACAATTAAGTAGTACAAGTAAATCATGAGTGGGCTAAGTTCAACTTCTTAGGCTTAATAGTGGTAGAAAATAAAAGAGCTGTGCCCACTGAGACTAACAAAAATAAACTTCATAGCCTATAAAGTGCTAAACCCCCTGTAGTACTCACCTTGTATGAACTGGTCAATGTACATTTAGATGTGAAATAAGCACAAATTTATGTTTTATTCAAAAAGCATATACAGAGCAAAGAGCACAACTTTGATAGTAGTTTGGGCTTAAGGTCTTTATACAGATAACCAAGATCCATTTTTTGGGTTTCCTGTCACAGGAATACCCAGTGACAACTGAAATTATTTTAAGAGAATCATGAATTATCAGCCCTCAAGCCATCTGACTGAACACAGGGGTACTTCAGACTCCTGTAATTGCAGGAATTTTTACAGCTTTTTCTCATTTCATCAAATGGTATAAAAATACCTTAAGTATACCACATAACAATCAGCTAACATTTCAGCTGCTTCAGTATTTCTCAGAAAAGGCTGGGAGCAAGGGCAGACATCCCAGCAAGTGACCTTCATCCCGAATAACCCTTCCAAACAACACACACGATCTTCCTTCTTACTGAGCAGCAGGTGCCCAAACAATGCCCCAGTGCAGCTTGTGCACAGAATCAAGACCCATAGTTTGCTTCATCAAAGGCCTTTCTGGCTCGTTTCAGTTCTTCATTCATAGTCAGGAGGTCTTTAACTCTGGCAAACTTCCGGGGGTCCTTGCGTATCAGAAAGACAATGTCCTCGACCTGTACCCGCCCCTGCCGCCCGATGGACATGGCCTTGTGTGTCTGTTAGAGGGGGAAAAAAGTCAGCAGCGTTCCTTTGCCATGGTGGTTTTTTTAGGCTCTCAATTCCACTTTATTTCCTGTCATTTTATATTAAAAAAGTAAGCAATTACAGCTTCTGGGCACCATCCTAGTCACAAGAGAACCTACCAGTAGACCACGGACTGACTCTGCTGTCCCCAGCTGCCTGTCACTTAGACCCTGACCATACCACTATATATACATCACATAATGGTTTCAGAACTAAGGCCAGATTACATGTAGGACACCCAGCCTGCAGAGTGCCTGAAGATAAGGCACAACTTGGAAGCAATGTGAGGTAACCGTATCAAAGGACAGTGTAGGGCATTTTGATAAGGACAGGCAGATTGTTTGGATATTTTGAAACAGTTTCCAGATCTGGAAAACTAATGGCATCAGGCCCAAGAATGCATTTCTTCTGTAGGGCAGAGCTAAGCTCCCAGCCATGTACAGACACTGGGGCAAACACAGAAAGTTGACAGACTTTCAAATCTGAGCCTTATCTTCTGTCAGCTGCACATACAGTGATGCCACAGTGAACCCCAGAGTCAGATGGGAATTCCCCCTCCTACAATACTAACCTAACTGCTACTTAAGGACTTCAGTGTTTCAAATCCATATGGAACAAGATGCATAAATTTTGCTTTAATCCTGGAAAAACGAAATCCAAGTTTATGGTTTCTCCTACTAATGCCATGAGTTTAGAGCCTGGATTAATGCAGTATTTGAGTCAGAGGTATTAACCTTCAGAAGGCTGAAAGTTTTGGTGAGGATGTTTTGACCATGCTGTCTAGAGCTGACTTACCATTTCTGTGATAAACTCTATTACCAGGTCCTCAAGAATGTCCACTGATTCTGTGTAAGGGTTCTGGTCGTCCCCGAATCCATACATCATGCACCTTACTGCACAAAGAAACACTCAGCATGAGGCTTCTTTCATCCATTCAGTGCTGCACACATCTAGTTAGAGCTCACCAGCCTGCACATTCCTGCACCAGGACCGCACGCTCGTCTGCCAGGCAGGACAATTCGTGAAACATACAGGAGATAAGCAGAAGCCAACAAAAGCCAGGTGCTGTACATACAGAAAAGCGTGTCTGAGGACAGGCTCTCTGAATATTCATTTAGGCTGCAAAGAACTGCACACTGACAGCACAGCTGACTTTGGGCACAGCTTGGTTCACAGGATGCACCAGCAGTATTTTTGAGGGGGGATCTACACGGCAGCTTTCTTCATTGCAGCCATGGCAAAGAATGAAAGCCGCTGTTTTTCTAAGGAGAAGTGAGTTTTGGGGCCCCATAGCTGTGAGCTCGGAGTTTCGGCTGAGTGACCCGTCCGCGCTGAGCAGGGCTCTGTGGCCCGGCCCGACTCACGCTCTTTGGAGAACAGCCTCTTCCTCCTGCCCTGCCCGCCGTCCAGGCCCCCGCCGGCGTCCTCCGCGTCCTCTTCGAACTACACGGGCACAGCGCAGGAGAGGCCGCGGTCAGCGCCCGGCTGGCCCCGGCCCCTTCCCGCCGCGCCCCGGCCCGCGGCTGGGCTGTGGATCCCCGGGAAGGAAGAAAGGAAGGGCAGCCGCGGCGGCACTCACCGGCACGTCCTCCTCCTCATCCGCCATGGCTGCCCGGCGGCCCGGAACAGCTTCGGCGGCCCCGCCCCGCGGCCCCGGCTGGGCGGCGCTGCCGGGCCTGCCCGTGCTGAGGGCACCGCGGGGCCACGGGTCTGGTGCCCGTCCCCAAATCCGTACATGACACTCGTTATTGGATTGTCAGCTCAGGATAGCGTGGTTTGAAAGTGAGCTCAGGAGGTTCCACGCCCCTGCTCGAAAGAGGGTCAGCCACGAGGTCAGAAAGGATGTCTCACCACAGTCAGTCTGTTCAATTGGCAAGGGCTTTTCCTTCCCTTCAGCAAGGCACACTTTGTGCCCATGTTCACAGAATCGCAGAATGTAAAGGAGTTGGAATAATGGACCTTAAAGATGATCTAATCCCAACCCCCCCTGCCATGGACACGGACATCTCCCATTAGACCAGGCTGCCCAAGGCAAGTCCCCTCTTTCAGTTTGTACCCATGGCCCCTTGTGCTATCACTCCAGTTCCTGATGGGTGCCTCTCTGGCTTCCCTTTAGCCTCCCTGCACATACTGGAAGCTTGCTATGAGGTTTCCACCTTCTGGACAGCCCCAGCTGTCTCAGCCTGTCTTTGTAAGGGAGGTGCTCCAGTCCTGTTGTATTTCATCCAGAGGCTGTCAGCCTCTTTCCTCCAGCCCTGCTGCCTTCGAGCATGTCCACTGTTCCTCCCAGTTTGGTGCCCTAGGCACATTTGATAGCAATGCCACCTTCTCCAGACTACTTTAAGATGTTAAACTGGACACATTCCAGAATTGATCCTTGCAGCGTTCCACTTGTAACTGCCATGCAACTGGAGTATGACCCACCGACTTCTGTGCTCTCAGCTCAAGTATTCAACCAGTTTTTACTGATTTACTAGTGCACCTAGTGTTCTAGTACTGCAGCGTTCTAGTTTTGGATACTGTAGCAAAAATATTGCCTTTGTAGTGTCAGGGTGATGGTGACAGACCAGACAAGACAAAGGAGAGGAAAAACATGGAGACAGTACTGCTGAAAGACCAGGGAAGATACACAAGGTAAAATCCTTTTCCACAGAAGCTAATACTCAACATCAGTACTGTAAATAATGGCTGTAGAAGAGGCAAAGCTTTACATGGTAATGATAGGTGCCTGCAGTGAAGCTTATGCACTGCAAACAACTCAAGACATTTGAATTTAAAACTGAAATGACCTCTACTGTGTCTATATGCTGCCAAGCCCACCCACCACTCACCAATAAGGGACAAAGAAAAGGAGAGCTTTTGTGCCCCTGGCCTGATAAAGTGCAGCTCCTCACCCTGCAACACAACAGGCTCCTCAAGAACTTGGCAAAAAAAGTGTGGGAGAGTGTCAAGACACCTGCTTCCCTAAAGCATGTTCCCATGAAAGCACTTAAATGTAAGCTTTACTGTTTAGGGACGGGACTTGATTTTATTTACTGTTTTGTCACAGGGGAACAGTCACACTCAAGAATCAAACTTCAGTGTTCTCTCTTGCAAATGGCTGAGCAAAATGCAGGAGTCATTCCAGTATTTGAAGCACTTCGAAATAAAATCAAGATGTATCCAGAGGTAAAGCTGGTTCTCCTGGAGAAGATGGTACCTAATGTTCCATGCACACACATCCAGTTTGTTGATACAAATGGATTAACTAGATGCATTTAATGTATTTAAGTCATAAGTAAAAAACTTCCTAGCACTGTAAGGGGTTGTACTGTAATGTAATGTAAGGGGGTTTGTTCTGAAGAAGGACTAAAACCAGAACTGCACTGTTTTACATATTCAGAGTTACTTTCAGAGGCTCTTCAGTCAATGCTGAGGCCTTGAAAAATACAGCCTTGACAAGACTGATGCTTTTGGAAGATCCTGGTTTTAAAATACTAAGAAAAGATCCTTCCTAAAGTGTTCACTTTTACCTGTTCCATCTGTGTAGCTACTACTGCACTTCTAGGATCATGCATCCCCTGGGCTGGTTTGCCCTGTAGCATTTTGGGATTAGAGATAAAATATTAACAGAATTACAGGTTTGATCACTGCTAAGATGCATTCCTCACATTCTACACTCCTTACATGTATGCTGAAAACAAGATCTTGCCTCATGTCTAGCCTATTACAAGAAATTGCATAGTTTAAGAAAGTGGTATTTCTAGTCCTTTTGCATCCTCAGAGTGGCTTAGAAAAGAACTTTCCTTTCTTGAGGTTTAAACACTTAAAGCAAGTAACTTTGACAACTGCATAACCACATTTGGCTATGTTAAGACATGACAAAGACTGGGTGGCAGAGTTTGGCACAGGCACTTGGTAGCTTTGGACTAAGTTCTCCTGTACGAGTGCTGCTCCTTTTGTTCAGTTCTGCGCCTTGTAACTGGACAGTTTCAGGTGCTCTGAGCCAGACACAGCTGCTGTGGGACACAGTTCCCCTAAAAAGCACAGGACACATCAGTGTTGTGCTTCAGCTGCCAGGGTAGAGGGACACAGATCATGGATGGTGTGCCTCAGATCGGACAATTCATCCAAGTGCAGCTGCAGAACTTCATGCTGGATCTCAAAACAGAAGGTAGATGCAGCACTGACTGATGACAATGTGCAGGAGAGGGCTCCTCTAGATGTCAAGTCTTTTATTCCACTCTGTTTCAAGCCAACAGTGATGGAAAAGCAGACTCCATCAAAGGTGAGTTCTTTCCTTCATCCTTGTGGAACAGGGACAACTCAGTGTCTGCAAGCAAGGCATGCTATCTTTCTGCACCTACTGAACACAGGACACAGCAGAGTTACAAAAGTAAAACACACACATCAAACACATCTTCACAGATAACATGTTGGCTACTTCCACTCTGCATGGCCTTAGAGCAGGTAGGCTGCACAGGTGGTAGGTTTTGGCCCTCACTATTCTACCCCTAACTGAGAGGAGCAAACCTCTGTGTATCATTCAGTTCAACTGGGCAAGTACAGTTTGCTTAATGTTAGGGCTGCAGTTTTTCTTTCCTGAACAAAATGTGTATTTATTAATGATATTACTAGACTATCTCTGATATCTAAATATAGCAGAGCTTGGGCATGCAGTGGTAGTTTTTTGAACATTTCAGTGAAGGAAGAGAAAATGTATTAAAACTTCTCTTATCTTTGGAAGTTCTCTGCTTTGTTTCTCCCCAGCACAATCATATAGGTTTTATGAAACAGTTTTATAATAACCTGGATTAATTCACACTGCAAGCTTCCTGAATCAATGAACTTAATAAAGAAAAAGCTTTATAAATACTAATTTATTCAAAAATACTGTATAGTAACTTGGGTTATTTACAACAAAAACCCCAGATCTCTGGTTTTGGTACCTTTTGTTCCAGATGAGCCAAGCAGAGCAGGAGTTGGTCTTTTCAGCTGGCCTCTACAGTGGGCAAGTTTCCAGTAACATGAGCTACAAAACACCTGAGCAAGTGAACCCCTGAGAACTCCACAGAACTGTGGAAACAGAGGCATGGATGTTCAGTACCAGATATTGCTGTGTCTTGGAGTAATAAAGGCAAACAGCCACTGGCTGTGTTCAATTCCATTCCACACCACACTTTGGGAAGAGCCTGCACTTTGGCTGTGTAATCCAACAATTACAGCTGCTACGGTTACCACAACTCCAGTAAAATGGCAAAGCCCACCAGAATGCAGCACAGGGACTGCTGCCTGCCTTTGAAAAGTGCCACAGGAAGAAGCACCCTTGGAAACAAACTCCACTCACTTGCAGAGAAGGGGGAAGAGGGAAAGGGACATTTCCCCCTCAGCAGCCCACCCTCCATCCTTGGGACACAGAGAGGTGCTGCATCTAGAGCAGACAGACCTGTTTTAGGTATCTGGCCCTATTGAACTCATCACCAAAAAGGCAACAGCAGCAGTAGAGAGGAGCTTTACCTGACCAGGAACAGCTGAGGAAAGCATCCCTGAGTGTTCTCCTTTACAAACTCCTGGATCTCCAGTACATTTTTTAACAATACTCCTCTGGAAGCTCGGTCAATTTTTGTTAACACCATCTGCATGGATCCAAAAAGGGAGGATTAAAACAAAGTAAGATTGTTTTCCTGTTAATCTGGAACATCTGTAAGAGTCCTGGACCATCTTACAAGGCAGTCTAAAAGCTCTGGTGATATCTAGGGGAAAAAAGGGGTCTAATGCAGTTCACCAAAACACTTCTATGGCCTGCATAAGGAATGGGCCTTTTCAAGCTGCTCAAGCTGAGCACTGAAAAAAAGTATCTATTTAATAAACCACACAAAAAAACCTCTTAAATCCCACTTGTCTCCCTCAACATATTTTAAGCCTATTTTATTAACAATAAAGGGTGTGGGGTTCCTGTTTAGGTAGGTCAATTTGCATAAGCTCAGGTACCGGGTACACACCTTTACAGATTACCTGTACCTTATAACCAACCCAAGATTGAAGCATTACCTACCACATAAGGAATCCCAAACTCTTCCAGCATCTCTACTGCAATGTTATCCGTTTTCTGGAGTCCAACTACACCATCGATTAATAGGAAAGTCCTCTTCAAGCTGCCAGAAATACAAGCAACAGTAATTGCCACCGTTATTTCATGCCTGCTCTGCTACTTCCAAATTCATAAGCAAAAACAAGTAACATGGGATCTGGGTATAGGAAGAGCCAAGAAAAGCCATTCATGGAAACTGAGGGTCAGCATGGAGCAGCACCTCAATCTCTTCTGCTGTTTTGATCTGTCAGAGCATGACTGAATGACACTGCAGAAGCTTCCATGGAAATGCTGTCAGAACTAATGGATGGAAGCAGTTACCCCTCTGCATTTTCTCCCCCTTGTTACATGACACTGTGCAGGGGTGTCTGGCTTTCCCTGTGCTCTGAGGTACAGGTAGGTCCCTTACTTGCGCCGTTCCTGCAGATAGGCCTCCACCATCTCAACAAAGTCCTGTGGGGCCCGATAGCCATATCCTGGCATGTCCACCAGAGTAAAGTACTTCCCCACTTTGAAGAAATTCATCTTCTTGGTGTGGCCCTGAAGAGAGGATTTAGGCAAGATGAAGTTACAAGAGTGGTTTTAAAAAAAGTTGCTTTAAGCAGTGTGCTAGGAGGTGCTCTGCAAAACATCTCTATATCAGACCCCTGCCCCCCAGAATGCTTTAAACTGTTCAGTCTCCTACCCTTGCAGCAATCCTACATAGCTCTATCCATAAAACAGACTAAAAATACCTTAACGGATCTCTGAGCTTGGTTCTTCTTAAAGGGCTTTACAGCACACCTGCTCAGGTTGTGCAGCTCCTTTGTCCGGCTGAAGAGCTAAGCTGGGCTCCTTCTGCCTCTTCCTGGGCTAGAGCAAGGCAAGTGCCAGCCATGAGCTGATGGCCACCACAGCTGTCATTTCAGGCTACTGAAGAGCTTGTTCCCTCCCAGCCTTCTCAGCCTTATCCTCTGGACTGGTACCAGCTTATGATCCAAAGGGAGGGGAGTTAAAAATGTCACTCACCGGAGTTTTTGACACTCTGACTTCCACTTCTGGAGCCAGCGAAAACAAGGCCCGGATTAAAGATGATTTCCCCACATTGCTTCGGCCGATAAAGCACACCTGCAGGGGGAGAGGCAGAAAGGGCACATTTACACCTGCCCACCTCTCGCTACAGCCAGTCCTGGTCATTTCCCAGCCGTGCTCCCAGTGGCTAGGGACAGCGGTGTCCTGTGCCATGCTGCCGAGTTGTACAACGAAGAAAAACAACAAATAAACGATTTTTTAAAAAGCAGCAGTAAGTGTCCCACACACTGCGCAGCGCTCTGACAGTGCCTCCCCAGAGCTGCACAACCACTCCACCACCCCTTAGCCCCGCAGCTCGCCCAGCGCGGGGTGGCCCGGGCGGGGGGAAGCCGCGGTCCTGGCACGGTGCCAGTCGAGGGGCGCGGGGGCAGTGCTCTCCTGACCTCGGGCAGGCCCGGCGGCGGGGCATGGTCCATGCGGACGGCGGAGCTCACGTAGTCGATGGGGTGCCCGCGGTCGGACCTGAAGAGCGCCTCGGCGCGCTGCAGGGCGGCCAGCCCGGGCTGGAAGAGGCGGAACCGCGCCGTGTCGGTGCCGGGCGCCAGGTACCTCTCCAGCTTCTGCAGCGGGAACACGATGCCGGTGCGGCGGCTCCGCTCCAGCCGCAGCACCTGGGACAGGGCGGCCAGCGGCGGCGAGGCCCGGCCCGCAGCACCGCCCGCCCGGGGCAGCAGCATCCCCGCGGCTGCAGGCGGCACCCGGCACCCGGCCCCGGAAGGCGACAGGAGGGACGGGGGGAGGGACAACGGGGCGGTGCCGCGGGTGTCCCCGCCCAGCCCGGGGCTGTCAGAGCCCGCTCAGGGCTGTGCGCCCGCCGTCCGCATCGGCCTCCCAGAGCGGCAGGGGCTCGCCAGGCTCCGCTGTTTGTGGACTCACCCAATGTACTGAGTTGGAAAGGATCATCAAGTCCAACTCCTGGCTTTGCGCAGCACCATCCCCAAACCACACCATATGCCTGAGAGTGTTGTCCAAACATCCTGAACTCTTGTCAGGCTTGATGCTGTGAACATTCGCTGGGGAACCTGTTCCAGTGCCCTCTGGGGGAAGAACCTTTTCCTGATATCCAACCTAAACTTCCCCTGACACAGCTTCAGGCCATTTCCTTGGTCCCTGTCACTGGTCACCACAGAGAAGAGATCAGTGTCTGTCCCTCCTCTCACCCTCACAAGGAAGTTGTAACCACAGTGAGGTCTCCCCACAGTCTCCTCCACCCTGAACAGATCCAGTGACCTCAGCCACTCCTCATACGGCTTCTCCTCAAGGCCCTGCTCCTCGTTACTCTACTTTGGATGGTCTCTGGTAGCTTTATATCCTTTTTAAGGATATAAAGCAGCACTGGAGGTGAGACTGCCCCAGTGCAGAGCAGAGCAGGACAATCCCCTCCCTTGCCTGGCTGGTGATGCTGTGCCTGATGCCCCCCAGGACAGGGTTGGCCCTCCTGGCTGCCAGGGCACTGCTGACTCAGATTTAACTTTCCATCGACCAGGACCCCCAGGTCCCTTTCCATGGCACTGCTCTCCAGCATCTCATTCCCCAGTCTGTCCATACATCCAGGGGTGCCCCATCCCAGGTGCAGAATCCGGCAAGTGCCCTTGGTGAACTTTATATGGTTGGTGACTGCCCAGTCCTTGAATTCATCAAGGACCTCTGCCTTCGAGGGAGTCAGCAGCTCCTCCCAGTTTTGTATCATCTTTTCAGCTCTCTGTTTTCTCATGTGTGTTTTCAGGCCAAGCCCAGTCATGCTGTGGAGCTGCTGAGGGCTCCGTGTGCTGATGCCCTGTTTGGCCACGGAGTGGGGCAAAGCAGCCAGGTTCTATAGCACCGTGCAGCTCCCGGCTGCAGTCATCAGTTTTCCAAGCTCTAGTCTGTTAAGTAAAAACTTAAGTAATTTAAGGAAAAAAAATCAGTTTCTTCAAGGACAACTATGTAGAGGTCAGTTCTATTTTGGATAAATAAACCCAAACCAACCACAAAACTGTTGGCACCTGTGTTTCCACTACAGTAAGAAAACCCCCGAAGTTTTACTACTTAATTGATGTGTATCAGAGTGCTGATTGCATATCAAAAAAGCATTTTTTCTCCTTCAGGACTACAGTTCATAGGGCTGCAAAACCACAGAAATAAATGTACGTTCTTGCCTTGAAACATTACACCTTCAAAGTACTGCAATTTTAACACCATCAAATGAAAGTAAACTATATCTGTATCTTTATAAAAGTAATACATGAAAATATTCTGGTGTTCAACCTTACACCCAGGCCAGTCTGGACATTCTGGGGAGCACTCCCTTTCCTTTGAGACACAGACGCCTTTTTCTTCTTCAGTCATAGCCCTCTTTTAAAGCCCTGTAAGTCTGGTTGTTTTAATTATTACAATGAATAAATTCAAGGCCAAGAAGGACCGTTAGAAGATAGGAAAGCAGTGATACATGTGTTTTTCAGAGAGAGCTCTGAATATTTTGTAGTAAGACAAACTTCTACTGAAATCCATAAACTGCTTCTCAAATTTATGTGAAAGTGGTTAACAGTGAGAGGTTAATGGTGTTAACCTAGGGAAAAACCCTGTGTTCTACTTCATTCCTGTAAATTAGGTCCTCTTAAAGCCTGCTTTGTTTCACAGCAGGACAGAGCTCAGGACAGACCACAATCACTGGCTGCTACATGCATACTTAGAAGAGTGCTCCCAAATAAATCTACAGATAACTTTTATTTGGAACCTACAGGGCAGGCCTCTCTCCTGTCACTGCCTATGGCAATAACAATAAATGCAGAAAAAAAAAAAAAAAGCAAAATCTTTCAAGAATTACTTCAGGAACACTGCTAATCCTTTTCTGGGGGGATTACTAAAGCAGCAACCTAATTGAATTGAAATCTATGGTGAATCTGTTAACAGGAAAAACATGCTGGCCATAGAGAGTATGTTCATAACCACACTAGCAGGCAGATTTCCCCGTTTCTATGCCAAACTCTGATACATGAAACAGAACAAGTGCTTTTAGCTACTTTTGTGTCTGAGTCCCACACAGCTTATGGCTGCAGGCAGCAGGCTTGCCTGCTTCAAATTACCCTGCAATAATTACCCCTGACAGGCAAACATTCTGCAGCACATTACACCCAGAAGCGCCAGCCAGACACAGGAGAAAAGGCAGCAGAGGAACCAATCGTCCCATTTAACAGAACACCTGCAGGTGTGATGATGGGAACAGAGGTGCCCTGTTCACAGGCCAGGGTCCCAGCCACTAATTAAGTCTCTCTTTTTAATGTGACTACAGAGGTTGCAGGAACAAATTAAGGTGGTATAGGACCTTTTGCATACTTCTAATTACAGCAGAGGGTGGGATAAACAAGAGCATCCAGTAAACCCACATCTAAAAGCTGGAGACTGGAACTGTACATTTCAGTGGAACGTGGGGTTTTTTCCTGGACTGAACTGCAGTCGAGGTTCTCTGGGGGAAGACCATACAGAGATGGAAAATGGCAGGTTGCTGTGGACAGAGCTGATAAATTACCAACATTTAAGCCTGCTTTGTGTGTCCCCGAAAGACGCTACTTTCTATTGTGCACGTTATTGCCAAACATCAGGCATTCACACTGACATTGCCTATGGCTCTTGTCTGTGGCAGCAGATGTCTCTTTTCAGTTGCTGGTTATGTAGTTCAAATGTTAGGGAGTTACTACAAAAGTAATTTAGTTCCCATTAAAAACTCTGACAATCATTCCTCTGGAGTTTGAAAGAGGGATCTCTAACCATTGACACTGACCTAAATCCTAAACAATAGTCAAGAGCATGGAGCTGGAAGGAAGTGGCAACACCAGTTGTGTTCTGGTCTGATTTAGTCTATCCCAGCATCATGAGACAGGTCAAACCATCATTCATTTCAGATATCTGAGAAGAGTAGCTGTGAGATCAGCTGGAGAGATGGAGTTCTGGGAGAGTAGTGAGGTGCATTTGGGACAGTTGGTTTGGATCCTGTGAATGAAAACCAGCTGGGGTCTTGAGTTTCATTTCTACCAAGAGAAACTTGGACCAAATATTGCCACCAGGAAGCATGCTGGAAAGGACAGGGTGAACACACCATCCTGCCTGCTTTCTTTTTGTGACATTGAGAGCACTACTGGCTGTGTCTGAATCTGTGCTTGCCCTTCAAGTACATCTTATGTTCTTTTTACTTGGAAGGTGGTTTAGGAACTAGAGTTGCTTGGATATGGAGTTTTAAAGGCTAAATTATTTGTATAAAATGCTAAGAAGCTCTACATTTTCCTCTGTGCAAACTATGCATCTGGGGGCAGGGAGAAGTGTTTCTAGTCCCAAGAAGGAATTCAAGGCCACAGATGTCTCAAGGGCTGGATATTCTGAGACATTAATAAAAAATAGTTTAAAAAATTAAAATACTCATTATACACATTAGTGGAAAAGGGTTTTTTAAAGATTCTATAGTAAAGTAATGAAAGAGAGAGGCATTATTGCTCATGTGGCAGCTAACACTACTAGTCCCAGCTGAAGAGTAGTTTCCACTGGTTTTACAGAACTGAAATTCTCTTTTCAATATCCGTGTTAAATTTGATGGTTATTTTTTTCTCCTGGACCCAAACTTACTACATCAATACTAGAAAAAAACCCAATGAACATCCCTGAAAGTTAAATGTTTTGGGTTTTTTGACTGTTAAAAAAGAAACAAAAATAACTTTTCAAGGTGAGTATTGTTGCTTGCTTTGAGCAGGAGATGGAGAAGAAAGTGCAGCTATAACATGGGTCCTGACAAAAACCCTTGGAGCAGCAGAAACGGCAGCAGCAGCAGCAGTGTGATGCCAATCTTTGCAAAACTCTGCTTTCCTGGGGTTGAACCACTAATAACCATTGAGTGGTCTGCTCTGAAATGTCCAGGAGGGTAGCTAAAGCCAGAATTTGGTATGTCTGTAATGGGGGGGTGAAGGGGGAGGCCAAGTCCCTCTGCCAGAGGTTGTGATGAACATCCAAAACCCTTTATAGGGCTCCTGCAGGATGGCTAAAAAAGGCAAGGCAGCAAGCAAGAAACAAACTAAAAGAAACAGGATATCATGGGGATGGTGATGCATTAATTCAACTGAAACAGGGTCCCAGAACACGGAAACCTTCTGAGCTGAGACAGAAACAATCTAATAGAGAAGAACACTTGAAACCAGCTCCAGGGCTGTGCTGCAGGTGGTTGGAGAACAACCCGGTCCAGCAGCACAGCTGCTTGGATCCACTGCCTGGGGCACAGCACTGGTCCTCTTGACACAATACTGCTATGCTGTCTGGCTCCAGCTGTAGTGTCAGACTGAGAGTTTGGGCTTCCAAAACCAAAAACCTTCCATCCATCCTCCCCCTGCGAAATCGCCCATGAACAACCTTTCCACTCTCTACAGTCATGCAGTAAGTTGCCGTGTTGTGGCCAGACTGTAATCCAGAGACTCAAACCCCAAAAGGCTAATTAAAGAAATACAAACATGGTGTTCCAGACATCACTTTGAATATCAGAGATTAGGCAGAATCTTTAGCAAAAAAAGACTGCAAACTGAGCTTTATCTGAACAATAATGTTGTGTAGATCAAAGATGCATTATAATGAAACTTGGAGATAATAATATGAACATTCATGATAATTAGGATAGGCAAAGCTAGGAACTTAAATATTACTTTAATATTAATAGCTGGAGTGGCCAGCTCATAGATCAGGTGCTGGAGCATGTCCAGAGCAGGGCAACGAAGCTGGTGAAGGGTCTGGAGAGTAAGTCCTGTGAAGAGTGGCTGAGGGAGCTGGGGTTGTTCAGCCTGGAGAAGAAAACACTCAGGGGTGGCTTTATCACTCTCTATAACTAGGTGGGAATTGGCCTCTTCCCCCAGGCAACAGGCAAAAGGACAAGAGGACATAGTCTCAAGCTGTGCCAGGAGAGGTTCAAGTTGGACATCAGAAAGAATTTCTTCACAGAAAGGATGATTAGACATTTAATTGGACCATCCAGGGAGGTGGTTGAGTCACTGTCCCTGGAGGTTTTGAGGAAACCACTGGACATGGCAATCAGTGCCATGGTGGAGCTGACAAGGTGGTGTTCAGTCACAGGTTGAAGTTGATGATATTGGAGGTCTTTTCCACCCGTACTGGTTCCGTGATCCTGTGCTATGAACTGTAACCACCATATTACAGCAAGGACTATGGGACCGACTCGAACCCCCTCCGACACTGACCTACAAGGATGTGAAGATGACCATGTAGCAACCACTTGGTAATGGAACAGAGAGCCAGTGAAGAGTGAGAAGATCCCAGACCCAAATATTGCTGTAGTTCCAGACTGTCATGTGAGGGAGGGGAGTTCAGATTGTAAGGGTATAATTGCCCAGGGGTGTCTTTGTTCCTGGTCCCTCTTTTAAGGTCCCTAGCTCGAGCTGCCGGATGTCATCATTGATCTGCGCCACTAAACCTGGCAAATGTGGATGAGAGCCTCATGTTAAAAAATTTGTTAACAATGAGATCAAAGCCAAACATGAAAATTGAGGCTGCTTAGGCTTTGTGCAAGTTCTGCTGTAGACTTTGCTCTCCCACAGTAACACTGGTGACAGTGGGCCAGAATGCCACTGGACAGAAAGCAGATGCAAATACCACTTCCTCTCTGCTCACCAATTCTCATCAGAGAAAGCCTCATGCTAGGAAGAAGAACCAGCTCTCGGTAGCTGCACTGTGGGTGCTCTCAGGAGCAGAGGAAGAACAGCGGCTCTGGCTGCAGGATCACTGGCAGGGAATGCTGGGGAGCTCAGAGCAAGCTGGAGGGTACAAGAAATCCTTCTCACCCACAAAAGCAAGAGCTACTGTGAAAGTTGTTGGGAAGAGCATTTACACCGTTGTCCTTCTCACCATTACTGCAGTCACAAGAGCTACAGGTACTCTTAAAAGACCTCTTTGTTAAGGGCGGGGGAGGAAAAGGCAAGGTATCAGAGTGACGTACTCAGCTGTCCTTTGGGAAACAAAATCTAGTAGAAGGGATCTTTACAAATTGCTGAAGGACGGAAATTACTTTTGGATGGAAAACCAATACCCTGCAAATCAAAACATTTCTAGCTACAAATAGATTGTTTCAGTTGTTAAGCAATAATGTGCTGAACTTGGGCTTTTCAATGCTTTGATGAAAACTGGTAATGATTTCCTTGGACTATAACATTTTTAATGGTAATTAACAAATTTATTACCAGAACGATTGATGGGAGGTTAAATGATCAATCTGATCACCCTGTCAAGCTCTTCTCTTTGGTATCAGGGACTTGTCCTGACAAGTGAAGTATAATGGGATTTTATGACACTAGGTTCAGAATGAAAGTTTCACTAAGATTTAGGCGAGCATATTTCACAAATATGGGATCTGAGAATGCAGCTCTAATTCTTTCCCTCCCTAATCTACATTAATTATGCAAATTCCTGGTTGTTTTTCTAGTTTGCTTTTGTTAGTACAGGTGGAACAGGTCACAGAGCAGTGATCTTGAGACTCTCAGGGATCTCTGCATCTCACAGCAAACAGGAATGTGTTTTCTTTCCAGTGAAATGCCCTGGAGTCCTCAACTATTTCTTCTGTCCCCACTATAGTGAGGGAAATTGGTTCCTAGAAGCTTTGGAGTGTCAAGGCTGTGCTTGACTCCATTAAAAGGGCGGCTCATGTCCAGAGCAGAAGTGGGGCAAATGGTTTCACACACTCATTCTTCCGCTATACTGGGCAGTGATGCAGAGGGAAAAGGCAACCTGAGAAATCTCCACAGGGAGATGGGCTCTGCAGCTCATTCAGACTCTGCTTGCCAGTCATGTTCTTTATCCACTGCCCCAGGGAGAGGACCTTACAGAGGGAGGGAATGAAAACAAGGCCCAGCATACGTGAACACAGCCATGAAACTGGAGATGTATTCCTGCCTAAGGAGAGAATCACAGCTCTTGGGCTGGCACAGACATGGCCTCATGCTGGCATGTGCCAGGGCAGGCATTTCTCTGTGAGCTACAGACCAGACCTCCAAGGCCATTAGTGACAGCCCTGGGCACTGCCTCACATGCCCTTCTCATTCTTTCCCTCCTCAGGAAACAGCAGTGTGTCAGTGACCGTAGGTGACAGCTCAGTGCTCACCTGCCCTCTCAAAGGAAATGTAACTATGCTAACATGGAGAACAAGACCCAAGGCTGGAGGCCCCTGCTGCTTGGTATACAGGGCTGATACGAACATGACAAACAGAACAAACTGCAGTGACAACATAAACTTGACCTTCAGAGCAGGTCTGGCTCCTGCCCTTGAGATACAGCAAGTGGGAGTAGCCCAGGAAGGAAATTACAGCTGCGAAATGGTATCAACAGAGGGGAATTTCCACGCGACGTACCACCTGACTGTGCTGGGTAAGGCACTCCTTGCTCCTTCCACAGTTATCCAAAGGACCATGGCTGGGCCTGGACAGACAAAGCTCCTCTGCCCATGCAGCAGGGGAATTGTGCAGTAAGAAGTGGCACATTTTCTTTTTTGTTTTTTTTGGCGTCAAGGAGAGTAGATTTAGATCAGATATTAGAAAGAAACTCTACTGTGAGGGTAGTGGGGCAGGTTGCCCGGAGAAGCTGTGGATGCCCCATCCCTGGCAGTGTTAAAGGCCAGACCGGACAGGTCTCTGAGCAACCAGGGGTGGTGGAAGGTGTCTCTGCCCATAGCAGTGAGGTTGGAACTAGATGATCTTTGAGGTCCCTTCAAATTCCCTTAACCTAAGCCATTCTGTAATTCTTGCTGGATAAACTCATGGATTNGGGGATGGGATGGGATGGGATGGGATGGGATGGGATGGGATGGGATGGGATAGGATGGGATGGGATGGGCTGGGATGGCACCTGCAATGGTACCTTCCTCTTTGCACTGGGTTCATTTTGGGTAGGGAAGAACAGCCCAGCCCAGCTGTGCCAAACTAACTCCATGCATCTCCCCTTGCTGGTGCTTTGCAGTCCCCCCCAGGCCCAGCCTGTACTGTGATGAACAGGGGAGCCCTGTGTGCGAGGCAGCGGCGGGGAAGCCGCCGGCTCAGCTCTTGTGGCTCCCAGAGAGCAGCTCCAGTGCAGAGGAAAAAGGCCACGACAACGGGACAGTGACTGTTCTCAGCAGGTTCACAGCAAGTAACACCAGTGTGACCAACATGAGCAACGTGACCACCTGCACGGTGTCCCACCCAGCTGGGAGCTGGAGTAGGTCCATAGCCTATTATCCCTCAGGTGAGCTTCCCTTTGTGTGTTTGGTGTTCAGAGCCCTCTTCATCCCTCTGTTCATGCACAAAGCAAACATCAGTGGCACTGGCAGGATTGCAGCAGGAAATGTGCAACTGAGTTTCCAGTGAGAGGTTTGCCAGGAGGAGGAAGGATAAGCACAAGTACTGTCAGAATTGTAAAGCCCTTTGTGAAATCCTAGGAAAGGAGATGGATGCAGTGGATTTGTCTTCCACCTCCAGGGCTGAATGGAAAGGCAGGATTAATTCAAAAGGTCATGACAAAGCCGTCAAAGGTATGATCACCCAGATTTATGTACTGTAATCCAGTGGTGCTGTTACATGTTGCTAATTGTTTGGTTCCCCATGGGTTGTGACAGGAAGACTGAAAGCCAGCTTGCAGCTTCCCAAGGCTGGCTGGTAGGTGAAGGCATTAGGGGTGAAGTTGAAGATGTGGCTGAGAAGTTGTGTGCAGCCATATACTCAGCTGAAGAGAATCAGAGCTGAGATTTGCTGGGATGCATCTGCAAGTTCTGCAGCGGGGCTGTGGGCAGGAGTGGCCATACAGCAAATGTTCCCCCATCAAGGACATGAGGGGATGTTGTTTCTTCCCAGTTGCGTGTCTGGCACTGTATTCCAGCTACCTGAGGTCATCCTCTGAAGTACGGCGCACAGAGAGAATTTTCCAGGAGATGCCATCCTGACAGAGGCACAAGGGAAGCAGGATCAGTGAGATGTACCTAACAGAGCACCTGTTTCTCTTTAGAGAAGAGTGGATGCTTTCTTCACTGTGTCATCAGCCTCACCAGCCTCATGAGCCTCCTCTTCTTGCTGGCTGCTTTTCAGCTTTACACCTTCTTTAATAGGTATGTGTGGGACACAACATGCACAAATGTCTTTGGCCAGTCCAGAGAAGCTCAGAAGGGCTTCTGGTACTAATTCATGTCATGCATGGTCACCTCTGTCTGTCACACACCCATCAGTCCTGCACATATTCATGGATATTTGTCTGAGGATTTTTACAGGCCAGCTGGGATGGAGGGGAAGGGAGTGGAGTCCATACCTGACTCTTCCTGCTGCCATAAATCATTCAGAAGAAAAAATACAAAGGGAATGGTAAGGGGTTTTCCACCTGGTGAAGGAATCTAAACAAAGATTGCCAGCCTATGAAGATTAAAGAAGGAGCAAAATACCTGTCTGAGCTCAGAGCTAGACTTTTGGTCCATTTTGTTCTAGTTAAAGAAAGCCAGGGAAGGCAGGGTCAGTATAGAAAGGCAGGAAGTATTGCAGGAGAGCAGAACAGGTCTGCTGCTGTTGTAACTGCTGGGGATTTCTGGCAGCTTGGCTGGTTACTGTCTGAGCTGGCCTCTCTGGCTGTCTTGGGGTAATTTTATGATAATACTGTATTCCCCTGTAGTCTGCTTATTGCCCAGAAATGGGTCCTGCAGCTTTAAGCTGGGTCCAGAGCAGGTAGAAAAGCCAAGAGAATTCTTCAGCGCTGTTTGTGTTCAAGGACTCCCACACACTGCCCCGTGTTCTCACCGCTGCAGAGCCCAGGGAGCACCCTCCTGCTTTTAGCTAGGATGTTAGCTAGCCTGTTAGCTGAGGCAAGGAATTTTCCTATACTGGCACACCAAAATCCTCTGGTAACTTCCTCTTCTGGAACTGTTGGGCCCAGCTGTGATCCAAGAACCAGATCATGGGACCCTGTGGACCGGCGGGGAAACTGCAGGGATGCTGAATCCCAGCCTCAGACCTCGGGAGGGGCTGAGCCAGCTACAGAAAAGAGTTCTGAATCCACCAGCTTCCTCTGCATCAAGGAGGTTTATTATCTAACATGACTCATTTTTGTCTGTGCCTGCCTGCCAGCACTCTGCTTGTTAAATAAATAGTTTTTTCACTTCCACCCAAGAAATTCCTTTCGTATTGATGGGGCAGGGAGTGCTGAAACCTGTCTGCTGGGGAGGAGACGTTCCTTCCAGAGTGTTTCCCCCTGAATTTGTCTCAGACTGAGACACTGCCACAAGGTGCAATTGCTGCCCAGAATTCCTCTGCAAACACCACAGAGGCAGAGCTAACTACTGTCTTTGAGTCACACTTTAGCTCCACACTGTGTCAGGGCTCTTGGCAGCTCTCCTTTGGGTGCTGGCTGGAGCATGGCCTGCTCTGGTCATGCTCATGAGAGACCACAGACATGAAGCCTTATGGTATTGTGTTTCTCTGCCAAATAAAAGGGAAGAATTCTGGTTTTACACTCCTAGAAACCAAAATTGTGTTCCTACAACAGCCTTGTCCTCACACTTAGAGTGTTGGTGCCTTGTTTCCTAGGACCATGTGAAACTGGTGCAAACCAAGGCAGCTTCCACCTGCAGAGGTGTCTGGGCTGGAGCAGAGATGAAGGAAAGTCCCGCTGTGTGTCACTGACGTGGCCTGCAGCAAGAACTCAGCAGCAGCAGAGCTCTCAGAAGAAGGAAGCAAACATCTACAGTGCAGCCAATGGAACTGTGCAGAAACACAGCAAACTGGATTCTCCCCACCCCTATCAGCTCTGCCTTCCATCCTCTCTCTAGTTTAACTACAGGTGCTGTTATCCTGCATGCAAGTATCAATCTTTTTTGATCCAGGCAAATCTAACATATATGCAATAGGAAATTAAGCATGTTTTATAAAAGTCATGCTGTATAAAATGAGGGCATTCCATTTCAAATCCATTGTATCCTAGTTTTTAAGTAGCATGTCTTCTAGACAAAAATAATTCAAGAAAAAATGTTTGTGTGTAATAACTGAGTGGCAACCTTCCCAGGATGACCACACAGGACTGAAGATAAATTTGAGCAACTCTCATTTTTGCTATAAAAATTTTGAAGCGTTTCACCACCAGCTACAAAAAAAAAAAAAAAAAAAAAAAAAAA
>VXAC01007292.1:200822-341455 GCA_013399225.1 Rhipidura dahli | reverse complement strand
AAAAAAAAAAGAAAAAAAAAGGAAAAACAAAAAAAACCCAAAAAAAACCGAAAAAAAGGAGAGAATTTTTTTGAGCTTGAGCAGTTATTTCTGTGCTACATGAAGCACAGAAATTATCCCAATCCTGAGATCTAAGGCTCACACTAATTTATCTCTGCATAATCCAGAGAGCTGCAGCCCACAGAACACAGCTCTCTAATGTTAATTTCTTCAAACACGTCATAGTGGTCCTGTCACAAAGGAACCTTCAGTTTAATGGTTCATCTGATGACATACTGCCATTGCTAAGCCTCTGAACCATGGAAGAATGCCTGTCTAAGGCTGAGTTAGTTTGCCTTACAGGTGTAGGGAGGAGAAAACGGCAGAGATCAGAGAAGTCCAAGCCGGAACGTGACTTAGATCTTTGTTGTTCCTTCACTGCTTCTACCCAAGCCTGACCACATCTCAAGCTTTGGGAGACTCATTTCACATGTGAGTCAGGGCCAAAACCCTGATCTAAACACCATTAATTGAAAAACTGCTGCTTTTTAACCACAGCACAGTAACCTATGCAGTAGTTACCCAGCTTTATACCTCAGAGGAAATGCCGTGGCACTGCACTCTGTCTCTTGTGCAGCTTTTCTACCACTGCCCTGCTGCCTCTCACCCTTTCCTGGTGCAGCCAATAAACTGGTGTAAATCCCTGCCCAGGGAGGTTTCTGCAGGATACCAGCACGATGAAGACAATGATTCTGCTGGCACAACACCATGAAACCACTTCTTTCACGTTTACAGACCCAGCTCCATTCTGCTCATCTGTTGTCACACAGAGCTGTTTGGTCACAGCAGAGTCTGCATTCTGCAGAGCTGACCCACAATGTGATAGCACTCAGAGATAAGAACTAGAAGAACAAACAATTTGGAAGCTGAAAAAAAGATACTTCTTATTCTTTATGGTAACCTAACTACCCAGAAGCCAGCAAGCAGAAAACCACATGGACTTTAGCTGATACTTGTAGTTGTCCTGGTGTTTGATTTTCTACAGCTCTCATCAGCTGCATGCCTGCAATTACTGCTCAGCTCCATCTCCTCTCTGCAGCAGCTGAGCAGCTCTGAGCATGTGCCCCTGCAAACCTTCGTGCTCGGAGCTTCTCCACTCGCAGGCTCGCTCTGGGGTCAGACCATCCGCAAAGCCGCAGCTCTGCTTGGCTCTCACGTGGTGTGTCACCCACAAAGGGACTGCACAGAGAGGATCATCTCTTCCCTCTCTTCACAGGCTTCAGGACAAGTCACAGTTTCAGAGATACCAACAAAGATGTAACCTAAGTTAGCCACAGCCACCAGTGTCCTTGGTAGTCAGGACACACTCTTTGTTGGCTCCACTTGCTGTGTGTCTTTAGCTTTTCTCTAGACTGGTCAGGTCTCCAGCCAGAAGGAAAAATGTCTCACATCTTTTGTTGATTTCCACTCAGATGGGTCAGGGTCTCTCTTTCCTTTACCAGGCATAAAAGATATCAGATTCACATACCACAGTCCATAGGGTTCTGTAACCAGCCTTGCCCCTATTCCCTGTTCTGTTTACTCTCAAAGCCATCACAAATCCTTCTGGACAAGGCTGTGTACAGCAACCTGAGCATTCTGGAGTCAGAGTTTCAGCACAGGCTCCTGGGCAAGTCCCAGAGCATCTAAGAACGTCTCTCCTTCCTCTCACTAGACACTGGTCTTCTTGCTGGTATGTTCAGTACATGATGATGACAAATTTGGTTGGAATGTGCTAGACTGTGTTTTATTGTGTATAGCCAGGACTGCTGTTCAGCTGTTAATCAGCAGCACACCCTGGGAGACATTTGGCATTATGGCACTTTTCTTCCCAAGCCAGTTAGGCCTGATGAATCCCTGCTGTCCTAGAGATGGCTGAACACCTGCCTGCCGATAGAAAGCAGTGAATGAATTCCTTGTTTTGCTTTTTTACACATCCAACTGTGTTTTACTATTAAACTGTCTTTTTCTCAACCCACAGATTTTCTCATTTTTACCCTTCCAATTCTCTGCTCCATCCCACCTGGGGTGGTAGTTAGTAAGCAAAGCTGTTGGGAGGCTTTGTTGCTGGCCAGGGTTAAATCACAAGAGCAGAAAAAAAAATTTCATGCATTTTTTCTTATTTTTTTTTTGTGGTACTTCTTTTGTTTGTTTGGTTGGTTTTTTTTAACGTACACCGGTATTAAACTATTGTCTTCCTAAAAAAACCCAAACCAAACCAAACCAAACCACCAAAAAGCCAAAAAACTAGCCAAAACCCCCTAATGTCAATGAAAGAAAAAATGTTCTAACTTAGTATTTAGGACAAGGAATACACATAAAAAAGGACTTCATGGGTCATCTCCATAGGGCTTCTCTGGTTCGCTGCGAGCAAGCTGCCTTTGATCACCTGAGGATACCAATTACCACTGCCTCTCACAGCAACTAAATGTATGCCTTCTGCCGTAATTCCCTGTCACCCTATAGAGCCCAAACTACAAAGGTCCAGAAGACTATCTCATTATCTTCCTTGAAGGACTTAAAATGCTACTTGTGATCATGATTTCCAAACAAGATCAAAATAAAATAACCCACCATCAAACTACTTGTATTTAGGAGCCAGATTGTTACTGTGTTTTGAGAAGATGGGATAAAAAGCCTAAAATCTTTGTGCACTGTGGTTTACACAGCAATGATTAGATGTCTGTTGGAATGGACTGTCCTTGCACAAAAACTCAGGGCACCATTCAGGGGTACAGCTGAAAACACAGGGCAAAGGAGACCAGACAGAATCCTGAACCAAAGGCAGAGCTGGAAATAGTTTATGATGGATGTTGAATTTCTGAGTACCTCAGTTTGCTTCAACCAAAAATGCCTTAGAATTTGATTAGAATTAAGCATTCTGATTCAACATTTAAAAAGACCTTTAAGTCTTCCCTGATGTCTCCCAACAATAAAAAAAACACCAAGAAAACACCAAAATCCCCACGATGAATCAAGTGCTGTTTTGGCTCAGTTTAAACTCTCTGTCTGCCCTAAAAGATAAGAGTTATTACTTGCCTGACACGTAAGATAGAGATTAAAGAATAGAACTAGATATTTTATCTAGCATATTTTAGGACTGCTATGTTGGCTTTGCATGTAACAAACACATCAGAAAGAACATTGGCACCTTGTTGTGGTTTGACACTTGAGAAGCACCAGGCACCCACAAAAGTTGCTCATTCACCCTCCCTGGCCATAGCTGGGCAGAAGAGAGAAAAAATTAATGAAGGGTTAATGAGTTGAGATAAGGACAAGGAGAAAAACACTCCAAGGGCAAAACAGACTCAGCTTAGAAGTACAAAGTGAATTCATTACTAACAGAGTCAGAGGAGGATAATGAGAAGTAAAACAAGCCCTTAAAACATCTTTTCCTTCCCCAACCCCTTCTTCCTTCAGTCCAACAGCGCAGAGAGACAGAGCATGGGGATTTTGGTCAGTTCATCACCTGAGATTTTTTCCACTGCTCCAGGAGAGGAGTCCTTCCCCTGTGAGGCTGTGGGGTCCCTCCCATGGCAGACAGTTTTGAACTTCTCCAGTGTGGGTCCACTCTCACGAGCAGCAGTCCTGTCACACCTGCTGCAACATGAATTCCCCCATGGGCAAACAGTCCCCCCAAAACTGCTGCAACATGAATTCCCCCATGGGCAAACAGTCCCCCCAAAACTGCTGCAACATGAATTCCCCCATGGGCAAACAGTCCCCCCAAAACTGCTGCAACATGAATTCCCCCATGGGCAAACAGTCCCCCCAAAACTGCTGCAACATGAATTCCCCTATGGGCAAGCAGTCCCCCCAAAACTGCTGCAACATGAATTCCCCCATGGGCAAACAGTCCCCCAAAACTGCTGTGCCGTGGGTTGCTCTTCCATGGGGTGCAGTTCTCCAAGGACAGGGAGGAGGATCACAGCCTCCCAGTGGATCACAGCCTCCTCCAGGCATCCACCTGCTGCAGTGTGAGCACCTCCCCCACGGGCTGTGGGTGGATCTCTGCATCCCCCATGGATCTCCTCCATGGGCTGTGGGTGGATCTCTGCATCCCCCGTGGATCCCCATGGGCTGCAGGGGCACAGCTGCTTCACCGTGGTCTGCACCACGGCCTGCAGAGGAACCTCAGTCCTGGCACCTGGAGCACCTCCTGCCCTTCCTTCTCCACTGACTTTGGTGTTTCCATGTTGTTCTCCCTGTTCT
Source organism: Rhipidura dahli (assembly GCA_013399225.1). Lineage (NCBI taxonomy): Eukaryota > Metazoa > Chordata > Aves > Passeriformes > Rhipiduridae > Rhipidura > Rhipidura dahli. The sequence continues at coordinate 337,225 of VXAC01007292.1, read as the reverse complement.
CACCTTCTCCTCTTCTCTGGCAAGGAAAAAACTGCATCCCCCATTCTTTTGATTTTTTTCTTAAATCTGTTATCACAGAAGTGTTACCACCATCTCTCACTGGCCCAACTTTGGCCAGCAGTGTGTCCATCTCCAGAGCCATCAGGGATTGGCTCTGCTGGGCATGGCGGCAGCTTCCAGCAGCTTCTCACAGAAGCCACCTCTGTGGCCCCCTCACTACCAAAAACCAGGCTGTGCAAACCAACACACAATTCTGTGCAGTCTCATGCACCGAGATATGAATAACCAGATTAAAAAATATCTGGAGGCATATCAATATATGTATTCCCATGCAAATGTAAGAGAAACAGCATTTTCAGTCCACTTTTGAAGCAGAGGAAAGGTTTCAGATGGAAAGAAGAGCATTTCTCCCCCACATTCACCCAGATGCTTAATTGTTCTGTATGTCAACTCATGATGTAGCAGCAAAATAATTGTACTCATGTAGCACTTGGCATTATGCTGCTGAATGCAGTTCTGGGTGAATTACACTCTGTGTTGCAGTCATTCCCAATAATGCTCTGAAGAACTGTACAGCCTGAGACTTGAGACAAATGAAAATGCCATGTAACTGTAGAATCTGGGAGTTTATTTTAATTGGATCTTCGCTTTCATTTCTTCTTCAAACCTAGCCTTTACCTCACCCTTATATGCAGAAATAAAAGAAACATATTGTAGAAAGGTCTGGTGAGAGAGTTTCCACAGGAGAACAAACCTAGCACGATGGAAGGCACTCGACTGATTTGAACCAGTTGAGCTTTGGACACACTTGTCAGGACACAATTCACTAACAAGTGTGCTTGTACTGAACATTTCATTCAACTTTGAGTCCAAGCAGCTTGAGAAGTTGCACTGGTCCTTCCCTGCTAGGGCCTGTCATGCTGAGGTTGAAGCAGTAACATCATCACTGCAGATGGGGCTGTTGAACCAGAGCATGAGAGAAAAGAAAGCGGGAACATCTCTTTTAACAGCTCCTTTCTGCAAACCCAGCCACAGGTTTCACTTGTCTCAAGGACAGCGAGGCTCAGGGACATCACAGGATCACAAACAGACTGGAGGTTTGTCCATTTGTAGATAATCCATTCTTGAACTCTCTTGGAGGCAGAAAAAGAACACACCTCAGACCAGGAGAAGACACTACTCCAAGTTCCAGCATGGCATCTGTGTCAAGCAAGTGAAAGGCTTTCACCAGAACTTCTAATAAATCTGTTTCCCCTGCAGTTTCTTTTCTCCTACAAGACCAAGTTTGCCTAAGCTGCTGGTCATTCCAGTGAAGGCCCAGCCACAGATGGTCAAAATAACAAAGTCCCTCATGAATTCTTTCTGCATATTCTTTCCCTGTGGTTTGTGTGCCCTGCCACATTGTGAGTAATTACTGACTGTAAAATAATGCACATATGCTGTGCAATGCTTGGGTCTTTTCTTACTGCTTCCAACTGTTAAATTTTCAAACTTTTAATAATGTGCATTTAAAATATGACTTTCTTTGCCATTTTTTACCTATCATCTTCTTGATGTAGTATGTAGTATGTTTACACTAATGGTACAAAGTGAGCAAGGGGTAGGTGGAGCTTTTTGTGAGAAAACAAGCCATTACTTCTAACTTTCCATTACCAAGACAGAGATCAGTAAGTTTCAAGTCTTCCCCTGCAACACATGCTTATTTGCAAGGCAGCAAATCTGTGACCACAGGTTATGTTTTACTCAGTGTATCTGTCCATCAGAGGATCATGAAAAATCCACCTCCATCTTTCAGTGTGTGAGCTCTCCAGAGACCTCCGTTCTATCTACCCTAAGTTAGCAACGCCCAGCTGGCTAAGCATCTCTTAATCTTCAGCATGTTTACTCATACAACAGCACTTCTAATATGCATGGGGTTATAGTTAGAAAATGACATGCACTTACCTGCTCAATAGATAACAAGAAGTCTAAAATCTGGAATTTAGCCTATGCTACAGAGTGTGCCATCTTAATCTCTGGACCCTTTCATGAAGTGGGACTAATGGAAGTCATAGCAGTTGCTTAAGGACCTTCTGCTAAGTGAAATATGTCACTTTGGAAAGGGATTACTTTAAAAAGGAGAGGCTAGAAAGCTTTAATCTGGAAAATAACCACCCTGAAACATGAGTAGGAGGAAAAGCCTTTTAGTCTGATGAAACTATACCATGTTTTTTTCACAAGCAGGCTTTAAGCAAGTCCTGAGCAGAATCATGAGTGAGTGCTTGTAGATAGGACTGATACAGTCAGCTCTTAAGAGTGTGCAACATTTTCCATTATAAAAGTCTGTTTTCTACAATTTATAATATTATAAGATGTTAGGAGTTTGGGCTGGAATTATCTGTGGTAAGTATCTGCCTCTGCCTGATATTATTTTCTTCTACTTTTTAATTTAAATCAATAATTCAATAACATTTTACTCATACCAGAAAGTGTGGATAATCTTTCATTTGAAAACCTGTGGCAGTGACAGATCTGAGATTTGGTGTTTAATGTTTTGCCTTTCTGTTAGTGCTGAGTCCCCATAAAGGCCTGGCCAGAATTAATCATTGGACAAGGACTTCATAAGTGTACAATTAATATATGCAGTGAACTATTCACTGAATCTTTTTTCCCAAAGAAGACAGTCATGTATGTTCCTTTCTTCCCAAAGGAATACCCAGAGAATGAAAGTCCAGTGCTGCTGTAAGATTTTATACACAGATATGTGAGTGTAGACCCAGACCCTAGGAGTCTTGGCCGAAGCAATTAAATAATTTGGAAACAGAGAGATTACTAAAGACAGCAAGGTATCTGGATAAATTAAAATTCAAGCCAATTCTAAGCCTTTAAGTAGGAGCAAAATAAAACCAAAGGGCTAGGCCTGCCATTTCAGAAAAGGGAAATGGAGTGAGAGTGACACAGCCCTAGGTGAGTAACAGGACAGAGAACAAGACACAATGCATTTCCCAAGTCAGGTTGCTAGATTTGTCATGAGCCTCTACAGTCCAGAGGAAAAGTCCTATAGAAGTATCTCAAGAAGAAACCAAGACCATCAAACCAAATCCCAAATACTGCTGAAGAGCAGCAAGGAAACTGAGGAAGAGTGACAAACGAGTGTTCCCATTTAGTCCCTGTGTCCCATGCAGAATGAGCTTGCTTTAGAAACTTGTTTGTAAAGTCTGTCTCCTTGTAGGTCACATCACCCTGCAAGAGAAGACTGTGTGCCAAAAAGATGACAAGGGTGAAGAGCTGGGAAAACCCAAAGTCTAACTTTACCTGCCCTGTGGGGGTCAGTAGCTGTCCTGGGAGTCTGTGGCACTGGGATCAGTGCCAATGGGAGCAGAGCCAGTGGTTGAAGCAGGATGTCTTGCACGAGCCTTTCTTTCTGCTTTTTGCCTCTAGCTGTGTCAACACCACGACCAGTGACAACTACTTCCAGCTGGCCCCTTCCAGCCATTGATGAGGAGGAGCCCTGCACAGTTCCAGTACTGGAATTACATGTGTCCATAGTAGGAAAACCTTAATTTTATTAAGTATTTCTTATCTCCCTCACTGTCTGGGAGGCCTTGAATCTGCCAATGAGTGTGTGCCTCGAGAAGGGAGACATTGTAAGGATGCTTTTTCTACAGAGAAGTTCTGTGGTTGTTCTTGCTTCTGGGACATAAATAAATCAAATTGTTTTTTGGAAACAAAAAATGCTATGGATAGGTTTCTTTCCATTTTATTTTGTTCTGTATCACTGAGCCACATGAAGTTGCAACCAGTGTTGAGAATTTTCACAGAAGCCATAATATCTCTGCCTTGGATAAAAACCTCTTTGTTTTGTTTTGTTTTGTTTTGTTTTTGTGTGCCCTGACATACCAAGTTCTTTTCTTTTTCCACCTATACAGTCAGTAGTTTGACTGTTAGTTAAAAGAAGCTTCTGCACAGCCACACCTGTGTTTTATTAAGTATTTGAGAAATGATAAACGTACTAAGAGGTACCACCTCAATGCGCAGATTTATGTGTGCCTGTGTAGGCAGTAGAGTTTCTAAGCAGTGTAAACTCTGTTTTTAAAAAAGTGGTTTTTAAAAGTTTCTTTAGAAAAAAAGACAGTGTGTGGTGTGTAAATCAGCCATCAGAGCAAAGAGAACATTTACTTTTTGCACCGAGAAGCAGCACAGTAAGCACTTCACAAAACTAGATTGGGATTGCTATTAGTTCTTTATGGTAATGCAACTGCGTGACTGAAAGCCACAAAGAATCCTGCAGTAGAAAGCTACACTGCCTTGAATATATGTTTTAAATTAACATGAAGATCGAGTTTGCACAGTGAAAGTGGTCTTGCTGCAGCAAAAACCATATAACTTGCTGTGCTTGGTTGTTATAAATCAGAGCACTGATCATGTATCTAAACAGGCTACTCTCTACCACTGAGATAATTCAGGTAATTTTTTAAAGTATTTTGGAGATGGGGAGCAAAGGACAGAAACCTGGGATATCCTGTCAGGCCTGGCAGTAATTGCCAGAAGGGGCAGAAGCAACTTAAAATAAGCAGGGTTCTTTCCAGCACAGCTTCTTGCTTAGGTGAGTATCCAATGGACCAAGAGGCCTGACAGGTACTCCGGGCTCGCCCAGGCTATGTGGTTTTCCTTTTGATTATGCTAAGTTTTCCAGAGATGGACAGTATGCACTAGAGCAGGCATATGGAACAGGATTGGTACCAGTTCCTAAGACCGACAACAATGTGCCAGGTATCTATGATCTCTGCTCTATTCCTTGTGCTCTCTTAAAGTGCCTGAGAGGCCTTCAGTTTTCAGGACATGGGCTCAGAACTCCACTCTTGCTGATGCCTGTGCACCCCTTTACTGCAAAAACAACAAACCCACAAACATAACAAACTGTATATTTGTACCATTTTGTAGAAGGATTGGGGAGACGCTGTGTAATTTTCACATTTTCAGTGCTAAAGAAAGAATACATTTTTTCCACTAGCTCAGAATAAGAAAACTCTCTGATATGAAACACAGACAAGAAGAAACTGCTACCCCGTTTGAGCTCTGCTGTGGGGTTTATCAGCCACAAATCAGCCCCATAACAGAGGCAAGGCAAAGAAGGTACAGGAAGCCCAGCTCTGCAAAACGACAGCGGGTGGAAGCTCATGGAACTAATTCACCAGAATAATGGGTGTCATGGCAAAGAAGTGAATAGAGAACCACGACTCTGGTTGCTGGAGATGCACTGCACAACAGGAATCTGGCACTGGCCAGACTCTATGGAAGACCCATGTGAGACAGAGACAAGATCAGGCCTGAATATTAAGTGTGAAAGCTGCTGGTGCCTTGAGTGAGAGGAGCACAGGTGCAGAGTGCAAGTCAGACTGTTCTTTGGAACTGCTCTTCCAAAGATAAACATGCTCCAGGATAATTGGATGAGATGACAGAAAGAGCTGACCAGAGACCTAAGTCCTCTGGAATTTAACTGTCTCCATCTGGCATTAGGACAACACACCTTAGGGAGGAGTAAAAACCTGTGAGAACTCAGTATCAAACTTACAAAACTTATATCTTATGAACTAAATATTAAACTTCTGAAAACTAAATGCCAAAGAAATATCACCGAGTACATGCACAGCTTTTCTCAAGTGCTTAAGAAATAGTTCTAAGGACTGCATCCCTTTGTAATGTCTTTTTGGTTCAGTGCTGAAAATACGACAAGATTTTCTGAATATGATATTTAAAAGCAAATGGTGTCACCACTCACTGAGGAGTTCTGCTCACAGCACCACTGCATGGGAACCTTGACATCTCATTCAGACATGTAATTCTAAGAGCCAATGGAAAGATTTTGTCATAATCTTATCAGTGATTTGGGTACTTTTTTTTTCTTTAGAATGAAAAACAATTGCTAAAGAACTAATGACATAAGAATGCAACCACCATCCTTTATTGCATTATCAGATTTTAGCTACCATTAAAAAGGCTTTTGTAGTGCCCAGCTTGGCAAAACAGCCATAAAGCTATGAGATATCTATCAAGGTTTGCAGACATCCATATATCTGCCTTCCTCTAGATTGCTCTCAGTAATGAGATTACAAACATGGTAACACTACTGAAGTCAGAGTTAGCTCCTGTTTACAACAGAGTAAAAGGTCAGAATTTTAACTACAGGAATATCTGCTATAAAAGGGAGTTAATAACAAATTGGAGGGTTTTTTTTAAAGTACAAATCAGTATTTGCAGGATCATAAAATGGGCTGTGTGTCACTCATAGCTACCTCTGAGCTGGACATCCTTGGTCCAGAGGGCTGCACTTCAAGTGAGCATAATGCTACGGCTTCATACACGCTCTGTCAGCATCCAGACTTTTATTCACAATCAAAAATGGTTTTTGCTTCAGCTGCATTATTCTTCAGATATCATCAGCCTGGAGCGAGCCCTACTTATTTCCGTGCAAAAGGATTTAAAAATCTACAAGTTCTAGCCTGACTAACAGTCCAAAAGATCTGGCTGGGATAATATCAGAGATGGGGAACTGTCCGGTGTCAAATCCTCAGGATAAGAGTGCAGATGCTCACAATGCACCTGGTGTAACAATATAAAAATAATACTGTCTGCCTAATCTTCTCTTACTGCTATCTGTCTTTCTATCATAAGGTTTGTTGGCCCTTGCGTATTTTTACTGCATCTGGTATTTCAGCTCATGCATATGAACGTTTCCCTATTAAGTAATTTGCTTAATATCTCTAAATCAGGAGTTAATCTTACCTTGAATCCAACAGAGTTTATTCATTTCATGTGTTGCCTGATAATGTCATCTAAACACAACATCTTAAGAGACAGGGCAAGCACAAACAACCCTCTAAACCAGTGAGTCTCAGTTTTTGAAGCCGGGTAGCCCATTACACCAGGAAAAATACTGAATGATGAAACTCCTTCCTTATGACGTACCTTGTCACAATAAAAACTGTGCCTGTGTTCTGGCCCATTCATGTACACTGCATTGAGAGGCAACTACAAATTCAATGTTTTATTTGAAACAATGATTTAAATTACAGCAATCAAGTACATCCGAGGCAATGTTCCCCTGATTCAGTTCTGCTTGTTTCAGGTTTTATGCCATGGGGTTGAAGCATAAATTCTTATAATGCTTAAATTCTTAAGTCTTTAGACTTAATGTGAAAAAAAACTCATTAAATTATCTTCAGTCTAAATGGAGGTGAATGTCAGCATGGATTAAAAAAAAGAATCTAATAAAACTTTTCAATTTAAGTATTTTAAAATAAAACTGCATATAATGAGGACCAATTATTATGCCATACCTATTCAAGCAATTACATTAGGTAAAAATCATACAGTGGTACATTCTTTCTACTAAAGTTTCACAAAAAGTAGACCCTCAAAAGTATACTAACACCACACTACCTTTGCCAAATTCTACTCCTTTGAACAAATCTTGGTCTCTGGACTGAATAAAGTATTCAATTCCATCCTAAAATGTATTTTTGAAACAGAGCAGCATCATCTGATGTGACCACAAGGTGGTGATGAAAGGGCAACTAGAGTGGGTTTTTTAATCTACTAAGATCACTCACAAGTCAAATGTGTGTTATACCAACTGCTTCGTCTTATGCACTGAACAATAAGGAAAATAAGGGTTATCAGACACCATGTTTTGAAACAGCTGTGAAAGAGACATCTTTGATCTCTATGAATTCTAGCAAAACCCAGGGAATAGAACAGAGGAAAAGGGTCAGTTTTCTCCTCTAGAAGAAACAAGACATCTCTCACATCCTACTGCTACAATAGCTGAAAAGTAGAGTGGAATGTAGGGATCAAAGGGGAGAACCCTGCAACATAGATGAGAGGTTACTTCTAAAGTAATTTGTGGTCTTTCAGTATTTCTGGTGAAACAGGAGCTCGTAACACGTTTCTTAGCAGAGATAACAACCAAGGAGAAAAGGTGGCTGATAACTTAGCAGATTCCTTCTCACAGATTGTACAGGTGGTCAACTTTATCAAGTCCAATGCAACAAGTATTAGTTATTTCAGCTGCCTGGGCCAGGTATTTTTAAGACAGTTGCATGATTTGAGTTCTCAGATTATTCTTTTTACTTGTCAAGATAGTACCTGTGAAAAGATTTGGCTTATCAGATCTGGGTACAGAGCCTGGGCTGAGCTCCATGTTGCAAGTGCTCTCCAGTGAGAGCACTGTTTGTTCTGTTTGTTCTGATCCTTCTGGAGTTAAGTTTAGATCTTTGATTCTCAGAGAAATCAAACATTAATATGTGCTAAAACCCTCAGTGATTTCAAGGGATTAACTATACATGCCATTTCATATACAGTCATTCTGTCTTCTAGACAGTATTACTGAACCAAGTCTTGGCAGGGAAAAGTTGGGAAACTTGAGCTGGTCTGGGTAATGAAGTAAATGTGTGTATCCCAACCTACCCTGAAAGCAACCAGAATATTTAATCACATGAGATTTAATTCTCTGTCCAGACATTATTTGGATCACAATAATGTATTAAAAAAGTGGTCTGGGGAGAAAACAAAGCTGTCGTACTCCTGCTGCACAGGGTACTCACTGAAAGCCATGCCAAACTCGTCAGTAAGCTGCTGGTGGTATTTATAGCTTATCAGGGTGAACAGTTCCTTTTGCAGGGCTCAAGTTGTAAGTTGCCATTATAATCAAAGGGCACAGGATTCAGAAAGTCAGCCCAAAGTAGGAAGCTTAAAATGCTGTGCTCAGTACCACACTTCTGTCTCATCAAAATTCAAGTTGCAGCATTTCCTGGATTTTAGTGCTGTTTCATTCTACTTTCAGCATTTTTACCCAAAGAGTAGCTACAGCAGTTTCTAAAGAGGGCACAGAGGAGCATGAGGAAACACGTCCCCAAATGACAATTTTTCAGCTTCTGACTCACTGGCTTTTTCTTTTTACTGTTCAGACAATCTTGCCAAGCACTAGGGTGTTACAAATGCCCATCACTTGTATTCCCAAATATCTAGTTTAAAAATTTTGACCTGATTAAAACATAAACCCCCAAATTTATTGTCACAACCAGTATTGTACCATCATGTTCTTTCCTTCACCTGAAGTGTTGTCAGTATTGCCAAGTTCCCAAATTAAGTGATGTTTGGAGTTCTGTGCTGGATAGAGTCATATGGTCCTGAGATCTCATGTTTTGGCCATTGTTGTTACAGAGCAAAATCAGCCAAGCAAATGCTTTTCTTCTGCAGTGATATGAATAGTGGAGAGCAAGCTGAGAAATTATTTTTCACTTTTCAGGGATGTCAAGGCTCTGTTTTTCAGATCAGACAGATGCCCTGCAGCACCAGTCTGGTGCTTCCCTGTGTCAGCCAGGCCTTGCTTGTTCTGGTGTAGCAAGCAGGGCTGATTCCTAGTTTTACATTAGCATCAGAAAAAATGCACTGTTAGGCTAGCAAGTCTGCTTACACGGGAGAAGCCCATGGGTTCTCTATTTCCAATATATACATCCCATCATAGTCCAGGCATTGTATGTGTGGAATACATGTAGTCTTGGGAGTGGAGCTTCTCTGAGACAGAAGCAGTGTTTACAATTCACTTATAAAAAGAAAAGGTGAGAGAATGAGCCAACAGCAAAAGTGCAAGAGAGATCTTTACCTCTGGACTATTCTGAACCCCCCAAATCAAGTCTACCTTCCTCAGAAAGTGTCAAGAACAGCACCATGAAATCAGGAAATTCCACCCTGCACATTAAAATAATTGAGACTATCAGGAAAAATCAAGGCTTGATGAATAAAATGACCCTTCTGGAGTTATACTGGAGATTCTTTTGGATTTACACATCTTAATTAAACAAACTTTAACTGAACTACTTTATGCCTAACACAGCTGTGATGGACTAGTCTCAACTCACCTCATACCAACTGAAGGCAGGGAAAGGAAGTAATTTTACATCAGCACATAAATGAGCTGTGTACATCCTTATCACCAGATACTGTTGAAATAAGAAAGCAAGCAAGCCTGCATAAAACATAAATCATGAATTCTTTTGCAATGATATGAATAGTGGACAGCAATGGGGGTAAACATGAGAAATGGGAGCAATGCAGGCACAGTACTGAAACAGATACTAAGCTTTATGTACTGTCATTTAAACCAATACCTATCCTTCTGAAGATTAGAAAGTGTGTCTTGCACCTTTGAATGATCTGATGCTGGACTTGAATTTCTTCAATTGAAATAGAAATAGAGATGTCCATTCTGTTAGAATCATCTGCTCTCACTCTTACTGCAAAATAAGACAGAAGCAACTGTCCAAACCTGCAAAATCAGGCAGAAGAATTTCCTGCTTCTGCCTACACGTGTAGCATCTGTTGCAGAAAATGAAATGAATGCCTCTACACCCTGCAAAAGTCTCCATACACCATTTTCTTTCCACTAACTTTTGCTGACTTACGTCAGATAAAAATTCCCCACAAATTTATCATGTTTTCTTAGTCCAGGTATTTGAAATAATGGAGGATAGCTCACATACAGCCTTAGTATTCTGTGCAACCCCACTGGGGATCACAGGCACAGCACAGCATGCAGAGCAGCATCAAGGGTAGTCCCAGACTAGTTGAGCTAGCAGACTTCCAGACCACATCACTGGAGTGCTGCAAAGGGTTTGCAAGTGCAAAAACTTCCTCCTTCATATCCTTAGCTTGCCTATCCTGGGAGATTGCTAGGCAGCATCTCCACTGGAAATAAAATAGCCTCAGTCTTTGTTGTCCAGTGAAGATATCCTGTTCATTCCTCAAGACAGGTGTCTAAGTATCTAAGGAATCAGAGAAGTGAAATATCTTCCTGTTTTTCAAGCAGAACCTTAACAATTCCTCATTTCTTTGAAACCTCCTGACCAAAGAAAAGAAGGGCAGACTCCAGTGCTTTGGACCTCCAGAAGAGAGGGGATTTAGGCTTCATCATTCTTCTCATGAAACGTGTCAGTTCATCTGGTCCTCTGAGCCACTTCCTCCTCACTTTTCAGTCATCTGCTCTCAGAGCACTTCTGTGAGTAAGCCCAGTCTTCCTTGTGCAATCTGGAGCTGTGCTCAAAGGGAGCCTTGCTGAGAGGTAGGCTAGCACACAACCACAATGAATCACAAAAGGAAGTTCATAGGAACTGGGACCTGCTCAGGATCCTGTGCAGGAGAACATCATGCATTTTAAGGATCTTAATGCTGATTTCAAGAGAGCCCCAACATTTCATCCCAGCAGGAGCTTGTGTGCCTTTGCTGTGTGTCAGTGACCCAGAACTGGCCCCAGGTAAGCTGACAGGCCATTGAACTGCATTGGGTGGACTCCATGCCCACCAGGTAGCACTGAGTTGCACACACAAGTTGCTGTGCCCTGGCTATGAGCAGTGCTGTTCTGGCTTCACTGCACAGCTTCTCTCTCTGAAGCCAGCTCAAAGCCAGCCCAGGGAGCTCTGCGCTGTCGGCATCTGCACAGCACAGATGTGGCCAGCAGAAGCTGCTAGGGCAGGACTCCCAGGACTGATGGGAAGCAGAATTTCAGACTAAGCTGCAGGGAGGTCTTGAATACTTTTATCACCTACACTTAATCCTAGGAGTACTTTGAAACAGGAGAAATATTTTATGTACCTACACATGTGTATAAAGGATTCATAACAGCTCTGAATTCTAAGTCAGGTCCCCAGGTTTCAGTCTTGCTATTTAATGTAAGCTTCCCTGAAGCGAGAAGGACTCTGGGAATGTGGGCTTCACCTCAGCCTTACCTACCCTCCAGTAGGAGTTGTGCAAAAGGAAGTTTATTCTCATCAGGACTTTCAGGTGCGTGGGTGTTTCTAGGACTAAGCAACATGCAACCACAGAACAACCAGGAAGAGGCTTTTATAAGCATATTATGCCACTTTGCTGCCACAAAGCCAGTCTGCTGCATTATGCCATTCTGCTAGGGGACTTGCCATGTGGTGGGCTCCATGGGCTAGGAAAGGACCACTACACACTGGCCTTCATGGCATGGTGAACGCAAAAGCTCAAATTACTGCAATTGCAAACATTCAGACAATCAAATCTGAGGCAGACCTGTCAATCATGTTCCAGGTAGAGTGGATGAACTCTGTTGGAGTCAAGAAATGGAATAGCTGGAGGAACATCAAAGCCCATCAGCTAAGCAGAGAAGTTTTGCATCTGCCTACACAAAAAATGATGCCATGAATACTTTCATTTTCTCTTTCTCATACCTTGATATGCAAAATTAAAGTATTTGTTACAGAATATGCAAATAAAACTTCTGAAATTCTTTTTCCACCATTGTTACAAGTTCTACCTTCTAAGACAGGTCATCAAAAGGCAGGAAATTCTATGACAAGTGTGACACACACTACAACCTCTGAAAGAATTAAATTGGTTTTAAAGCCCTATACATTGAACAAGGCCATTGCATTCTGTAATCCAGACTTAATTTTACCTTCTTGCAAAATTGCCAGACAAAACCACTGTGTTTCACTGTTGGGGTGAGCACTTCCTCACCTGACTGAAACAGATCTCTCAGTACATAGAGAATCATGGTCCTTTCCCAGAACCATTCCCAGCTTCAGAAATTTACTGATTTATTTGCAGACAATTGAGCTATCTATATCTTTAGGATTCTCAGTTGACACAGGAAGAGACAGTAGGCAGAATTCTCACATAGAGAAAGTCATAGCAGCTTCATGAGAAGTGAACAAAACTGGGCCAGCTTAACTTTGTACTAGATTGGGTTCCAGCACACTGGTATTCATGTCATCATTGGAAACTAAGCCCCTGGAACAAATTTAATTTCTGTCTACACTTGATTAAAAGTTAAAAACCAGCTTTACAGTTCCTACACTTCTTGTTGAATTAGTTTTTAGCATGGAATCTGCTGTCAGCAAGGACTTTAGGCTGAGTAAAACCACTTCAAACAGAGCAGATCACAGAGACTGCCAAATAATATCTGATGACATTTATGATAATTAACATAAAATGGCTCTGCAATAACCCACACCAAAAACCACAGGCAGAGCCTAGATCTGTGTTCTTCGAACTCGGAAGACAGGGAAAGTTCAGTCTCCAGCAAGGCTGTGAGGATTTTTCATATCACCTTAAACAAACAATGCTTGAGTTTCTCTGCTGCTATGTTTCCACAGCACTTACTCAAAGCATATCTTTAATTGAACTTGTTGGCAATGCCTTCGTCCTCAACGATGTCTTGGGCTTCAGCTTCAGCTATCCCAATCTCTCCACTTTTCTTCCTTTACATTAAATGCACACTATGTTTCTAATTAATGCAGCCAGCAAATCCTGACAAACACAGGCTGGGTGGAGAGTAAATCAATAGCAGGCCTGAGGAGAAAGACTTGAGGGTGTTGGTGGATGAGAAGCAACATAGTCTTGCAGCCCAGAAAGTCAAACACATCCTTTTGCACACAGCCAGGATGTGCTTGGTTTTCTGGGCTGCGACCAAAGCAGCATGGCCAGCAGGGCAAGCAAGGTGATTCTCAAACCTCTGCTCTGCTCTGGTGAGACCTCACCTGGAGTCCTGCATCCACATCTGGAGCCCACAACATAAGAAAGACCTGCTGGAGAGAACCCAGAGGAGGGCCACCAAGATGACCAGAGGGCTGGAACACCTGTACTATAAAGGCAGACTGAGAGAGCTTGGGTTGTTCAGTCTGGGGCAGAGAAGGCTCCAGGGAGACCTTAGAGCAGCCTTCTTAATGGCAACCTGATAGAGAGCTGAGAGGGACCTTACAAAGGCATGTAGGGGGACAAGGGGGAATGGCGTTAAACTGGTGAGGGTAGGTTTAGGTTAGATATCAGGAAGAGATTCTGTTCTGTGTGGGTAGTGAGACACTGGAACAGGTTGCCCAGAGAAGTTGTAGATGCCCCATCCACTGAGGTATTCCAAGGCCAGGTTGGATGGGGCTTTGAGCAACTTGATCTAGGGAAAGATGTCCCTACCTATGGCAGGAGGGTTGGAAATAGATGATCTTTAAGGTCCCTTCCAACCCACACAATTCTAGGATCCTAGGAATTCTTTGTCATGGGATCCTGGCTCTCAATGCATAACTTGGAGAAAAGGCTGCTGTGATTACTCATCCCTTCTTATGGTAAACTGTTTTCTGTCATGACCTGCTATGCACTTCTCATGTCTCACTTCCCGAGTTCTGCTGCCCTCAACCAGAAAGTTGCTTCTGAAGCATCTTAATGATATCTTAAATAACTCTTCCCTACGCAAAGTATCTAGCTGTCTAATTTCTGGTTCTGAATTAATTTTCTATAGTAAAGATCTTCCATAATGACAGCTTAAGGTTGGACTTTTCTTATTCAGAAGAGAGTTTGCTCTCTTCCAAAATCTTCTCTCTCCCATTGAATCTTTTATTTCTTTTATGTTTATGCAGCAATCTTGTATCCAGTACACTACAATTCTGCGCATTTTCTATATCTTAATATCCTCCTGTCTTTGCATCAGATTTGAGCACTTTTATATTTGAGGCATGACACTGCTTATGTTTTGCCTATTTCTCTCTCCAGCCTTGTTTCTTATCTTTACTTACAGAAATATATCTTCTTCCTCTCCATGCCCTTGTTTAAAATGCAGCTATGATATCTATTCACATGCATTACTTATTCCAACGACAATGGTAAATACTCAGTAAATAATCCGGTGTTACTGTGAATAGCACATCAAAAACCTCAGAACAGGGGAGTGTCAAAATCCTACATTGAACTTAAAAACTAGGTGGATTAATATATGCAGATCACCCTCCCACTGAAAGCTGTAGTCAATGAGATGATCCTGGGACCCAGATGATCCAGCTCCATTTGTGTCCTGCATTATTTTCTTTATATGATCGTTATCAGTCTTTCTTTTACTTATTTACATAAGACTGTAATTCACACTCGTGTGTTCCAGTGAACATCAATGCAGACCATTTTGGAACACCAGTCTGATCAAACAAAATTACCAGACCCTCAGACTGCAGTCATCACTACAGTTCAAACATGGTGTGCAGTCCTAGCACTGGAGCAGTTCATTTCCTGCCAGCTTTGATCTGTTTTCTGTTTTTTCCTTTTATGTCTCTGTCATCACTGCTAATTATTCTGACTTGGAGCTTTCAATAACTGAGGCCTTTTCTCTACCATTGACCCACAGAACTGCGCTGGGGAAACGCTGTGGCTTAGGAAAGGAGAGAGAGCCCCGAATCTGAAATTATGATATTAGCAAGGAAGTGGAGAAACTAATACTAATAGTATTATGTTAAAACAACCCACGCAAGGGTATTCTGAAAAAAACAACACCCAAACATATTTTTCAGTGAAAGATGTGGGCGACATTCAATTTCTGTGTTAATACTGGTGACAAGTATTTAAAATAAAACTTTTCATTATGAAACAGCTTCACCCTACATTCTGATTAAAAGCCTGGATTACCTGTCCTTATCCACTATAACTGTTATTTCCATTTTTTTATTCATAAACAAGGAAAAGAGAAAAGCAGCTTAAGACAAAGCTAAATGAAAATCATCACTTCTCTTCAAAATACTGATTTAACCTTACATTTTTGAGGCAGCTTTTCCTCAAAGGAAACCCCAGTTTCTTATTTAAAGACAGTATTTTCCTGTGGAAATTTTCAGGAGAATTACCATGTTGTCAGTAGCAGAGTGAGCCACAAGACTCTGCAGCTCTTAATTCACTCCATACAGAATTAGCATAATACACACACGTGGCTTTACCCAAATCCTTCTCATCTACACAAAACTCCTGCTGTCCTATTTGTGTTCTCACACTGCTCAGCATCTTCCCCGTGGTACCAACGTTTATGCTGCTTTATGCATCCCATTTCTTTACTCTCACCACACCCACGGGCTGGCTCTTCTCTTCTCCATTAAGTACCTCCATCTTTGCTGGTACAAAAGTCAGGGCACTCAGTGAAAAAAATTATAAAAGGAAAGAACCTTATTAAACTTTGAAAACAAGTCTCTGTGCACAAGGAGTGCTTTATTTCTTTACAGCTTCTAGTACCCATAAAATTCATGGTGTCACTTGGGGAAATTTCAGCACACAAACTTCCCCACTCCTGCTCACTGGAAAGCCCATCCTCTGGGATAACACATTTAAGCAGGGTGGGGAAATGCTCAAGCAACTTCACCTGGCAAAAGGAGTGAGAATATGTGGAAGAAACAGCCCTGCAGACACCAAGGTCAGAGAAGGAGGGGTACGAGGTGCTTAAGGTGCTGGAGCAGCAATTCCCCTGCAGCCCGTGGTGCTGACCATGGTGAGGCAGCTGTGCTCCTGCAGCCCATGGGAGTTCACACTGGAGCAGAGATCCACCTGCAGCCCATGGAACAGCCCCACACTGGAGCAGGTGGATGTCTGAGAGGAAGCTGTGACCCCATGGGAAGCCTGCACTAGATTAAGGGCACATAATAGTGGAACTGTTTTTTTTGTTTTAGTCTTCCAGAGAAAAAAAGTAATTTTCAGTTGTGCCAAAAAAGAGGAAAAAAAAAAGCTCAATTTTTGGGCTTTTGTACAGATTTCTGACCCCTTCAAATTAGATCATTTTCTAAACAAAAGCATCATTTAAATGTGAAATATCAGTGTTTCATTTCGGAAACATTTGCTGTTTTCTTGTTTCAGTCCTCCAGAATGAGACATTCTGCAATTTTTCTGGAAACTGTCCCATATTCACAATTTTTTTCAGATTCTGAAAAAATTGATATGTAATATTTTAGTTGGCAGGGGTGGGGATAGAGTAAGGGTATACCTACAACTTTTTTAAGAGTTTACAAGGCCTGAACTTAGAAGTTCACATAAGGATGTGTATATTTATGAGAAGTGTAGAATTCCATGTGCTAAGGAGGTACTTAAGAGAGAAATAATTGAAAACACCACTTACAGAGAAGATGCAAGACCGCTTTTTTTTTTCAAGGAAGACTTGAGGAAGAGTTTTCTTGGAGGTGACACCAAAGATGCGATAAAGAAGTAGCAGAAGGAAAAAATAATGAGAAACATGAAGAATAAGTTTCTCTCTAGCTTCCCATGACTAACATTTCCTTTTTGATATTAAACTCAGCATTGAATAATCTCTTCTGCTTTTGCTGTCTCTGAACTCTGCTGCAGGGTTTATCTTCACCCATCAGCCTCCTGAGGAGAGCCAATGAACGGAAGGCAGAGCTGTTCAGCCTGCTTCCTCAGCGTTTGCCTGGGCTCTCAGCACAGGAAGCTCTGAAAAGTGCTCTCAAAAGTCAGAAGGAGGAACCTCTCCAGCTTTGAGGAGTCAGTCGATCAGGACCACGCACAGCTAAAGGAGAGCCATGGGAAAGGGGGAGAGGAAACACTGACACTGGCTGCTGAGGATGTGCTGGCAGGAAAGAAATGCTCCCCATGACCACAGTTAGGCTGGTGGAGGGATGGATGGAGTCAGCTGCCTGAGCCATGAAAGCAGGAACCAACATGAAGATTGCTGGGAAGACTGTGAATGTTTTTGTGCTGCTCACCATCACCATGGTCATGAGATTATCAGGTGAGTCTAACTGGGGCCAACTGGCCATTTGGATGTCAGAACGGGATATGTGCATAGCTCCTTCCTTTCTAGAAAAGCTATAAATCATTCAGTGGCTTTTATTAAGTGCTAAAATTTGTGAAGCACAATTAAGACATGCTTTCCCAATATCCACTCCTGCTCCTCTTTTCTTAGTGGTCACAAGGCTACCAGGAATTTTCCCTGTGACTTCTATGTAGGCAACTATTTAGAGACCTGTACCTGGAACGTACAATTTGTCACAAATAGCCTTTTACTGAGACCTCCAAATCCACATCATCTGAGAAACTGATCCTTTTGACATACTAAAAATATGCCTGGGAAAGTGTTTGTGAACTTGAAGCTTTTGGACATGTAGTTTCTGCCAAAGAGAGGCTGCAGGCACTCTGAACCAGGGCAGGGATCTCTTGCATCTTCTGGAGAAGTGGAAGGTCTCTGATGCACTGACAGAGGGGAGCAGTTTCTGCAATGTCGTTCTAAGGGGCACAACCAGTATCAAGATGGAAAAGGCTTTTGTGCCAAGGGCAATGGCAGTCCAAATCTTCTTAGTTTTAAATTTGACTTAGTTTTAATGCAGATAAGCTACAGCAGTTAATGTTTCCCACATACACATACATTTGCATTTTTAGGGCTTGTGCTCTTCCAGACACCATGCAGCAATCCAGGGACTTGAAAATGGAACTAGGGATTTGAGGAGCAGTTCCAGAAACTTAAACTGTTTCTGTACAGCAGGAAGAAGGCAGATAGGTCCATGAGATCCAAATTAAACTTCAGACATCTCTGAATAATACGTAACATGCATGTGTCCATTCCTGTTATGGACAGATAGAACTAAACTACATGGACATGAGTTACTTCATTCCACTTGGTCAGAAAATAAAAATATCTCTTTTGTCATATTTTAAAGCAAAACAGATGCAGTCATTGTTGGCAGTGATGGAACACCCATCTATGTGTTCGAGTGATAATAAAGGATCCCAAATGATTACCTCGGTGCAACCCATTGGAAAAAAATTAAATATTTCATGAACATTATTAAACTTTGGATTACTAACATCACAACAGGCACACTGGTGGTAAAAAAATCTGTCCCTATTCTGTAGGTAAAGAACTATCTCAAAAGAATAATGAGGAACCTGCTCAAGTTCATACAGATCAATTATGGTAGCATCAGAGACAGTCTACATTTTTGAATACAGTTGCTCAAAAAGTAAAGGAGTGTGGATATACCACAGAATGTTGAAGAAAATGGAGAGACAAAGGGGTATCCTACTTGTAAAAATTATTTTTAAAAATTCACTTTGCTGGAAATATTAAAAAAAGTCCATCACCAAAAAGTGGGGGATTTTTGCCCAAGGGTATTTGGATTTTAACTTATTGATGTCTTGGTTAATAAAATATATTGCTGTTCAAAGAATGTAGAAAAAGATGTTCCATTAAAATCTAATTTCACACCTGGAACCTCTTCCCCCAAACCCCTCCCAATAAAAAGCGGCCCACATTTGATAGGAAGTTTTTAGCTAGCACTGATCCTAAACTTGTTTCCTTCTATATTAGGGTGGCTCCTTCGAGCAAGATCTAGTGGCAAGGGATTTTTTTTCTTCAGAGATCACAGGCTAAATGTGTCACACTGATCCAATGTGTGTATTTTGTCCAGATAATTTTAGTCTTGTTTGTCATACAGAATATTCCTTGAAGTCAGAAGGAACTATGTCCCCCCCTCTGAAGACTAGAGCAAGCTTCTCTGAAAGAAATAAAGTAATGGAAAAACTGTTGTGTGTAACCAGACTTTATCTCCATTAACATTTTCCTTAACATTTCCTTAGTGTGTTGTTTTTGTGTGACTGGGTTAGTTTTTACCACAGCAGATGGGGCAGCTTAGAAAAAAAGGCTTGAGGTTGCTTCATAATTGTCATACCTAGAACTGCCCTCAGGTAGAGTTGAATAATAAGCTACTGAAGCTGCTGGGGCATGATCTCTACTAAAAGTCCTTTTGTGATGATCCTCAGTAGCAGCAGTGAAAAAGACTCAGCATTAAAATATTTTTGGTAATGCTTTGAAGATTTCTCTAGCTTAACTAAGCACACACGACACCTCAAGTGGTTGTGTACATGCTCCAAAGGGAAGTGGTAAGGAAAGCAAGATCTTCCATGAGAAGTCCATGCAATAAATCTCTTTTTATTGAAAAAATATTTTCAGCATTTGGCTGGGTAAGTCCTGCCTCTGTAGTTGTATCATGTGACAATGGGTATGCCCAAGTGCTTCACAGGAAGCTGCAAGAAATCCACTATCAGTAATGAGATGCCATTTTCTATGGTTGTTCAGTTTTATCAATAGTGAAAACCTGAAGTCAGTGGCATTGTGCTGGAATTATAGAGTATGAGGTGAATGAAAGAAAAGTTGATTTACAGAGCAACCTAGCTATAGTTCAAGTTTGCCTACATACCTTTCTTGATGCTTTCATTTAGTTTCTTTCCTTAATAAAACTGCTCAATTCTTTTTCACTAGTGTACTAGTGTTTCATTGCCTTTTGGCTCTCTCTGTTCTAGTATGTTTCACTGCACCTGTCTCTGTTGCCTTCTATTCTAGTTTGTGGTGGAGTCTTGCTCCAAATACAAAAAATCATACCCTAAAAAAACTATTATGCTAAACTTACATTTGTCTCCATTTTACTATTTCTTTGCTGCTCCTTTGGGACTATGTGTTGGAATCATTCTGACTTCTTTTACCCTAAAAACCTCTTAATCCAAGCAGCTTGTTTTCCTCACCAAATTCTTAGAAAAGAATTCTGTACTATTAAACTGAGCAAAAAATTTCTTAGAACACATCTAAATTGCCATAATACAACCTCAGCATGTCCTTATGATACCAACAATTTACTTTGCTGTGGTCCAAAAGCACTGAGTGCATTCATGCCTGAACTTGTCTGCTTTCAAAACCATGGAAAGAAGGCAGTTCAATCTTGCAAGTTGACCGCATACTTCTTGACCTACAAAGCAAGCAGATTTTCTTGAACTATGAATGCACTTCTACAGACACATGCTACTTAAAACTCACAGGTGATATATTTTGTAGTTAGAGGTACAATCATTCATAAGGAAAAAAAGTGTAGGGGATTTTCTTATGCTTCCTTGTCTTGGAATCGAATGAGAAAATGCTGGGATGAAAACTACTGTCCTAAAGACAAGCACTAAACAAGGTATGAGTGAGATTTTAATCATATAAAAGTGAGATCATAAGTATGTTTCCACAGCAGTCCCTTATCTGCTCTCTGCAAAGAGTGAATAAAGAAGGCACACAACCTACAGTTTGCAGTCAATGATCTATTTTTGTTTAGAATAGTAGGAAAAAGTCTCTTAAGCATAAGTGAAGAGTACTTGGTTTATTTTTCTTCTCATGTGGCCGAGAGTAAAAGGCCAAGTTCAGCACACAGAACAAAATATAAAACAGTCTGTATCTGTTTCTGTAGTGGGAACTGGAAGCACTTTGTTATACGTGGTGTCACAGTGCTACTCGTAAAGCAATACTACCCAAGGCACTTTGACATCCAGTGCAAATCCCTTTTCCCCTCATCCATTCCAGCTCATATTCTGCAAGGACAAAGATCTACTTACTTTGCATACAAAAGGAGAAAAACTCAAAATTTACAATCAGACTGCTATACCATGTGACAGCTTGTTAAGTTCAGTGATGATTTATTGTCAGCTGAAGAGTTGGCCAACAGTGTTTGCTCTCTAAACTGCATGACTCTGACACATCATTTAAACGTCAACTAATTTCTTCATTTAACAAGTGTACCCATCCTTTTTCTTCTACACAGTCATGTTTATATTGAGACATAACCTATTTACATGAGGATAAATCACTGAATCATTGGATCAAATTGCAGTGATGAAATTAAATTGCCTTTTCTTTTGCAGGCATTGTATTAGAAAACACTTTTCATAAACGATTTGAGCATCAAAGCAAGCACCCATTTTATTGAAAAGCTGGTTTTAATAATGATTAAGACATAGTTCTCTATTCTACTTTCCAGCCAAAATTTGTCGTACTACCTGGTTTTATTATTATGACATTTTTAGCTGCTGAATTCCAGCACACATCTACCATTCTACTCATCAAGGTCAACTGGTTCTTTTTGTGTGACATATCAATTCTTTACACTAATAACCAAGTATTCTTCCTGGTTTCAACAAATTTCCTCACACACCCCTGATAACAGCCAATGCCATTAGTTAAAAAGTTAAAAGGAATTAGGGCGAAAATCATCTGCTGAGAAACATTATCAGCAAGCTACCTTCAACCTGGCACTTCCATTTAACTGCCTTTTCTTTGTCTCCTTAACCCGGTTCTTTATCCATCATGTAGCTGTCCCTTTATTCTTTCAGCCTAATTTTTTCACGAGAACACACATCAAACACATCTCTACCTAAGTGGGCTTTAACATCTTTTCATTGCCTTCAAATTTAGCTGTCTTGAAAGACTGCTTCAAAGGATACTTGAGAAAGCTTAAGAGAATAGAAAGATCATAGAAAAATTACACACTAGAAACTGGCAGCTGCAAAGGTATATTCCACCTTGAATGGGAAGACTGAAACCTTGGGATCACTACTGAGTGCTAGCAATGTCCTCAGCCCTCTGCAGTATAAAAAGGCACGTTGAAGTTTGCAATCTAAAATAATCCAGCCATGCTGTGGGCACTTCATACTGTAAAACCAATGACAAAGTGTGTAAGGTTGCTATTTCACTTGCATGAAACAGCAAGAAAGAGTGGCACAGTATTGATGGCAAGAAAAGTACTGCAAGTGGTATGTTAGTGCTGACAGAAAAGAAATGTGTTAAAAGAAGAACAAAATAACAACTTGATTATGAGGAAGAAAGGAATTTCTGAAGATAAGGAAAAAGCCTACCTAGAATGAAATGAGAATAGGACATATTTTTGAGGAATAATGATAAGTATTGATAAAACAGTATGAGTGTGAAACCAGCAATAAAGATATAAGTCTTTTAATGTACCCAATTAAAGATACATTTGTGCTGACAAAGCTGTGTTCTCAGTTTCAAGAAACAGAGTCATATGAGCTTAGGTCAGCTATTTGACGTATTTATATAATGAAAATTATAATAGTCTAACTACTTACTACTCACCCGAAACACAGTGGTGTTTTTTAGCCTACACTCTGTCCTGTGCTGTTGTGACTAGGTTTTCTCAGTCACAAACCCACAATATATAAGTGTCTGTCAGTACACTAGCAATTCCTACCCCAGTACAAAGCACTTCTATTTATCTTTCATTTCTTTCTAGACAAGCCTTGCTGAGTGTCACAGGAACTCTGTGGCAGCCGAGGGGCAAACCAGATGCAGAACACAGACTGTTGTATCTGAACTCTTCCAAGTGTCCGGTGCTGCCTTTTTGATTATGACTTGCTGTGACTCATATATACTACATTCATTCCAAGATACAGTTAGTTATTTGCTGTGGTATGATCATTGTTTCAGCTCATCATATCTCTAAGTTTAATATCTGCAGGGGGTGTAGGGGGAAGATCCATCAAAATGCTGTGGTAAATTGTTACTCTAAGAAATAAAGAATCAATAGGACGTCTGAGAAATATGTCTGAGAAAGTAAAGCAGTCTCTTTATAGTGCAAAAACTCTTCAACAGTTAAATTTTGCACGTGGCTGTCATGGAAATTGAGGCAATAAAAAGTTCTACTGTGGTTTAGAATCTGCTATAAAGAATAACAGAGGCTGGAAATCTTTTGTGTTTGAAAGTAACCAAAAGCACTTTCAACCTGCGTATCTGTCTCTGATTTTGCAGTGATTCCCCTCAATAGTTTAGTGGCTTCACCATCGAATTTTCCTGTTTTTAAAATCTTTCTTCTTTTAGTGTGAGAAAGTCTCTGAGAAACAGGAGAAATGACTAAATAAGTGATACTGCAAAGAAGCTGGTGCAACTAGTTATTCATGTGAGCTGTCAAACACACTACACAAACCACACTGAAGAAAAAGGAGCAAAGTCTTTCCCCCAGTCTTTTCAAATTACAGTAATCTTACCATGACAACAATAACCAGCACATTTTTGAAACACAAATATGAACTCTTCAAACAAGTTTGTTTTTTTTTCTGAGAGAGGACACGTCCATTTTCAAACATGCAAGTGGAATCTGTCATTGTGTTGGAATGTGCACTCAGTGCACTGCAATAGAACTTTAGAACCTTCTCAGATATGGCTTAAAGTCTTCTTCAACAGTCAAGGAGAGACAATGAGGGATGGCATAATTAGATTTCAAAGGCTAGAGTCAAATTGGAGGACCTCAGTCCAAAGGTCTGCTACTGTCAGATGAGTCTCCAAGGTGAAACCTATTCACAATGGATTGGCATTCACAACCAAAATAAAATGGTTCAGCCTGGTGCTGTACAGAACTCCCAGAACGTGACTCCTCTGTTTTCCAGTGTGACAGGCAGAATGTACTCCTGGTTTCCTGAGCTCTGCTCTTCCTGGCTAACAGAAAAAATGATTGCTGTTTTCCAGAATCAACTCATTTGTGAAGAATGTGACTGAAAATAAGATGTTATTTACAATAAATATGTGGATATATGACCTTTCATTTAATCTCTCTTGTGTGCAGTGAAATAGTTAACAGTGCTGACATTTAATTACCACCCTACAGTTAGCACTGCACTGAGATGGGTTTGATAGCTCACACCTCTTCACATCACTTGCTCTCTGCAGGCCCAGAGAGGATGAGGTCTTTGCTGCACTGCTTATCCCCTTTTTCAGCCACAGCAAGCTGTCAGTTCAGCTCAGCTGTGCAATGATATTTCACCTTGAGAGATGTAGCCATGCAACATTGCTGGTTTGTTTCTGAGCCTTTGTTTGAGTAGAGAAATGTTGATGTGGATGCCATATATCTTCCCTAATGCACTGGTCATAAACCAGTTGCTTATCACAGAGGAAACATCAGCAAATGGCTTTTAGCCACTTTGCAGCATGAAAGACCATTCCAGAAAACAGTGGTGTGGTGACAGGTCTGGATAAAAATACTTGCAGCACTGAACCTTTCCTCTTTAACAGAATGGAATACTGTGCTGGTTTCTGGCAGGGAGAGAGTTCATTTTCTTCATAGTAGTTACTATGGAGCTGGATTTGTGCTGGAAGCTGTGTTGACATTACAGAGATGTTTTGAGCAGTGCTTACACAGAGCCAAGGCCTTTTCTGACTCTCACATGACCAGTGAGTCAGCTGGGGGTCCAACAGGGGCTGGGAGGGAACACAGCCAGGACAGCTGACCCCAGCTGGCCAGAGGGATATTCCAGACCACGTAGCATCATGCTCAGCACATAAAACTGAAGAACAAAGAAGGGATGCTTGGAACTACGATGTTTGTCTTCCCAAGTTACCATTATGCATGATACAGTCCTGCTTTCCTGGAGATGGCTGAACACCTGCCTGCACTTGGGAATTCCTTGTTTTGCTTTGCTTGTGTGCATGGCTTTTCTTTGCCTATTAACCTATGAGTTTTCTCACCTTTCTGATTCTCTCCCCATCCCACTGTGGGGGGAGTGAACGAGAGTGATCCAGCAGCTGTATGGGACTTGGTTGCCAGCTGCGATTAAACCACAAGAAATAACTTTCATTTGTTTAGTTCTCCTGCAGAGAACTAAATGCACCCTCTAGGTTTAGTGAAATTCCCAGAAGGAAGGGGAGATTGTGTCTTCCCTCAGAGCTGCTGAGTGTACATCCAAGAGCTCAGGATGGGACAGGCAGCATAAGGAGGACAACAAAGCAGATCAGGAGATCCGGGCAAAGGGCTTGATTGGAGCAGACCCAAAAGAAGATACAGAAGTGAGGGAAAAGGAGCTCAGATGTGGTCATGTAAAAAATGTGCAGCGTGTCAAGTCAACAAAAGCTTGTGGAGTAGAAAAGAAGACTGTGGGAAAGAATCTGTTCCTTAGGGGTAGAGGAAGCAGAGGAGATTTATTTTCATGTCTTTTATTTTCATGTCTTTTATTTTCATGAGTATAGCCAGCAATTCCGTGTTCCCTGCAGAAGTGTCCCTTTCTAGCATAGTGATTTCTGTTGTAATAAAATATACTTTTAGATACTTAGATGGCTTTTGGTATGCTCAGAGAAATTAGAGAAAGCAGAGTATGCCCAGCTTCAGTCCAACATGAGGTCCTAGCAACATCTCCAAACTGGAGGAAATGCTAAGGCTGACCAGGAAGGACAGGATAGGGCTGAGGATAATTTCTTTTTACAGCCTTTGTGCTTGGGGATCCCATAGCTATGACCATATTAATTTCTGGGAATATAAATTTTGCATTGCTTTTAAATAAAGCTCACTCGGTGGTAAAAAACTAGCAAGTTTTGACATTTACTGAGATTATATTTTAGCTTGAAATAGAAAGTTCCTCAGAAACTGCTATAAAAATGGATGACATTATTCTTCATGGTTTGGAAGCTCCCCATCAAGTATTACCCAGGTCCAGCCCTATTTTGCTTGTAAGTCACTTCCAAGTTACTTAAGAAACAGAAATTAACCAAACCTTTAAGAATTTTTGGCAGACACATTCTTCTGTAAAAGAAATCAAAAGATCATGTTTCTAGCAGCATGTACAAAAATAAAAGCAAATCAAGGAAGAAAATTCACAATTAATATTTACACTATTGCTGCTTACATGCACTCTAGCAATGAAAGAGGGCAGTGAAGTAAAAAGAGTTTAACCTTTTATATTAATAAGGCATCTTTGCAAAAGTAGGAAACAGTGTGGAGAGGATAAGCAAGAAGATTTTTTACTAATAATCTGCTATCTGGGCAAAAGCTCTTGCCTTACTAAGAGCCTTCTAAATTAATAACAAGATACAGGGGATTTCTTAAGCCTTCTACAAATTTTCTGTAAACCTAAACTTGTATTTAAACTTGATTCAGCGGATTTTAAGCTGACTGATGTGGTTTCTTATTTGAAGTGAATAGTACCTGATTCATTCAGAGGAGAATATGACAGAAGGGCATGGCAGAAAGCACCACTTTCACTGCCTCTTTACATCCTTGAAGCATAAAAACCCATTATGTTGGGGAACTTTTACATTGCAATGAGCCCCTTGGGAGATGTGGAGTTGAAAGACAAGTAAAATGATGCTGCTTTAATATGTAAATGAAAGTGTACACAGTTAAATATGTACAGCACTGTCATTCTTGCTCAACATTTTCAAACATCATCCAAAAAAACCCCAGCTGCAATTCATGGGCTTGTTTGAGTGCTTGGGTTTGCTTAGTCATTTTCAGATGAGGTCAGCCATAACTCTGCATGACTTCGAGCTCTGAGGCTCTCAGCAATGTAAAACGAGGAGAGGAAACACTTTGTTCTCCAATTTTCAGAGGCACTCATTGAACTCATCCAGAAACTATCACGAGACAAAAGTCTTCTTTCAGTTCCGCTCCTGGTAAAATCATCTGAGTTTAAAACAAGCACATCACGTTTTCTTGGAATACCATTAGGGAGAAAAATACTTGTCACTTAAAAACACCTCTAGTGTAATAATGCATCACAGAACACTCTTGACAGCTGAAGTGTCTCCACCCGAAGGATACTTAATGCTCAAAATGAAAAGGCAGAAACCTTTAAAGGAATATATAAGAGGTTAAAGTGCAGTGAACTGTGTTCATTTTGCAAGACAGCAATCATTTCCCAAGAAAATAGACAAACAGAAACAAAAGTGCTTGAGTTGGAAAGGTTCATTCACCTAAATTCAAGAAGATAATGAGGTTTCAGACAATATTATTGAGGTAAAACCAACTGTAGTTTTCTCAAAGAGGCTAATAGTAATAATTTGACCAATGATTTAAAGTTGATGCTCATTAAGACCATTTCTTATAACATTGTGAATGTTCAGAAAGTGGGCTTCACGTTGTGCTGAACAGCCCAGGTAATATAATTCCAGAGCTGGGTAGAAGGTAGTGAAACCCAACAAATTCAGGTCTGGTACCATGGAGGAAGACTGACAAGGGTTTGACTAATCATGCAAAAATTAAATATTCTAATTCTTTGCATATTCCAGATGAATTTTCAATTGCTGCTTTAGTGCATCTGCTTGGAAGGTTTGGGGAGGGGGTTTACATTTTTGGAATAACTTGTGAAAAACTCATTTGTCAGTACCATTCATATTGGTTAACTTCAGCTGTCTGTCCAGATTAATGCATGTTTTTGAAAGTAGTACTCTGATTTTCTCCTCACACACAGCTTGCAGAATGCCACTAAAACCATTACTCAGCCCAAGGAAAGAGCAACTCATGTTCCACCAGTGACACAGAGAACTGAGAGATCAGTGGTTTACAGCCCCAAAGTATAATGGCCACCTGCTAAAAGAGGAAATGAGTGAAGTGGTAAATAGAGGTTTGTTTGGACTACAGCTATGGGTACTATTCCTGTTAACTCATTAATTGTGAATATTCATTCCCATACATTGTGAATTCTAGGGATTGCTTGCTTTTAATTTCAGCAGGAACCAAAGGACACAAAAGTTCCATTCCCTCACCTACTCTTCACTGTGCCTCAGACTCTTCTCTGAGTCTCACAAGTATGTCACAAAAGAGGCTGCTTATGTACATGTAGGCAACACTAATGCACATGTAAGACATAAGGCAAAATCCTTATGAGACATAAAGCAAAATCCTTTTGATGCCTTCAAAATCTAGAAACAAAACAATACACTTTTGAGACAATATTAATATAGGAAATAATGTAAAAGCAGGTCTTGGAGGCATCCAGGTGTAAATATGGCAAAATGCATATGTGATACAGGAGTTCTACAATTTTACAAGTTTAACAAATTAGCATATTTAACAATGGTGTCCAATTAGAAGAGCAGTTAGTTAAGTAATCCCCCCCTTTGGTTCTGCCCCACGTGGAACACCAACCCCCTGCTGCCCCCCCTCCCAAGTTTCTAGACCCATATTTATTATGTCTAGGATACATGGTAGAAGAAAATAAGATGTCCTTGGCTAAAGAGGAAAGACTAAATAATATTTCAGGAATGTAGCATAATACGTGTTAGAGTGTTAGCTTATTGTTCTAAAATGTAGGGGGAAAGGGGTAGGAAAAGTTTTGGGAGCTATAGCCATGTACAAGAAATCTACAAAGCTACAAATATATGAAAAATATATAGAAAGCTTAGGCATGACTTTCCTCCTACACAAAGCTCCATCACTGTTATGTGTGCCTGTGTAATGCATGAGAGGTGTAGATGATCTTTGCCCACAGTGCTGAATTTGTACGAATGCAGAAGTAAAAGCTGTTGACTTTGTTAGTAGCAACAGTTCCAGAGAAAAGCCACTATCCTGCAGCCAGATGCAATGGTCCTATTTCTGTATTTTCAGCCCTGTGAGCAATCCACAGGAGGATTTGCTGGTACAAGCACACTCTTTGGATGCTGAACTGCTTAAGACAATGGGCAGAGGTAGGGTTCTCCTCCAGTATCCAGTCCTATCCGCTAAGATGATCTTCAGTGGGAAATTTGTTTGAGAGTATTGCGAGGGTTGGCTGTGACGCCACAGGCTCCATAATCCACAGCTATAATAAGAGATGACAGACAATGTGCAGATGAGCACAGCCATGGCCTCATGCTGGAGTGTACCAGTGCAGACATCTCCTTGTGAAGTACAGACCACAGCTCCAAGGCTATGACATCCCTGGGCACCTTCTCACACGTTCTTTTTTTCTCCTCAGGAAACAGCAGTGTGTCAGTGACTGTAGGTGACAGCTCAGTGCTCACCTGCCCTCTCAAAGGAAATATAACTATGCTAACATGGAGAACAAGACCCAAGGCTGGAGGCCCCTGCTGCTTGGTATACAGGGCTGATACGAACATGACAAACAGAACAAACTGCAGTGACAACATAAACTTGACCTTCAGAGCAGGTCTGGCTCCTGCCCTTGAGATACAGCAAGTGGGAGTAGCCCAGGAAGGAAATTACAGCTGCGAAATGGTATCAACAGAGGGGAATTTCCACACCATGTACCACCTGACTGTGCTGGGTAAGGCACTCCTTGCTCCTTCCACAGTTATCCAAAGGACCATGGCTGGGCCTGGACAGACAAAGCTCCTCTGCCCATGCAGCAGGGGAATTGTGCAGTAAGAAGTGGCACATTTTCTTTTTTGTTTTTTTTGGCGTCAAGGAGAGTAGATTTAGATCAGATATTAGAAAGAAACTCTACTGTGAGGGTAGTGGGGCAGGTTGCCCGGAGAAGCTGTGGATGCCCCATCCCTGGCAGTGTTAAAGGCCAGACCGGACAGGTCTCTGAGCAACCAGGGGTGGTGGAAGGTGTCTCTGCCCATAGCAGTGAGGTTGGAACTAGATGATCTTTGAGGTCCCTTCAAATTCCCTTAACCTAANGGGATGGGATGGGATGGGATGGGATGGGATGGGATGGGATGGGATGGGATAGGATGGGATGGGATGGGATGGGATGGCACCTGCAATGGTACCTTCCTCTTTGCACTGGGTTCATTTTGGGTAGGGAAGAACAGCCCAGTCCAGCTGTGCCAAACTAACTCCATGCATCTCCCCTTGCTGGTGCTTTGCAGTCCCCCCCAGGCCCAGCCTGTACTGTGATGAACAGGGGAGCCCTGTGTGCGAGGCAGCGGCGGGGAAGCCGCCGGCTCAGCTCTTGTGGCTCCCAGAGAGCAGCTCCAGTGCAGAGGAAAAAGGCCATGACAACGGGACAGTGACTGTTCTCAGCAGGTTCACAGCAAGTAACACCAGTGTGACCAACATGAGCAACGTGACCACCTGCACGGTGTCCCACCCAGCTGGGAGCTGGAGTAGGTCCATAGCCTGTTATCCCTCAGGTGAGCTTCCCTTTGTGTGTTTGGTGTTCAGAGCCCTGCTCAGCTTTGTCAGCTCTTGTTCCTTCTAGGAGAAAAAATCTCTAAAAGATGTAGAAAGCTTCACTGAAGTCCTGCAAAGACAAGGGTATCATCCCCAACTGCCTTTGCCCAGAAACATCACCAGCTTGTTTGTGTTCTGGACACTATTTCCTAATGGTTTCTTCCCTAAGAGGGATAGATATATAAATGTCGTAGTGTTCTTTTGGTAGTGGACATGCTGTTAGAAATGAAGACAAAGCCGTCATGATCTTTGTGATAAAATAATAACTTGGAAAGAGAATATCAGAAATTTATTTGTTTAATGCAAATTTAAATGTCATGGTAAGAGAGAGAGAGTCAACTCTTGTGTGGCTAGCAGAAAAAAAAATAACTTATTTCAGTCCAAGTTGTGAATGTGTGACACTGTATGACCCTTGGGTTCTGGTCTTTGGTTTTCTCGTTGCTTTTGAGAACTAGACGGAAGTACTGAGAAAAGCTGAGTCCTTGAGAGGAACTGAGGTGTGGCTAAGTGAAAGTATATTCTGAGTGTCTGCTGTAGGATTTGTGGGATCTACTTTTGTCTCTGATACAGACACCATTTGTGTTTCTCAGCCAGGTTTCATTACTGACTTTCCCTTCTGCTGAAGGACATTCTATTTCTTTTACAAGCATGCTGAAAATGTGTGTATGTGCTAAGACAACTTTAATCTTCTACTGAAATAATACAGAAACTGAGAAGTAAGAAGATATAACTGAGACTGTCTCTTTGTGTTTAGAGGGATCCAGCTTTATCCTGTACGCCTACACCATTCCTTGTGTTCTGATCATTATAATCTTGTTGGCTGTCATTTACTATTTCAAGCTCCGCAGTGACAGGTATGTATGTATTATAAGGTGTAAGAAAATATTTTCTAGCACTAGAAGAAATTTTAAAGTACAGTTTGTGTCTTGAAATCATATGATTCTGTCAGTCAGTGCTGCTGTGAATAACTGAGTTAACTACATCAGATATTTCTGTACTGCAGACAACATGCATTGCACACATCTTCTCGGAATAATGTACCTGAGTAAAATATAAATGGGAAGAAGTTGGCTGAGGGCCCTCATTGCATTGCCTGCTAAAGGGGAGCCCTTCCTTCTGACAGGAATCTGTGGGAGTAAAACTGTTCTTCAGATACTGTGATAGTCTGCCAGTGTCTCTCTTGGTTAGATCAGGGCGGTTGTTCTGCTGCCTAATAAATTCTACTAAATGCCAGGGGACTGAGCAATGCCAGCCTGCCATATTATCAGAAGGGACAGCAGATTGTGTCTGTATTTATGAAAATGTTCCCTGGGTGTAGCTGGAGTCTAGCCTTGTTAGGATTTCCTATGAAGAAAAAAAAGTAGTTCCAAGAAAAATCTACAGAAAACATTTGTGCAGTGGAAAGCTGAATTAGCACCTGTGCTGAAAACCTCAGCTATGTTCCTCATTTGCGTGTTCAGAAACTGTTCTTCTCTCAGGCCTTTTCCCTCTGAGGTGAAGAATTAGTTCAGTACAATTCCACTAACCACAAAATGTATATCCTTACAGAGAGCTTTGATTTTAATATTTTGCTTCCATTTTATGTACAAGCTCCCACAAACATGAGAAAAGACCTCTTAAGAAAATTAAGGTGCTATAATTTCAGGATCAAAATCAAGGAGAAAGAAACATGAGAAAGCTTTAGTCTTGAGAAGAAAAATAAATATGTCATTTATTGACAAAGAAATTTTCTTATGAACAAAGAAAGCAAGCTGTGATCCAGCCAAATGTGTTTTAATACTTGCTTTCTTTTTCACAGACCATGCCACAAAACCAAGTCTTCTGAAATTGCTCCTACACATTCTCAACAGGTAAGGACAATGATCCAAATTAGACCATCACCAAATCAGGGAATCTTCTGGTAGCCATGGAAACATAATCAGTGAAGGGAAAACATTAGATTTTTACTCTCTGCTTTCAGAGAGTATATAAGCTGTGTCTTATATATTTACTCTTAGCTCTTTATAGGACAGAACAAAGCTTATCTTAACTTGAAGTAAACACTAGAGGTGTGTTCCAACAGCAAACACTCAGCTACTGCCATCCTTTAATCTTAACAAGAAGTGAGTCCCAGCACATTCCCCTCATCATATCATACTCTGACCACAACTACTCTCCAAATAATAATCAGAAAGGGAAGCAATATCTTGGGTTGGGGAATATTAAGCAAACTATTAGTGAACAAGATTAAGCAACAAGATTAACAGACATTTCTCTTTTGGTGTCCAGAATGATAATGTGAGATTTGAAGGCCACTCTTTTTCTTGCATGGTCAGTCCACAATCAAAAAAACAATCATACTCAAGACATGGGAAGGAGTGCTGAGCTGCAAACTGGGAGATATTATTGGATTCCCTATGTTGTTAGAAGCTTCCTGTGTAGCTGAGCAATTCATGTGTCAGCATGTCTCTGTTCTCTGCTGCCAAATCCAAATAACAGCATCTCTATGCAGGCAAGATGTGTTACAATTATATTGTATCTGTGCACCCACAGTATACAACTGGGCTCAAAATCTGTTATCACCTTTAAAAGATGCTTCAGTTTCTGAAAAGACTAGGTCAATTCTAGTTATTAGTGCTCCTGCTGTTCCTACCTCCCTGTTGTTGCTGACAGACACAGCTGCACTAATGTAAAAGAAATATTTAAGTGCCAGTGTTCTTGCTATCATGTCATGTGACTTTTATTAGCATGTCTGTAGACTGCAATTGTAGGCTGATGGAGGAATGAATCAAGGTCAACACTCCAGCATATTATTTGCTCTTTCTAGAGAATTAGAACCTAATGCAATATTTTTCAGGCCAAAATAAGTAGACTAAAAGGGGAAAAAAAGGAGGCAAGTGAAACAATACCTTAGCTTTACACTCCAAATCTTTGACAGGAACAGCAATCCATGTTCCTTGGTAGAAAAAGAAATAGAGGGGTTTTTTTTCCTTAGTTGAAGAGGAGTAAATATGAGAGCACTATTTCCCAGTTATTTTCTTCAGTCCAGATGAAAGATTTGCAGAGTCTTGCCAAACTAAACTCCTTGTATTCACAGTTCTTGGTTTTGTTTTGCTAGGATGACACAATGGAAGTGGAACCTTATACTACTTATGTGCAGAAGGAGAATGTAATTTACAACTCAGTGTCTGATCTGACAGTGGGGCAGAATCTTCCACAAGAGCTGCGTACAGAAACATGAAAGAGTCAACAACACTGGAAAAGGAAAGAGATACTTTATAGAAGACTGATTATAGAAAGAAACATCTCAGAGGATTTTGTCAGATTTTGGGGCAACATAGACCACTAGGTCTGTTCAAACACCTGCTTGCTGATGAGTCCTTAGTTCTTTTTTCCCCTGTTTTGCTTTCTTCCTTACAAAAATGTGTTATTCCTTGGGAAGATATGACAGACCACACACCACAGTTTTGTCTGGAAAAGAAGTTGTGACCAGTCTTCCCTTTGCTGTTCTTGCCTTGGAGATCCTAGTTTTGTCAGTCACTTGTAGTTAACTTTGACGCACTTGACACTATGATGACACATTTGGGAGACCAGAGGAGTGTTATGTGAACTAAAATGAAACACTCTTCCACCAACAGCCACTTTTTCCTAATTCATATGTTACTAACATGTGACCTGAGTACTGATCATCACTGAATACCTCAAATAGCAGATGATAATGGGAGGGAAGACTTGGTTGTGAAAATGGAATTAAGGGATAAATTTAGAAGGTCATTAACTAAGAAAGATACTGCAGTAGCATGACTAATTCACTTGTTAGGTTCATATCCAGTATTTTGAGATGTCATTATGGGATGTCATCCAGAAGAGGCTGGACAAGGTTGAGAAGAGGGCCAATGGGAATCTCAGGAGGTTTAACAAGACCAAGTGCAAGGGGCTGCATTTGTGTTGGGACAACCCCCAGTACCAACACAGGCTGGGGGATGAACAGATTGAGAGCAGCTCTGCTGAGAAGGACTTGGGGTGGATGGGAGGCTGGACACAACCCAACAATGTGCACTTGCACTCCACAAAGCCAAACACATCCTGGGCTGCATCCAAAGCTGAGAGGCCAGCAGGGAGGGAGGGGATTCTCCCTGTCTGCTCTGCTCTGGTGAGACCCCCCTGGAGAGCTGCATCCAGCTTTGGGGTCCTCAGCACAGGAAGGACAGGGACCTGCTGGAGCAGATCCAGAGGAGGCCAGCAAGATGATTAGAGGGGTGAAGTACCTCTCCTATGAGGAAGGGCTTGAGAGAGCTGGGACAGTTCAGCCTGGAAAAGAGAAGGCTTCAGGATGACCTAACTGAAGCCTCGCAGTACCTGAAGAGAACCTGGAAGAAAGACAGATGGACTTTTACAAGAGTGTGCAGTGACAGGGCAGGGGGGAATGGATTCAAACTGAAAGAGAGTAGGTTTAGATTAGATATTAGGAGTAAGTTTCTTTTCTGTGAGAGTGGTGAGACACTAGAAGAGGTTGCCCAGAAAAGTTGTGAATGCCCCATCCCTGGCAATGTTCAAGAACAGGTTGGATGGAGCTCTGAGCAACCTGGTCTAGTGAAAGGTGTCCCTGCCAATGCCAGGGGGGTGGACCTTGATGATCTTTAAGGTCCCTTCCAACCCAAACCACTCTATGATTTTGTGATTTCCACTAAATATGATTATTCTGTGTTTAGATCACTGGTTTTATTTTTCCATAAGATTCTACAAAGATATGGCTTTCCTCCTTTTCTTAAGAGCACAAGCATTAAGATACTGTAAAATGATTATGTTACTCAATACCCATAGGCTACTTTTACCAGAAACAAACATAAAATATTTCACCAAACAAAACAAGTACAAATATATCTTCTATAAATGTGCAATAATGTACAAAAATGATCAAAGGCTTGCTAATTGTAGTCATATTTATTTAACTACCACAACTGAAGGGTTTTTTTATTTGTATGTCTAGATATTTTACTCATAATCTTTTCAATGTACTTGCAATTTCACTTTTTTGCATGTAAATTAGCTTATATATCTTATTGTGTCTCATTTTGAGGTGACTTATTCTCACCTTCACAAAACATCCTTTGGGAATAAGTAAAATAAATAGTCCTTCATATAATAGCAG
This sequence comes from Rhipidura dahli, assembly GCA_013399225.1. Classification (NCBI taxonomy): domain Eukaryota; kingdom Metazoa; phylum Chordata; class Aves; order Passeriformes; family Rhipiduridae; genus Rhipidura; species Rhipidura dahli. The sequence goes on along the minus strand of VXAC01007292.1, from coordinate 301,645 downwards.
TTCTCATACTTTTTGGGTTGATGCCTTTCTAGCTAACATATGAACTGACTACAGTAAGAGTAAAGAAATATATTTATAAACCCCTGTTGCCTACCTGTTATTTCAGTATTTTAGAAGACTGACTGGGTACTTGGTCTGAGTGCAGCATCAGAAGAACTGGATTTTTCCTTTATATTTAGAAATGTCTTTTGACACACATTACTAGAGCTTTCTTTTGAGCTAAGCTCCCAAGGGCTATGACACAGTGCTTGGAAAACAGACTTCTAAACTGACTGCAGTTCCTAAATGTATTACTTATGTAAACCAATACAGTTGGTTATTTACTCTCACTCTAGCACCTATGGAACAGCCACTCTTGTCCAGGTGCTCTCTGCATGCAAGCATTGCTTTTCTCCATTTCTGAGTGTCATTTTAGGGTGGAAGGGATCAAAGCTGAGTATCAAGCAGCTACAAATAACTTTTAAAGGAACTTCCATTTCCAGTGACTGACCAAGGGAGACAGTCAACACAGGCATAATCCTCTGAAATTCCCCACTTAAAATAGGTATAATACTGACCAGTGATCTTTTTTCCCACCCAAAAATAGAATGCCATACCTTCTTAAGACTTTTTTCTGTGGACTCGAAAGTGGTTTTTGTTATTCAGTGTTCATAAACGGGGTTCATCAGCTCTTGAAGGTAGATTGTTGCTAGTTTATAAGCAATATATTATATTTACAGAAGTCTATCTGTATATTTACAGAAGTCTATCAACCTGCTGTCTAGCTGAAGGGTTTTACAATCCTTCACAGGCCTAAATCATGTAAGTTCCAGACCTGGACATTGCTAAGTTGCTAATTGGTTGATTATTTTCTTTGTCCTTTACTTTGTTCCACAATCAGACCTGCTATTGGCAGAAAACAGGATTTTAGTTTGTGACTGTGATAAATAGTATTGAGTTAAGAGTCTTACGTATATACACATAAACAAGTGCATTTTTTGTCCTTAGCAGCACAGAAATCTAAAGCAGAGAGTCCCTTTGTGTACTCCTGTTTCTCCATCAGGGTGCTTGCTGCTCCTCTCTGCACTGTGCTGCTACTGTGGTGCAGACATCCTCCACACAAAACTGCTGTGCTGGCTGTTTCTCAGCAGTCAGGCCAGCCTGCCCTCCAAACTCCCCAGCCTGTTGCAAAGTCACAGGAAGAAAGTCAGCAGCTTTTCAGCTCATCCCGTACAGAAAGGTTTTGGCTTTAACCACATTTACTCATGCTATATCTCATGCTGCAACATTTAATTTTGGTAAATTTGCATCTCACACTTTTACTGCTGTATTTTATCTACACAGGCATGTTTCAGTCTCCTGACAGTTTATAACTGCCATTCCTGCCCTAAACAGGCAATGAATAATCCCACTTGTCTTATGACTGTAGAGTCCCGAGCACCCAGCTCACACGCACAGCATGTCAGCAGATTCTCTGCGGCTGTGCATCCACAGAGCAGCTGCTCACCTATTCTTTAGGATGGCAGTGGAGTACTAAAAAATGGATGCACCACAAATCCTAAGACTGAGGCTTCTGTACATGCATCAATTCCTGGGCCTCCCTAACTGGAAACAGTTTCATGAGGACCAGGTCAAGCGCTTCATCACCCCTCACAGCAACATGTAAGATTTGGTTACATTGCAAATATCAGCAGAAAGGTCATTATATCATCACTTACCGATGTTGGGGAAGATTAAATAGGAAAACCTTATAAATATGATTACCTGGCAAAAGATGCTGAGAATATGAAAACTATAAGCGAGATTGAAATGAATACCAACTTTGAAATACCAAAGCCCAGTTACTGAACAACTGGAAAACAATGGCATGGCTGACTGGAGGTAATCCCCCTTTTGATGAAACAATACCTCTGCTTGCAGACAGGTCCAAGGGTCAGAGCAGACCCTGCCTACTTGGCAGAGGGTCCAAAAAGCAGTTTTTAGAGTTTAAAATATAACGCCGTATGGTAATTCAATGACTCTTACAGGCTGTATGTAAATGTTGTAGGATTTGTAGCTTATTCTAGATTGGTGACTGAAAATTAGAATATTCAGCACAGAAGATGATTTATCGTGTTGTAAATGGGAACCAAGGTCCCCCCTTTTCTACTCTCTCTCCCTCTCTTGCTCTCTCTTGCTTGCTCTCTTGCTTCTCTGACCTGCTCTGGGCTGCATCTGGCAGCTCCTAGCCCGTCCCCTACACCCAGACCCTTTTACAATAAACCCCGTGCTCTAAGACCTGACTTCAGACATCTCTTGTCTCCATGCCGACTGTCCGAAACCAAACAACAGATCCCACATACCTGCTTCAAACAGCTTTGCTAATAATAGAGTCCAGTAAAAATGGTGTTTCAGACATTACCCTGTCTCTGCATCTCAACAGCTTTCAGGATTTACAATTGCATTCTCCTGCCAGTAACACCTACTCATATTTATATGTTTACCACCTACAGCCTAGTTTGTAACCCTGCTGTCCATCACAACCCTCTGGTTCAGAGTGTGACTGCTGAAGTACTGCTCAGCTTACTTCCAGTTACGAATTAAAATGACCTCAGGATCTTCTATATTTATGCTACTGGCTACAGAAGTTTAAGTTTTCATGTTAGAGCCGGATGCCTTTCACAGGAGCATTCTCCCACTAGCTATAGCAGGGATTTCTTCATACAGATCTAAATAATAAGTGTACTTATACAAATCTGGAGAATGAGTGTATTGACAAGGGAATGCTAGATATTTTTTTTTCAAAAACCCCAATTTATTAAAATAAATTTTTAAAAAAATCTAAAATCTTTATAGGCAGAATAAAAACAAATTCATATTTAATTGGTAGGGAAAGAAAATTGTACAGTGCATTTAGTCATAACTAGAAAGAAAGATAAAAAAATACATTTGCACAGAAGCTATGCAGTCAGATCAAAACCTATTCACAGAAAATACTAAGCAAAGAATTTTCACTAGTAAATATATTTCATAATGAATATGTAAGAAAGGCTTCCACAGCTAACCTGTTCTCCCTTGCATTCACCATTGAGAAATCTTTTCTCTCTGATGGACTAAAGATGACAGCTATTTTTGACCGTGCATTAAGTTTAAAAATAATTCACCTCATGCTTTTTGTCATTTACCTCAGACAGCACTGTCCTCAGTCAGGAAACTGCATAAACATCCAGAAAGGTACCTCATCATTTTTATTCAATATCTTTGCTCTTCAATGACATCTACGCAATAGAAATTACATTCTTAAGCATGTGGGCACACTTCAATTATTGCTAATTACATACAGACTGTCTTGTAATTTCCTTGTGGTCCCCATCATCTGCCTTTGTCAGCAATGCCCTTCAATATATGCTTAAAACTTTAAGCATTGCAAGGCAGATGATATCTTGAAGTTCTGAGTTTGCAAAGCACCTTGAATAAAGGGATCCTAATCCAAAACTAGGGATCCACCATCTTGTGAAAACACAAGTTATAAACAGAATCTGGAAACCAAACCGGACAGGAAGCTTGTTGGCTAAGTATTATGATTTATACTAGCCAATTCACTCCAGGAGATACTGCCTGCATAAAAGCTTCCTCACTCCTCAAGACACATGAATTTCTCCATTAAAAAATCCAAGAATCACACCTGCTTCTGTCCACAATATCGCAGGTACTAGATGCAGGTGCTAATGCTATGCTGCAATACTCCAGCCTGAGTCATCAAACTCATAACACTGCATTTTGCTCTGCCAGTTTTCCTTTTTTGGGAAGGGCATATTCTTATTACACTATGTACCAGTCCTGCTTTTCTTCACATGCATTCACTGAACTCCAGTTATTAATAAGTAGGTGTTAACATTACCTTTACCAACCAGCAGCTGCAAAACACTGGTACACAAATAAGCTCAAAGTGAGGAGATGCACAGAGTCAGCTCTCTCCTGATAGCATCAATGTGCTTGTTGCTGACAAGTTGAGACTGACTTGTAAAATGACTGTAGCAGGATACCTTTTAAGAGAGGTTATTCTGATGGCCTATTTTAGCTTCAGTTATCTTAATCTTCATCCTCCCACAGCTGTTCAGTAAGGCAGAAAGTGATGTGTCGCTGTGGTAAATTGTGGGAGAGAGAGAAAAGGGGGAGTTCACAGCTTTGCTACACGAAGTTATAAATTTGTTTATTCTTTATGAAAGGTTCTAAGGTTTTTCTCTTTACCTCAAAGCCTTTCAAACACTTTTTTTTTTTTTTTCTGGCCTAGTATTTTCAGGTATATTTCAGTATATTTCATCCTGGGAATAGGAAACATTATTTCTATATCCAGATGAAAACAGTAATTCAGGAACAGATCATGACCACTAGATGACAGTTTTACCTCACCCTATGGAAAACACTTCCACAGGAGAAGCAACAGCTCTCCAAATACTCTTTCTCTCTTCCTAGATTTGGGATTGTAGTGACTCATTTTCCTACATTTAGAGCTTCATTTGTGGCAGAATGTTCTCACAAAAGAAGTAATTTTCTGGTGCATAACAACACTGAGAAATGAGGCAATTCAAAGGAAAACCAACAAAAGTAACATACTACACACCAAGAAAGTAATTAAAACATTATTGGACATTTCTCCATGGTATACACAGCTCTCAAATGCTCAGTGGTACGTAGGTTCTGAGGATATATAGAAGAGAATAGGGAAAAATTAGTGGGATCTCTAGGGCTGGCATTGTAAAAGGCAAATGAGGGAGTGATTAATGAGAATTCAAAGGACTGCAGATAGGAACAGGAGTTCCCTTACTTTTTCAGCACTCCAGCTTCACAGTGGAAAGGCTCATTCTTCTCCTCTTTATTTTAAGTATCAAAATCTGTCCACTGCCTGGGGTCCACAGAGCAGCTGATTCCTCCCTGCAGACCCCATTGTCCCCATACCTCCTTGGCTACTGCTTCAAGTAGGTGTGTGTGAGGTCCCAGCAGGGAGCCAGCAAAGGACAGGGATGTCTGGGCTAGTTAGTCCTCTTGCTGGTAGGTCCAGATGCACAGATTTGCAGTAGAAACCTTAGGAGACATCCCATGCCTTCAGTAAAATTCATCCCCTCAGTTTCATAGGTCCCTAACCTCAGTATGAGTAACAACAGAGCGTCTGGTTCAGTGGTTTCTCTACTCTGAAAATTGGTCCTTATACTCTAGACAAAATAAACATCTGAGGTCAGCTTTTTCCAAATTTCCTACTCCTCTCCCTTGTACGTCCCTCACCTGTAAACCAGAGAGTTACACATTTCTTGACAAGGTGGGATCCTTTAGGGTGTCCATTGACATCACATGACGGTTGTTATCAAGCTTAATGTCCATCTTTCAGTTTGGGCAGAGAAAAAGGAAGTGGGTGAGAAATCACTGCATACCAGCCCAACAAGTAATTGTGATCAAAACCTAATAGAAAACACAATGGAAAGAGCACACAGTGGTCACTTTCTGTTTCTATGGAGGGCTAAACTGGGGAGAGACACATAAACAAGAAGAGCTGCTGCTGGCCCTGCCTATTAAAGGTATGAGCTATGAATTACCCCTCTGCTATGAGGGGCCTTTCTTTCCTGAGGCAATCCTGTGAAACTGGCCAAGAATTTCTGATCACAGGGTAACATACACCCCTTAGGAACATTGATTTCACAGCCCGTTGACTCTTCCCCTGCACCCTTACGGCTCCCTCACAGTGAAAACCAGGGACCAGATACTTAAAAGTTTGCATCACACCACGGCCACACACCTCAGTTCCCTTCACATTTCTCATGAGTGATCACTTTGTATCCTCAGTTCAACTCACCCCTCTCTGCAAAAACTCAGAACTCCCACTCCTGAAATGTTGATTAAAATGTTGAGTACTGCCAGCACGAGACACTCGGATGGTCACATCACAGACCCACTGCAGATGTCTGAAGATGTGCACACTGGGCTATGGAATGTAAAAAGCTGTTTGTCCAAACAGAAAGCCAACAGATGTCTGGGCATGGACTTGTGTGATCCATCATGCTCCTTGGCACGCTGTTTCAGGAAAGGGAAGTAGGTGGGTGTGAGGTTCTAGCAAAGAACACAGACATCTGGGCTAGCTGGTGGCACCAGCATAGATCTGCAGAAGAAATTTAGGGGAGGTTACACAGAGATGATTTATAGATGAATGACTGTAGCAACACGTCTTCTACAAGTATTTACCACTGGTTGGGTGCAGTGCAACACCCTCTTTCCAGCTCCAGGACCTCCATTTCAGGAAAATAACTCAGCACATTGCAAATCTTCTATCAAGGTGAAATCTGATTTAGGGAATATCCTAACCAGGTTGCTGCTGTAAATGTAGGAACTGCCACTGCCACAGCAGAGCAGCATGGGAGGTGATAAAAAAGTGATTTAAAAAAAAAAACCATCGCTCCCTTTACCTTGTTAATCCAATAAGTCTCATGTAAGTAGTCAGTCATGGCTTTCTGTGTTTAGTATCAGTATTCTAAGAGCAGTCCAGAATATTATAGCATATGAATAATATTGAACTGAGGGAACTGGGGTTGTTTAGCCTGGAGAAAAGGAGACTCAGAGGTGACCTTATCACTCTCTACAACTTCTTGAAAGGCGGTTATAGTGAGGTGGGGGTTGGTCTCTTTTTCCAGGCAACAACTGACAGAACAAGAGGACACAGTCTTAAGTTGCACTAAGGAAAATATAGCTTGGATATTAGGAAGAAGTTTTTTACAGAAAGAGTGATAAAATATTAGAATGGTCTACCCAGGGAGGTGGTAGAATCACCATCCCTGGGCATGTTTAAAAAGAGATTGGATGTGGCACTCAGTGCCGTGGTTTAGTTTAGTTGAGGTGTTAGGACAGAGGTTGGACTCAATGATCTTGAAGGTCTCTTCCAATCTGGTGATTCTGTGATTCTGTGATTGCCTTGCCTGTCAGTAAATGCTTCCTAGCCAAAGATCTTGCAGTACTTCACCATTACTTCTAAATTTAACTTTATTAATCTGCTTTGAATTATCATCAGGATTTTAAAATTACAATCAAAGTATCATCAATATTTTCAATAGACAAGAATATAAAGGGAAAGAAGGATTCAGTGATTTGCACACAGTCACCAAGAACCACATTTTGCCTACTCAGAAATCAGGACAGATCTACTGCAAGAGTAAGTAAAAAATAAAAATAATAATTAGCACGCTCTAATCTTCCTTAAGGAAAAAAAAAAAGCTTGTAATACTCTAATAATCAAAAGCCAATTTCTTCACCTCTAAAAGTCTCACTTTTCCCTTAGCTAAAAGGATAATGATACAGATCAATTTTGTGAAGTGCATTGTCTTCTACTTATGACAGATATTGTATAAAAACTAAGTATTGCTTTAATCATCTAAGCACAGCCACCTCTGAGCCTGAGCACAGAAAGCTGAGAAAACTGAAGATTTATTTAAGAGGCACAGATTAGAAAGTGAAAATTGTATCATCAGACTGAAGCTGGCAAACTGAGTTTAGATGGGCAAGCTGTTCTTCAGCCCCTAACATTTGCACCATGTCACATAAGAGTGTACAATATCCTTACAGAGAATACTACTGAGACTTTTAATGTCTTTTGGTCTTTAACTTAAGCTGTCACTTAGCAGCAAATAAATCAGTGCCTTTTGTCTGTTTGCTAGGCAATGCTTTCCACAGGACCGTATTTTTTGTTTGCTTGTTTGTTTTCCTGTGGTCTCCTCACTTCACACTGACCAGTGCCCAGCAGTGGTTTAGCTGCACAAGCTGAGGAGCTCCCGCCCTGGAGTGGAAAGGTTACACAAGACTCAGCTGCTGACACTCCCAAGGCTCAAAATCTACAAACACTGACACGTGTATGTGGGGAGTGTGGATTTCAAAAGAAATATGAAAAAACCCTGCAAAACCAATGTACAGTATTGAGACTCTGGTTGTTCATCATCTGCTTTCACTTACTATTTCAAGCTCTATTGTACCAGACAAAAACAAACAATTATTTTTTCCTTCTTCTATCTGTAAGCATACAACAGAACACAGAAAATCACTTAAATGGCCACATGACAGTGAAAGAGAGCTTTAGGGAACTAAAATACAGTAGGACTACAATGAAGAATTTTAGGTATTATTCCAGGTAGATATATGCTCTCCTTGGTTTACTCCTCACATAACATCAGAAGAAGCAGAAGTAGTTCTAGAAATGAAAAAGTTACTTTTTGGGGGTAAAGGGGAGAGAAACTTTGTAAAAATTTCCATGGTGACTTTTCAGCTTATAACCAGATTCCATGCAGCTTATTCATCCCATAAAGGGGGCAAATCTCAAGTCACATCCAGTCCAACAGATGATCACTTAAATACTTTTAATGAAGGAGGATTGTATTTCCCATGCCCTGGCCAAAGATTAAAAGAAAATTATTAGGGCTGGAAGTGGACACCAAAACTTCTTTTGATGCCAGCTCTTTTTTCAGACTTCCATCCAAAACATACTTAATTTGGCAGCCTACATAGAGGGCTGTGAAATCATAAAGAGCCACTGTCCAGTTTTACCTCTGTAGGACAGTGAACCAGATCTAATCCTTGCAAATTGCAGCAGTTTTGATCAAAACCTTTTTGCCAAACTAGACACTCTTTTTTTCTTTTTTCCCCCCCCTGCTTTTCTGGCTTTTTGTTGTTGTCTGGACCTGGAGGGGCTCAGATGACAATTTTTTTCCAAGAACTTTTGAGACTATTCTCTCACCTGTTTTTTGGCCACAGAAAGAAAAAATAAGAGATGTGGATTGCTGGGAAGGAGTGCTGAAAAAAGACTGAATTAATGGCACAAGGGATGATGAAGCCTTGCTTTTATGCTCCTGGTTCAAATCTGATGTGACTGATGATTCCTAACTGCTTTGTTTATTATTGTAATGTCTAGGAACTAATCAAGATGAACAAAGATTTAGTAATTACCAGATAAACAAGGAGCTGTAGACAATCCTTGACCTAAGGAACTTATAAGTTAAACAGATACACCGACATGACAGAACAGGATGTAATCAGTGATTTTGGAAAGCATGTGCAATTGTAGCAGCATGTTTCATACTTTAATGCCCAGTAACACCTTCCTGGATCAAAGAGAAGATTTTTCAAAAGGGTGTGAGATATGCAAATGCAGAGAGGAAGCTCCCCTTAAATTACTGACTCTGTGAGCTAGTGAAGAGATAAACTCCTCACTGAGAGTTTCCATTTCCCTTGCAACCTCCTGTAGAAACAAGTGCTGGATCTTGTGCCACTGCAGTCAATAGTGCATTTTCCATTGAACAGCTCAAAGCAAAAATAACATACTATGTTGTTATGATGACTTTTATTGGGCAGGCATCAAGGCAGTTAAATCAAAGGCATGTAAGACTCACTGTATCCCCACTGAGGGGTGGGGAAAGTAGGCAGCAGATAAAACATAAAGCATGAAAGATGGGACAGAAATTATCTACATATACACAAAGATTTGGAATTAGATAGGTAGGCCAGAGCTCAGAGTCTGTCCCATCACCTTCAGCAAGACTGATCAATCAACTAAACCTAATAATTGCAGGTACACTGAGACAGAGCAGAATTCATACATAAATTTAAATAGAATAATTCCTGCACCAATAATCCCCTGATACTTGAGTGCATGGAATTCTCCCTTTGAAATTGTGTTGCAGTACTGGCAGTGATTTAGCATAGGGAAGACCGTGCAGAAGTTATGCATATGAGGATAACTAGTGGATTTCAGTTTCAGGGATATTTATGGCCCTCTTTCTGGCATCATATTCAAATTTTAATGCTCTATGAAGTCAAATTTTAGTCACTATATTCTGCTAGGTGTTAAGAGATTATGCTGTAATGCATGCATGAATTGTACTCCCCTTTGATCTGCAATAAAAAAAAAACCCCATATGTCAGTAATGTGAGAATTTGATCTCACCAGAGAATTGAAGGGCAGATAAACTAAAACCTAAAACAAGTAAATAATGTTCTTTGGGGAATAATATCTGGCAGTTTACTAAGGAAATTCAAAAGTATAAATATTTACAATAGGAGGTACACAGATTTCACATAATATTACAGCTGATTCCGACTTGGAATACATGTTGTTTTGCTTAAGTTTATTTCATTTGTTTTTGAAATCTGATCCATACTCTACATATAAACTTTGTTATTCGCTCATCCTTTTTGTGCCAATGCCTGCTCTATTAGTTTTCTAGAGATTGTCTTTTATTGGAAATCTCATGTGCTTTTAAATTTAACCAAAATATTTCCTTGTCAAAAAGCTCTGAATAAAAAAAGCAGAATCCTAACTTGATATTTACAAAACAGATTTGTGCTGTATATATACTGTATGTATTTCTAGATATACATATGTAACATTACTATTATATAATGTTGTTTATGCATTACTAAATTTAAATTTAGAGGTGCTAGTGAAAACCAGGGATAGTTTACCATCCAAATAGTCAAAGCAGGCACAGTGTGTAAGAAAATAACTTCAAGTCTTCATGACAGATGTATCATTTCAATCTCTTTTACCTCATGCCTTTCATGCATCTCAAAAAGAACTTGCAAATTAAACAACAGTGAGTTTTATTCTTGTCATTAAAATAAAAATAAAGAAATCAAACACCTTGTAATAGGCAGGGCCCAAAGAATGAAGCCGTTGTCAGCACAGAGTGACACATCTACATTAGGAGTGTGCAACATCTCCAGGACCCATGCAAGGAAGATCATAGTCAAAACAAACAGTGAGGCTCTAGCTAGGGCTGGGCAGACCCCAGATTGTGCAGAGAATCTCAACAGCTTTTAAGTGTGCAGATGCTGTCCAGGCCTTCTCTGAATAAGCCTCAGAAGTGTCTGCTCTGTAGCCACTCAAAAGCCACTCAGAAGTGTCACTCAGAGGGGTCTACTCAGTGCCTTCAGCCACAGGTGTAAGTACATTCCAGGGTCACAGTTGTGTCAGTCTAATGTACTTGATACAGCTACCCAAGAGATGGAGGGACAACTCTGCCTTGAAAGCTCAGCCCTCAGAGATTTGAATTAGGCCTAAATCTGAAGGCCAAACACCATTAAAGTAGCAACAGTTAAACTAGGTATAAAGAAACCAGAAATTTATCCTTGGTCCTGGCCTCACTTTATTTGAAGTAATATAACTGTTTTATTGGACAGATCCCTAGATTGTTGCCAAGGGATTGAAATAAGGTCTTCTTATCCATTGAAGCCTCAGAGATGCAGGAATATAAGGAAAACTTGTGATTCTCTTGCAGGTAGGGGATGACTTTGCTTTCAACAATCTATCAACATTCAGGCCAGGCAGATTCTGCACCTCAGGGACTATTTAAAAGAATGGATTACAGAGGCAAGCACAGCCAGGCAACAGAATCCCAAGGATTAAGTCTTGCAGGGCTACATAATGCTCAGCAGTCAAGTAGCTCCAAGGCATGAATTTTGTATTTAGAGCAAAGATCTGACAGCCCTTTTACAGCTTTGCTGGGAAGGGGAATGTGTATGATAATGATGCCTTAGGTTTTAACTTTTATATTTTTCCAACTCTGTACTGCTTAGTGTGTAACTCTGAAGTTTCTTGTATCCTGTTAACTTCTGCTCTTTCTGCTAGGTAGACACAACAAAGCCTCTCTGTGCCTGCTCTCCAAGGACACTCAGACCGTCCTAGGCCCAAAAAGTATAAACCAAAGAGCCTCTGGGGGGACAAGCTGAGGGGAATTACATCATTAAACTGAAGCTTTAACTGGAAAATTAACCCTGATGTGCAAATGAACCAAACCTGGAAAAGTGTGAAGGACTCGTGTCCTGTTGTCCATCTCGGGGTCCATGTTGGCAGCAGCCTCTGGCTGCCCAGAGTATACCTTTGAAGGCCTTTCAAATAAACACCTTCTTTATTCCTTTTTCCTGTCTAGTCTCTGTTTCTAGGAGGCCTCATAAGGCATCAATAACACCACTTTGTGCTGCACTACATACGAGCGAAGCAGCTCCCGCTGCAGCAGGTTTTTACGTGTGACTGCAGCCCGAAGGCACTTTGACCACAGTGACAGCAGCCAGTGTAGCAGTGCTACTCAGAAATTACATTCTTAGCCACTGTTTGTAGTGTGCCTCATACAGCTGGCCAAACGGCCTCTGGGTTGAGAGCATTCACAGCAGTTCAGAGTGAGTGTGGACACAGGACATAGCACATTTCACCCTTTGTGTTTCTGATGTTTTGTTTCGTTCCTGCAAAAGTAATTCATGGGCTGTTTACAGCAGCAGTGGTAAGGAATGACCTCAGCAGCAAGGTTAGGAATGACCCCTCTCCTGTGGCAAGAGAAAGCTGCTGTATGGTCATACCACTGACTAATTAAAGCTAATTAAAGCTGACAGAAACCTGCATCTGACAGGAAAATGGAAACAAATGGAGAGTCAGGAACATGCAACACATGAAACGATGTCTATGAATGATGAAAACCATGAAAAAATTATGAAACTATGAACAATGGTTTTGAGAGGAAGAGAGATGTCTATATGTTAAAATGCCCCTTGGAAGTCAAATCAGAACATGGCTCCAAATTCCCTATTTGGGCTGAGCCATTTCCAATACAGACCTTTGTATTCTAGGTCACACCTTTGGTGTTTTCAACACACTGAGTATAAAAGGGGGGTCAAATTGTCTCTGTTCACCAGGAATCCCCAGCTGCTTTGAGACTTTTTTCTTTGGCCAGTTTTATCCAATGCCAATAGTTGGCCAAAGGCTAGAGGAACCCAAGAGCAGGGGAGCTTTAAAGGATGGTTTAAAACTACCCATAGCTGTGTGTACAAGACAGACCCCTTTGGACTTCTGCCAGGTACAGTCCAGGCAATCTGGAGACCTTGGGCCAAGCTGTACAATGCAGGCCTGTGGTGGTTTAAACCCTGAGGCACATGAATACTGTGAGGTTCAAAGCTTTGCAAGGAGAAAAAAGCACACAGAGCACAAAGCAGTATCTTTCTGTAGCTGTGAGTTCTAGACCCACGAGTTACTGCCTTGTCTCAGGCTATAACCTGGAGGCATAATCAGCTTTGATCTGTTTGTTTTCATCTCCTCCTGGGAGCCATTATACGATATTAACAAAATAAATAAATTTTAAATAACTGATTGTGTAAGTTTACAACAGAACGGTTGTTTCTGGCGTACCTCAGGGACACTGCACAGTCCTCTGCCATTATGAATGAATGAATGAATGGGCCTTAGCTGTACTGCAATAGAGTAATTTGTTTTAATAATGTCTGAATATACACTGAGGTAATATTTGTGCAATCCCTAATAGAGTGCTGGGGTAGAAATTCACATATTAAGAGAACAGTGTTTATTTACTTTTAAAGAGCAGTTACAGACAGAAAAGAGGCTTTTAAAATGACACCAGGAGGATCATATTTACTCACTCCCTGTAGGTTCACCAGGAGGATCATATTTACTCTGTCCCTGTGGTTTCAGTTCAGGCTTGCCTGCTGCACAAGTTAAAGGTGTTTTCTTTTAAATGACAGCTACAGAAACTTCATGGGATTTGAAAGGCATCTGCTTTTTATCCCTCTATGCACAGTGGAGAGTCTGCAACTGTATTTAGCTGAAAAGCTGGCAGCAAGGAGAGACACCAAATGCCCAGAATCTTTTAGTCCTTTCCAAGAGTCAGTCTTCCTCCTCTTAGAAAGGGAACATTTTGGTTGGTGGTAAGTGAAATATATAGACTTGAAGCACCACAGGAAAGGCACTGTTTTCAAGCTGGGAATGGGGTTTTTTTGACTGTTTCCTAATGTTATTACCTTCTCCCATTAAAAAATGGCAGGGTGCTTGAGAAGGGAGGATCATACTAATGTCTTCAAGAAAGCCTTCTTGGGAAGATTGGATAGAGACATATTGGTGCCTTAAATAAAGTTAAGAACCAAATACTGCATGTCTGTCACTTTTGATTCTCCATGAGTATTCCAATCACTATCTCTTGCTCAGTCCAGTACAAAACTGTTTTGAAGGCATTTCCTATGTGACTTGTTTCTGCAAAGATCCTACATGTTTCTTTTTAATTTATAGCAGGTCCTTGGAATGTTTAGTTCTTACTCCAAGAACAACTGTTTTTCAAAAAACAGATGAAGTATCATTCACAACACATGAAAATAAATTGCCATAGGCCAAGATTTGAAGCCACATTGTCTGTTAATAGCCAGCTATTCACAGTCATTTGGTAAAGGCTAACCTGCATTTAATTCTGGCAGAACATCTTGTTTGACCCCACAAATCAAAAAATCAAAATCAAATTTAAAAAAGGAAAGATTAGTTGCTGAGTTTTATGCAGTACATTTATGGTTTTTTGGAAAGAACCCTGATGACTGCTTTCTGTTCTCCAGGCTACCTGCTTGCTAGACTACTTGTTTCTCAGTGTAGGGATTCACCACAATTTTTGTTGGAACAGATTATTGCATCATAAAGGTGAGTCTGCTGCTCCTGGATTGCTGCTTCAGCAGTGGTGGAGCTCGTGAGAGTGCTGCAAAAGCATGATGCTGAAGATAAGGTTGAGATGGAATTTCTAGGCTCAGCATGACAATCAGTTATAGCTGTCTCTCTCTTTCCAAACAACAGTATCCCTTCTGGGCAGCAGTTACTCATGTTTGGCTGTGACTCAGAAGCAAATATTTCCAAGCTTTGGAAAGTTTGAATGTAATAATTTGGCTGCCTTGCAGCTATCTCAAGTGAACAAAAATGTTTTTCATCTGTTAGGAACTATGTTCAGCTCAAGGCAGCTGAAGCATCATTCCAACACTCCACAAACCTGTGTGCTTCTCCATTTTGCATTCAACATATTGTTTTGTCAGGTTCAGGATGCAGACTCCATAGAAACTGCTTAACAAAGTGAATAAAATTCAAATGCCTCATACTGCTGTGGAACTCAATTTCTTTGAGGGTTACAGCCCTGTGTTGCATCTGTACCTGACACACTGGTAAAGCCACCAGCTACTAATAAAAGTTCTTCTTGAGGAAGGAATGCAAGCAACATGAGTAAAACCCTTTGCAACTTGTCATTTAGTGGCAGAGGTAAATCGTTCAACTTATACTTGTAACAGAAGCTCCATGAAAATCTACATGACAATCCCTATTGTAGAGCAGATTCATTAATCCACACTGACCAAAGGCCAAAAGAGGGGGTTTGAAAAGAATATTCACTACATAAAAATAGAGAAGAATAGAAACCAAAAGAAACCTTGTCAATCATTGCTAGGTTAATATAATACATTTAATTTATAGTAAGCATTATTTACTTTATAACAGTAACAATGCAATAATAGGAAATCTTTTCACACAACCATGAGCCTGATTTATAACAAAGATATTTATCTTTACATCCTAATTTAGGAGTATTTTAATGTGCTAACAGTTGATCAGAAGCATCAAGCACATTTTTGAATTGGAATTAGATCTCATTATCTATTTCCTCTTGTTTTAGAAGAGACCATTGGAGGAGTTATGTTATAAAAGTGGACATAAATGGCTTTTGAATATTTTTAATTGTTTTTCATTTCCTTACATCTGTGCATGGACAAAACAGCAGTATTTTCTTTAAGTAGTTTAGCATACAAAGTCCTGGTTTCAAGTTAGGATGGAAAAGAGCTGATTCCTACATCACTGCTGAAACTTGTCACTAGATTTGCTTCTGTTGAGGCAGTGAAACAGAACCATTTTCATGAGAGGCAGCATCATCAAAATTGCTAGAGAGGTCCTGAATAACCCCAGTAATTCTCTGCCAAAGAGCCAACTCAATGCCCATGACAACAACCCCCACCTCATATCCCTTACCCTTTATGCTTTAGACTAAATATCTTTAAAATTGCTGTCTGCTCTGAATTGCTCTCTTTAGAGGTTCTCTGAGGAAATGTGGGTTGCTGTATCTTAAGGCAGCTGTCTGGTGATGTGCAGAGAAAGTGCCTGAAAACAAGTTTAGTAATACAACTGTAGATCAGATATATATCTTCTAATGAAGAGCATGGAAGCAGTGAGCAGTGCCAGTCCAAAGGAAATAATGCTAATTTGATGGAGCTTTTCAGTATGTTTTAGTAAAAATTACATGTACAAGGTCCTATTAATAGAACAAGTCTGAGTTTGAGAACACTGGGAGAGTAAAAAATTCCTCTCTTTGCTGTAGCTGCTTTAACACAACATTATTTATGTCAGGTATTCTTTGACAGCAGTTAATTCAGGCTAGGCTTGGCTTAAGTATGTGTGTGTCATCTTCTAAGAGAAAAGTTAGGAAGAACAAATATACAGCTTTCAGCTGTTTTTCAGGAAACTCAAGCAGTGTTTATTGCTGTGACACTAGTAAATCAACATTTAGAGTCTGAGCCAAACAGCACTAAAGTAAATCGGAGGCTTTTTGGCTGACTTCAAGGGGCAAATGAGATCCCATGTACTGAGGATATTTTGTTAGTATTACAGACATAAGATATAAAGACCTGCCTATGATCTGCATAAGCACTTTCAAGAGGCTCTTCCAAGAAGATCAGTGAATTCTAGAAGAATAGAAAGAGCAACTGAAAACAAGCAAAAGAGAAAGTAACATCCTTTAGCAGTTATTATTTTTGTGTGTGAGGAAAAAATGCTGTTTCATCAGCAGAACAGATGACAGAATGCAGAGCTACATCAGGCTGTGCTCTAAACTAAACTGATTTGAGAGAGAATCTGCTCTTTTCCCCCTTCCAAAATTACATATAAATCTAGCCTGCTTCACTGGAAGAATAGAGTGATAGAAGTCTTGGTTCACTGCAACTAGTTAAAACATGCCTTTTTGGTTTTTAAAGTCAATCTAATGCATTTTTCACCTTTTGTCCTAAATTACAAGCCCTGGAATGGATTTTTGCTTGTTTGTTTGTTTTTCACTAAAACAAGCTTTGTGGTTTATTTGTTGTTGGTTTTCACAGTCTGCTTGGGTCTGGAGAGATTCATCATGGAGATTCTCCAGATTATTTTTCACAGACCATGTATTGTTTTAAACAATTCCCAGGACAAAAGATTTCAGTCTAATGCCATTTGTGAAATGGCAGTGGGATGACTTTACCCTGTACTTTCTTCCTCCCTGTTGCCTTATGTTGAAGCACACTTCCCTTGGCAGTAAGCAGGAAATGAGTCACTGTCAGCATTTGAACCCTCAGGTACTAATCAGGTCCTAGTAATATCCAGCAATTAAATTTCTCCAGCTCAACCTGAGCTACAGAATTCACACCTGGATCCAAAATTTCACCATTGTTTAGGTTCACAGGAAATGGAGATTTGCTTTAAGCTTGACTTGATTCACACATTGCAAAACTCCACTGTATTTCATTACAATATTTTATGTAACTGGGGTTTGTTTATGTGCTAGACAATGAAATATAAGGAGTTTGTTGGCTCCAAAGGCCAGCAGCCATGTACACCAAAGCCCATGCAGTCTCAGAAACAAATGTTATACTTGGTACAATGCAGAGAATACTTTGGTCCCCTGCCATTTGGTCTTCTCCCTAAACACATTTAAAGACAATACAAATAAGATACATCTACAGAAACACCACAAGACTTAAGCAGATGAGGAGGAAAATGTACAAAAGCAAAACTCAGTGACAAGCCCTACAAAGCAAATAAACAAGGAGATGTTCTGCTTCATATGAGGAAAAGAACAAAACATCTGCTTAAAGAAATCCTGAAGATTTCTGGTTTGCTAGCAATTAGAAATTTATTGTAATAGAAAACTAGATCTGTTCTTAAGACAGAACATTAATGTATAAAACCCTTATTCCAGTAGGGCTCTGATTCTGTCTCGGAACTCTGTATTTATGGAAGAAATATTAATACTACTACTACTAATAGTAATAATAATTCAAATCACACACCATTAACCGAACTGGAGGCATCCATGTGTAATACTACAGTATAGTCAGAAAACCACAGAACCAAAATATTAATGTTGGATTGTTGGACATGAAAGGACAAAGAACACAGGATGAGCACAGAGTCTGTGTTAGGAAACACTACTCTGAATATACAAACTTTGGGAGAGGAAACAAAATCTCCCTCAAAGCGTGGTTATTTGTAGAAAAGCAACAAAGTAAACTGACATGGGATTGCCCCTGTGAAGAGTCCAAGGTGCCACATAGTTCTCTCCTGCTCTTTTTGCAGGAACAGTTTTCACTCCATGTGAGCCAGGATTGTGGACTGCTCCATTTCCTGGTAAGTGAGGTTGCACACCCAACTACCCTACCCCACACCCAGCCTCAGCCACTATGAGGTGGGGTATAGTCTTCGGCAGCCACTGCTCCTGTAGCTATTGTCTCATTTCCAACAGAATATTTCCTACTGCTAATGTATGGGAAGGCACAGAAAAAGTCCAGCTGAATTTTCAGAGGGATCAGCATTTGCCTCATGAATTTGCTTATCTGGATTTGAAAAAGAGTGAAATAAATGGAGCTCATAAAATCTGCTTTAAAGCTCAACTGAGTCCTTTGGACAACCTCAATAAACACAAAGTCATTAAAGAACAATTTATCAAAGTCTGATAACCAGCAGTATGAGCTGATAGTAACCTCAAACCACAGGTACCTTAACCACCCCAAGCATAGGCAAATGAAAAGCATTTTGGAAACCTCAAACACATCAGCAGAATCGCCTCGTTAGGTACATAATTATATCACAAGGCCATGCATGCTTTTCTGTGTATTAGAGCAGGGGATGGAGTGATGCAAGAGAGAGCAAAGAAAAGAAACAAAATTCAACATTTAAATAGAAACACTGGGAACTCTGTGAAAAGGTCTAGAAAGGCAGCTTTCACCATGCTGTCTCTGAAAGGCTAAGAACTGAAAACATCTTGACTCCTACTGTGTTTGGGGGAACATGCTCCTGGTTTTGCATACTTTGTAAATACACAAGATGACACCCAAGGTTTATAACCTGTGTTTGTTTCATTAGGCAGGACAACAATCTCTTCAGAAACAATGATGTTTTGACATTCTAATCTTACTCATCTAAGTTCCATGCAGAAAGCTGGATGTTGTGATACCCGCCTTGCAGGTTTCCACTGAAGATTTTGCTCTTGCAGATTTCAACAAACATGATGCATTAAAGCTCTTACTTGGTAGAATAAACTCACTGAAACTCAACTTGGTGGAGTTTGGGTACTCGACAAGAGCTGCAGCTCTGCTGGATTGCACCCTATGGAACATGGAATTTGTGCAAGACTAAAGCTGCAAAGCCAATGGGTTCCTTCAATGACACACTTAAAAAGCAGGTCCATTCAAGAGGGCATTCAAGAGTATTTATATTTGAGACCTAAAGCCATGTCCTCAGCTCTTAGGCAATAGTCATCTTCACCTTCCTCTCTACTGTCCATTTCCATGGAGCTTTGCCAATGCAATTGCAGCCCCACCAGACATGGTGTCACAGTTATTGCTGGGCTGGACCACAACAGTTCAAATTCCTGGACCACAGTCTGACATGAACAGAGGTGAGTGAACACAATGTAGCAAAAATCTTGTTTGCTGGACTCTCAGCTAGAGTGTTAAGTCAGCTGTCGGATGTGTGTCCATGGACACACATCTCTCTAAATTTGCAGAAGGAGCCTTGATATCTGCACCTGTATTCTCACAGGTCTTGCCATTCACTTCTGGCACACCTTCACACTTTGCACATCAGAAACCTTTTAAGAGCAAAATCAGCTTATTTTTTATATTTATTCTGTTCTCAGGTTCAATGCAAAGAGTGGCTATTTAAAATTCTTGTTATTATAGATAAATAAAACAAACTTAAGATTTAGAGTTGTGCTAATTTCTCAGATAAACACTTTACTTTTTCAGATTGTGCCATAGTGAACCACTTTTAAACACGCTAAGATACAAGGAAGCACAAAAGGATTAAGGAAGCTTGCTGGGATTCTAATGTGCATATACAGACATTGCCTTGCAAGGGAAAAATAGTCATTATTTTCACTGTTACATTACTTCTGCTACAGTTCTCCTCTCATTGCATTACTGAGCAAATTGGCAGCACAAATGATTCCACCATCTATCCAGCAACAGATTTAAAGGAAATGAGATGTTATACTGAGACATGTTCTTCTGTCTGTGGCTTTAAGAGGTGGAGGACTTATTCAAGCCCAGGATAAACAAACATGTCAGGAAGTCAGATGAGAGACCCCAGAGTCTTTGCTAGAGAAGAAATACCAAAAATAATGTCCTTGTGCTTAGAAGGGAAACCAGGGGCCCACACTTTACAACCAGCTCACTACAGACTTTTGGAAGGAATGGGCTTTCCAGTAAAGGAATGAGCCAGTTTCCAGACAAGCTCGCCTTCCTCAGTGGCTGGGGGTTGACAATATATCTCTATTAACAGTGCTGGGAACTGCAAGTGTGATGTGAAAGGAAATATTTATGATGTTATTGCAAGTGCTACATACTTATAAACTGTAAATTCCTGTAACTTTCACTGGCAAGCCTGTTCTCCACATAGTACAGGCTCACAAAGCCTACATGCTTCCAGGGCTACAGTTGAAGCTCCAGAACAGCAGTTTTCTGGCCTGGCAACAGATAAAAGTATTTGTAAGATAATGTCAATATTTTTTTCTCATGAACTTAATGCTTGCTTGAGAATTCTAAAAATGAAGTTCCTAATTAGGAAAAATATAACCTCTCTCATTATGTCCTCTTCATTCCCCCTTGCCTGATGCACAGAAATTTTAGTAAGGGGAAAAGATACTAAGAGACAGCAGCTGTTTGAGTATGCAAACCTCTGCTGGCAACAGGAACTGAAGTCTACTGCTGTGGTGATTTCCTTAGCATCACAATTAGTGTTCTCTAGGCACTTCATTGAGATTGATTCCTGCCATCCACAGAACCCTGGTAACAATCCATGCAACATGTTGGTTAGAATAAACAAAACTGAACAGCGCTTGATGTTATGCAATGACATATGCATCCCACTGATATCAGGACATGCAGAACAGAGTTAGCTTCTGTAATGTGAAAATAAATCTCTGAAGAGAATGGTCAGATTCTCTGGTTGAAATGGTTCTCAGTGAAAAAGTGGCACATCTCAAAAATTATAAGTCAGAGCAAGTGAAATCTTCTTCAGTGTGCCACAGTGATCTCTATCTCCCCATCAAGTCCCTCTCCTTCAGATATGATATTCACTTATATCCATTAAGATTTTTTTCCCTGTTACAGTTAGGTCAGAGCCAACTAATTCAGATTACCACTGAATTTCAACCTTATTCTTCAAACTCTGGGATATGAAGACATGGGTTACATATGTTTCTAACCAAAAACAACAAAGCCAGGCTTTGGGGATCATCAGGAAGGCACCCAGTATCCTGACATGTTTCTACAGTGCAGCTACCAAAGGCAGTGAGTAGAGCTGCCCCAGTCTCATTCCCTGTGCCTGAGTATGTGGTGGCCCTAAGCCACTGCTGTTCCTCTAGAGATGGCCCATTCCAGTAAGAATGCCCTGCTCACACATGTTAGGCTCAGCTGGTTACAGAGGAAGTGCCAGGGTAAAAATCTGCAAATTCACTTCCCAGTTCTGGACCTATTTCAGAGGCCTACAAATCTCGGAATAGTTTGTGGAGTCATTTGTTTCTCCCACAGCTTACAGTGCTACAGCCTCTTAAGCCAGCCCAGAGCAGCAGAAGAAGAAAGGGTTGGAGCTACGTAGCAAGAGTTTAGGCCACAGAAAACCCCTGAATTCAAGGCATGTGGAAAGCCTGCCTGGCACTCAAAATTCTGGAAGCTGGAATTCAACATGGGCATTTGGAATCCAATTGATGAGCTCCTGGGGCAGGAATCTGCCTTATTTTTATTCTGTACAGTACAGCACAGCACATTTTTATACATCTTCAGATGCATTTTACTATGATAATAAAGCCTTCAGACTCTGCTGTTAAGTACTCTGTGATTTTCACAGAAGATGGATGAATGAAATTACAGTGTCTGCAAAGTTCCTGCACTAAACATCCATGGCAAAATGCATCCCAACATCTCACACCCATCAAACCCAACAAACTGAATTTCCTCAGCACCTCCCTCTATCCTCCATATCACAATGTCCACAACTTCTGTTCCTCCACTTAGATAGTTTGGAGTGCCTAAATTTGCTTTTCATAGGATCACCTGATTTTTTCCACCAATAGCTAGAAAGGATTTACCTTATTAGTAAAGAGCTGTTGGAATGAGAGGTTTCTAATAGATTTGTTCAGCTTCCTGTTCTGAAGCCAGGTTCTTACCTGTTGTAAGCAGAGCAGTGCATATAGGAGAGTACAGAAGAGAACAGGTAAGTCTGGTGGGCATGCTGGTGTGCAGTCATGACTCGTGCTCACAGATAAATGTACTGGGAGACCACAGACTCACACATTATTTGCCAGAGCTGATGGCAGACACCAGTACCTGACTATTCCAAGAGCATTTGGCAGTAGGATCATTTTATTCACTGACCTCAACTATTCACTGACCACAACTAAAGAAAGATAAACTCTAAATATATCACTGCTTTGTGACATAATTACCCTGAAGATATTTTTAACTGTCAATTCAACACAATGGGTTTCCTTGTGTCAGGTAAAAGCTGAAGCATTTTTTATGGACTCATCATTGCTGGGTAACAAGCAGCCACTTTGCTACAGAGGCTCTCACTGCTCTCTGTAGATCAAAGAAAGGTCACTTGTGCCCAGTCACATCAAGAGAACTAAGAGGAGAGGCAGCACCAGGAGCTGCTCCTGAAACCTGAGTATCCACCCAAATATGTGCTGACTGTAAGGTCTAAGGCCATAAAAAGCATCCTAAAGTCTTACCTTTGCCAGTGAGGAAATTTATTTCCAACCATAACAATGGATTCATTTAGTAGTGTGCTTCATCAAATGCCAGGCAGCAGGTGGAAATAGGTCAGGACTCAGAGGAAAAGCTCTCAGAAAACAACCAAACTATTTTTAAGTGAAAAAGTCCATGGTTTTTTCTCTCTTTTTCTCCTCCAGTCCTGTTTGTCATGGTTTGGGCTTGCAGGCTCATCTCCCAGAAAATACTTGAAAAAACCTTTCACTAAAATCTCTTTTCAAATCAAGTGAATTCTCTCAGGATAATGACTGCTTTTTTTTTAATTTCTGGCTAAATTAAAAGTATTTCAGAACTGTAGGGCAGTTTGCCTTATTTCTACATAACTGAGAAGCTGAGATTTATTTGATCTGATCTCCAAGTGAAGTGCAGAGGGAAAACAGGATACTGTATCTGGCAGCAAATATGTGGCAATCACGCAAAATAAACTCTTGATATATCTGTAATCTCTTTGTTGGCTTATCCCTGATTCAATTTAAGGCTCTGGAAAAAGCTACCAAACCTCTTCATGTGAAGTGTGAGATGGAACTTATTAGTCATGGCAATTTGCTTCTTATGTGATGCCGACAGTCAGAGAGCACAGTGTACTGAAAAAAAAAAAACCTAGAATCCTGAGTCTCTTAGTCCTCCTTAGAGTTACTGGTGAGCAGAGAGTTCCAGGTGAGTTTAACACACAGAAGCTGGACATATAGAAAGAAAACATGAGGAGAAATTGGACTTACAAAACTTTAGAATTTGACTTTTGACAATCTTTGTGGGTTTTGTTATCTTCAGCTCACAGTACACAAATGCATTTGCCTCAAACCCATTAAATCTGACGGATGAGAAAGCTGGTTGCAGATTGTTAAGGGGATGTAATTCTGAAAGGGTACAACTAGAAAACCAGAGGTACTTCAAATCTCTCCTCCAGGTATCATTCTTCTTGCACCTTTTTCTTCTTATTATTGTATTTTAGTTCTCATGTGACAAGACACTATTCATTGAGAAAAAATGGACTCATCTCTACCTATTTATATTTTCAAATTTCAGACAGTGTCTATTCTGTTCCTCCTACCTCATTCTGGACAGATGAAAAAAATCCTCTTATTTCAGGCAGATGGAACATATACATAGGTGTCTCACATACTTACACATCCCATTATTCTTTGGCAGAAGCAACAGATTTCAGGGTATCTGTTAGACACCGAAAAACACTACCAAGGCATGTGGGGCCTGAAAGAAGCAGCAGGATGAACCAGGAGTTCCCTCCTCACCCAAATAGCTGGAGCCTCACCTGAATCCCATCGAAAGTGCCCACATTGTCTGGCTGCAGGGCAGCTTGGCCACCACACATTAGTTTGGGCCTCTCTCCCCACTTCAGAAGAGCCATGGCCACCAGCTCTTACCCCAGCAAGGGCTGCAGGGAGTCCAGTCCCCTTTGCTGCTCCTCAGGAACAGCCCCCCAGGCCCGTGCCTGTGCCTCACAGCTGTTCCCCATGCCCTACCCATGGGGTGCCCTCCTTTTCCCTCCCATCACAGCTGTGGGGCCAGAATGTTTCGTGTCCAAACACCACCGCATAAACCTGCACATCCTCATAGGCTGAAGCCTCATGCAGAGGCAGTGTTGCCCTGAGGTATGCCAGAATGGCCTTTTCTGTAGGGTAGGAGGGTCGGGAGAGGGTTGGTGCCATGGGAAGTGGTAGTTTGGCAGCACGAGAGTGCTTGGAAACAGCTCTGTTTTCCTCCCTGCCCAGCTCAGGGCAGTCCATGCCAGCTCCGGTGTCTGGTGCACTGCTAGCAGCACCACCCTACCCAGGCTCACAAAAATAACCAGAGTCATGTTTTCCCTTTTTTTTTTAATTGCTTTTTGTTTCAAATGTGGGGTGAAACACCTCGTATTTCAGGGTGTTCTTAGTAGGGCAAGGTAAGGTAAAATTGCCAGCCATGAGGGTGAGCTATGCCAGCTTAGCAAGAAGCTGCGTCACGGCCACCAGTGGGACCTTCACCACAAGCCCATTTCACACAGTAAGATTTCACCCATCTTACTGCACATCCACATATTTTAGGGTGAAAAAAGGGCCAAACCAAACTTCAGAGAGATTTGGTTTTCCTTTGTTTCAAGTTATTTAGTAAAAATGAAAAAAACTTGCAAGTTTTCATTTGGCTTTGTTGACCATTTTTTTTAGCTTCCTCCCTTTTTTCTCCTTTTTTCTTTAAAGGACAGGCAAATATTTTTTGAAACAGCTCACTTAGCTGGAAAGTAAAGGAAGAGGCAGTGAGAAATTGTGAGTTAAATGGAAAAAATATTTTTGGCAAACTTCAAGGAAAACTGTTCTAAATGCTAATCACTCTTTAAAGTGAATTCTTTTAGCTAATTACCTTAATTCTTTTCCTGAGTTATGAAACATGCTGCAGAAACAGATGGGCAGAAGACTGTACCTAGCTGTATCAAGAATTTCTCTGTAAATTCTTTGCTCTTGGTTCTGACTTCTCCTTCCTTTTCCTCAGTTAAAATGATGCTGAAGGGGATGTCAGGCTAAATTCACAACTCTGCTGAGAAAGTGACCACAGGCTATGCAGAAATAAGTATGGTGCATAACCAGGGGCTCTCTTATGTAGTTCTTAGCTTAGAAAAGATGAAGCAGATTAGACCTTGGAAAGAGATTCAGTAGCGATGTTAGTCCTCCCAAACTTCAGAGTAAATCATGAAGAGATGTGTAACTTTGCTCCAACCTGGAGCAGCCCCTTGGGTGTGTTTATCTTGAGGGCCACATTTGGCAGAGCAGAGAGTCACAATCAGCGTCCCTATCTTCCAAAGTGACTGTAGAGATATTCCAGTGCCTCAGGAAGTTCTATCCTCCATTGCATCCCAAGAAACAACAAATAAATGTTACCACGGTCTAGTGCCGGCTCACTCCAGACATCTTTTTTTCAAGGAGGAAATTTAAGAAGGCAGGATTCTCTTGTATGACTTTCCATGTCTCCCAGTTGTCTCAACACATTTTTGTTCTTCCTGACAGAAAAAAAAAACCACTGACCCATCTGTCAATGCCATCTCTGCTTCAGTGAGCTGCTTCACGCATTTGTTCACAGAGGGCTGAATAATGGAGCAGCGCCAAAGTCCTAATCAAGAGAAAAGCTACTAGTAGTTACAGTTCCTCTGCTGTATTATACATGTTTCTGATTGTGACTGATTAAGACTGTTGTTTGGAACAGGAGAACTGTGTCAGAGGTGCCACTTCCCATAAATTAGTTTAAGCTGAGGTAATGTATACGCCAACATACAGCAATATGTCTGCTAGGTCAACAAGTTTGGCAAGCGGATGTCTGGGGAAAACAAGGCCATTTTCAGGCATTTAATCCAACTAAGACAGAGTGACATAACTGAGGAGACCCTTACAGAAAAAGCTTTCCATTTTATTTATTTTTTAAGGGGAAAGAAAATATCTGAGAAAAAATGTTGGTATCTAGACTCAGTTAAGGTAGACAGGAAAAACGATCTAGTTCTCAAAGCAAGGCATTTGCCACTAGGAACTCCTGAGTTTTAATCCACCCCCTCTGCAACCTCTGTAGTGCTCTACAGAAAAGTCATTTAATTCTAGTCCAGACAGTGAACTTTGTATGCTGCTGAGCAGATTAGTCATACAAGTGTGTTCCTTTCTGTGGGACTACTCATGTGAGGATGTTATCAATGGGGAGAGGGGGAACAAATCTGGGCCTCTGTATGGAGTCACATAGAGGGAGAAAAAGCTACCACAAGTTTTAATTGGTCTGGCCTCTTTGGAGGAAAAACTGCAATCAACAGCAATGCTGGAAGAAATTGTAAGAAAATAAGGGGACCTTCCTGATAGGAAGATCTGTTAATCGGAACAGTAGTCTTTTAAGTAAGAGAAGCTTTATTGACTGTTTCAAATACAATTAACTGGACTAAAGAATTGTAAATGCAAGGAATCAAATAAACCCATTTCACCAGGAACACCGAGTAAATGAGTCAGTAGGACTTTTCTGTTTGTAGCACCCATCACTTCTTACAGCAGGTGACTAAGACACCAGGCTTGCTGGCAATGCAACCAGAGAAATGAACCCAACCAAAAGCCACCTAGAAAAGTCAATTTTCTTTTGAACCAGAATTGAAGTATAGTTTTGGAGCCTTGCAGAACCTCAATTAGAACTAGACCATCTCAAAATTTACTTTAGTTAATTAGCAAGGGGAGGAAATATTTCCTGTGCCTAAAGCTCTGTTCCACTGAATCTTTTCCAGCACCTGACTGTTGCAAGGCAGGTGCAAGTGGTTAACAAATTATTAGTGGTCTGAACTGAAACCAAGCTGGAACATTTTCAGCTCCAGATTAACCTGAACTGGAACGGAGGTAAAAAAGCAACTTGCTTGACCTCCTGATGTGACAACATCCTTGCTGACACTACGATTTCCTAATCACATTGATTTACCTGAGGGGAAAGTTATGTGAAGCAATCATTCGAAACCATGCATTTATAACCTTTCTGTAACTGTCAGTAGATTACCTTTGTCTTCACTACTTGTCTTTCTTACAGAGGATCCCAAAATTAAACTTTCTAAGACCAAGGAGATAGTGGTTTCTTCTCCTGTGAGAAAGTAAGATGCCATGCAGAGAATCCAAACCTGGTCGGGAAGCAGGATGTGGGAATCCTGGTGCCAAACCATTTTTCTGCCCTACCCTACCTGTACAGTTCAATAAAGTACTGGTGTTCCAGGTACTTGCAAAAGACCTGTTTTGCTCCATAAGGAGCACAACAGGCACATTCTGAGTAATTCAGCCCTCAAGAACACTGTCTTCAAGTGCATGTTGTCCTCAGCCAGGCAATACTCAGCTGTATTTTGTGTCAGTGACCATATCCAAGTCAGGCTCAATTCTTTCTTCTCCCTTGACCCCTCAGATTAGGAATATTAATTAAATTATTTTCTGGATTGTGATTTTCATCAGTCTAGACCTGAGCTATGATGCAAAAAATGTGTTTTGCCAGGACAGGAAAGTGTATGACTGAAACAATACATGGCTCTGCATCCCAGTTGTGCTTTGCATAAGACTGATGTTACTGTGGTATTACAAGGCCTTGATTAAGACACCTGGATGACCCAGAATATTCTCTTAGAGAGGCTGGAGAGAAGAACATGTGAAGGTGAACCTAGTAAATGAATACCTTGCCTTGTGCTGCAGACAATAAAAGCTTTTAGTTCACTTGGAATTTACTAAAGTTACAGTGTACTGTAGGACATGTATCATAGTTTATTCATTCTTTCCATACCAGAGAGGCCTCTCTCTGAGCAGAGATTAGTCCATTTTCCATCTGGAAATATTCCCCTTTTAGAAGCCCATGACCTGGGAGGGTGGTTGTTCACATTTTGGGGGAAAGAAAAGAAAGTCTCCATGGATTCCAAGGACTTACTATCACTGATAGTGTTGTATTATCCACAATCAAAGAGCTTAATCACCATTTACACTAAAGCCTTTAGCACTGCTCAGGCAGAAAATTGTACTGTCTCCTACTCTCATGTTCCTGCAGCCTTACATTGTCAGGAGCTTGAAAATGCCTGGAAGAGGCACAAAGGCACAAAGATAAATCTTGCAGTTTTTGCAAGCAGGTGTACAAAGGATGGCAGAGAAATCCACAGCCCAGGTTCAGGCCTTGCCTCTAGCGAGTTATGTTTGCCCTGTCCAGATACCAAAACTACTTCAGAATAAGTTTAGTGTGGAAATCTAGTTGGGCTAATTGACCTTGCTGGGAAGATGAGACTCCTTCATATGTGGGACTGGCTCACATCTCTGTCCAAAATACTACTCTTAAGGCACGCTTGTGCAATATGTGGCAGAAATTATAGTGGGTTATTCAGTCCAAACACAGATGGGACATGAGGAACCTCATTCTCTGTAAGTATTAAGTCATAGAAAGATCACACAGCCATCCAGCATATTCAGATATGCAACATGTAATTAACACAGGAGACTGAGAGCTGCCACTGGAAAGGCAATTACTGGACAGCCTGAAGAACAGGTCTGCACTTAGCAGTCAGAAGTGTTAGGCCTGCTTGGAATTTGTAGAGGAAAACGAGTTAAAGTAGAGGGCAACAACTCTGTGTTTTGTGCAGCACTTGGCTGCGCTGCCAGTGAAAGGAAAAACAGACTCAAGTTCATAAGCACTTCATGATCCCTCGCTTTGTTTTCCCTTACCTCACCCTAACACCTTTCAAACTACCTTATTAATGTAAACCCCTCATTCATTACACAGAGGTTTAGTATTTGCAGGAGTTTTAGAGAGGAGTAATCATTACACAATTGCATCTTGCAGCTGATTTACATTTATTTATCCAACAGTGTTTTCAAATCTCTTGCCCAAAATCCAAACAGCTGCCCTCTCAGGGAATGCAGTGTCAAAAGAATGCACACATGCAAGGCTGTCTGAAATTTTAATTGCAGAAAGATCAGGAAGTTCAGACTGAAGGTTCGCAGAGCAGCTCTAACCCCTTCACCCTGGGTGTATCACGTTGTTACAAAAGGGTCTTTCATTACATAATCATGTAGAATGGGCAACTCGGCTTGCTGTTTGACATGTAAAACCATCTCACACACTGCAAAGAGTTTCCACTCCTTTTCTGTCACCTCAAAAGAACTTCTTAACTACTTCTTTACAAATTTTTGGAATGGTTAGGAGTGCTAATAATGTTCTAAAAAGCCCTACAGAACTAGTTACAAGGGAGTCTGCATGCCTAAAGTAAGGACATAAATTCAACAAGGTGCTAAGTGTATTCATATCTTGAAGAACAGTTCTGGGCTCACTGATTAATGCACCCAATTCAGTTTAGGTACATCTTCTAACAATGCCCAGGTGAGTAACAGGATCCCACATATGAAGGAGGGGATTGATTCCAAGTTATCCCAGTTGCTGCAGTGATACACAGAAGTCAATAAAGTCAGTTGTCATTAATCAATTTTAGAGCTGACAAAATTATGTAAACAACTCATTTTAAGATGAGTTTGATGAGTTCATGAACAGTGAAAAATTAGGGGATAACATCAAAAGAACAGATTTAGAGAGTCTGCAAATCCTTCCCATCACTATGGTCCTCTTTTTCTCTCATTTGGTTTATGCATCAGTGACTCAGTTCAGTAACAGCAGTTTGGGTGTTACTGCCATGTCCCAGCAATTCTGGATCAGTCACCAATGATGATGCTCTGTAAGAGATTTCAAATGCTCTCAGAAAAAATGTGAACCATTTTATGTTGAACACCAACCAAAGCAAGGCTCTCCCTCTGCAGACCCCTTCAGTACGTCTGACTGCTTCACCTGGCATACACAAAATGCACAGAATGATTATAGAAAGGCCTGGGTGTGAAAAAGATGCTTTGTTTCTCCACATGGTTAATGTATGTGTTCATTGGGGAAAGAACTCTGTCTTCAGCTTAAAACATTCCGATGAGGCCAGAACATTAAAAACAACAAAGACACACCAAAAAGGGATATTTTCCATATCAGTATCAGTGGGTAAGACATCAGCTTTGATAAAAGCAAATCTCTAATTTTGAGTGGAACTTAACACAGTTTTGTTTCAGATTCAGATTTTGAACCTTTTCTTCTCCATGTGATTGTAATAGTTCTTTGATCAAGCATGAAGTGTAAATGCAACACAATAGATGTAAAGTCAGATTGGATCTGATTACAAACTCCCCACTTCCTCTCCTAGCTGTGGAGTATTCAGATACTAGCTCCACCTCTCCTTCTTCCCCATCTCTCAGTGTTAAAATGTCTTGTCCTCAAAGACATTCCTACACAAATGGAAATAAGATAAACTGAATCAGAAGGAGTATTAGACTCCTAGGGAGTGATATACTGATTCTACAGTACACTACATCTCAAGCACTAAACCAGGATTAATTTATAGTATCTGCTGATTAAAAAGAGAAAAGGACCAGACCTTTCATTGCACAAAACAAATGAACAAACGACTGATGCCAGACAGATGCTGGAGCAAGTGTCTGCCTCCTCCATTAACATATGCTGCCTCAGACTTTCCAGGAAGCCTTCCTAGAAAGCCTTCCCTAATGGCACGGCTATGGCAAAACAAATGCTTGGTTTTTTCAGTCACTGACACCATACTCCTAGGATCTGTGGGGCACATCCCTTACCTTCAGAATTCCTTGTAACATTTTCAGCATTTAAGCACTGCAGCATGAAGAATTTGTAGGCAGAGCTGAGGAAGATGCCAGATTTATGGCTTGCATGTAACAATGTGCTTTTGCCCAAAGCAGTATAAGCAGTATGTGCTTAATCCTAGCCTAGCTGCTTCATGACAGCTCATTACTAGATATCAGTGTTGAAGCAAATGTAGTTTAAATATAATATATGACAAATATGTTGCATATTGCACGTTGCATATGTTGCAAAGGGATGTCAACCTTTTGACTGTGTCTGCTTTGATGAAGACTGAGCCAGGAAGATTTTCTTGAAGGTAAGTGCTAGCTGAGAGAGTTAAGGAATATTGTGGAATCCTAGGCCACATAGAATGGAAGACAAGTAACGATCATAGATTTTTCTCTGCAAAATGTCTGTTTACGTAGATAGTAAATGACTGGTTGCACAGAATCCTAAGAGTCTACAAAGGTCCGCACAAACCTACATATTCCTACAGAAATACAGAATATACCAGTGCGATGGCTATTTATGGAGCATTTGTGTGCAGGGTGTTGGGGAAAAAATTGATCAAATGTCTTTCTTCTGACTATACTGTTGTGAATAATTTTCACCTCTTTAATGATACTTTATTCCCTAACTCACTTAGGCAACAGGCCATTTGAGCACTCCAGAAAATGTGATTAGAACCTGGTACAACAGAAATTGGCTTTCTTTCCAGGAGAACGAGGAAAAGAGAAATTCAGTGAGTGTTGGTAGAAGTGCCTCTTGGTTGAATTACTAACATATGATATAATGCACCTTGGCTCTCCCTTCTGACTTGAGAGCAGCTCAGGCTACCATTCCTGCCTGCAAATATTCTGAGCAGGCACCATAAATGCATACGTGAGCTCATACCCAGGGAGAGGTTGTGGCTGAGGTCAGGGCAATGATACAGACTGCACTGCAGTGTTTCCTTGTTAATCAGGGTAAATCAATTGTGGTGACTGGAGGTGTGGAACAGCAATCAGGTCCAGATTGTAACTCAGATAAATTGAAAGCCTGTCTAATTCTTCTTGACTTTCCCCTCCCAAGCAGTTTTAAATATAAATTAAAATAAACACCAAAAGTCAACTCTTTGTCTGAAAAGCCTGTCTAGCAGCCACTTTGTAAAGCAGGAGCCTGTATCACCTTGGCCAGGAGCCTTCTTTAACGGATTCCATTTTCATTCACATGAATATTCCAGGGGCCTGTGGCTAAATCCAGAATAATTCAGGGGGAGTTTTTCCAGTGTTTACATTAGGACAAGAATTCACACTGATCAGTAAGTGCATTCCTTTAAAGTTTTGTTTAGCACTAGTTTAACAGCTTTCCATATGCTTCTCCCTGCTTTTGAAAGCTGCACAGGAGCAGTGTAAATCCATCTCAATGCTACTTTAAGACTAGATTTAGGGTTCAGCTATCCACAGATTGCACAGAGTGCCTCACTGCAGAATGAGCTGCAGTTGGAGCTGTTTGTGCTTGTTATGATACAGGTGTTCGCCACAACGAGAGGGAGCACAAAACAACCAAAGAGATTCAGGACTAACCAAGTTTTGTTTCTCACAGGTTAGAACTACTGACTTTCAGGTGAAAGGCTCCATATGTTAGTACTAACTCCTCTCATCACTCTCTCCTTTTCACAAAATGCTCCTGTAAACTCTTTTTTCATGGTGCTTCTGACTGGTGTTTCCAGTATTTCCATGTTTCCAATGCAGCACGGATAAGGGACTTTGCTGAAGAATACCTTCATCACCTTGGCCTTTGGCTAAATAAACAGCGCTGAGAAGTTGACTCTGGCGTTAGTCTCTTCAGACAATAAGGAAACTAGAAGCTCAGAATAAACAAATAAAAGAGAAGCAAGCCACCAAGGCTGGATAACAGACACACCAAAAGTCCTGATGGACCAAAGGACAGAATGGATGAACTGCAAATGAAACAAGAGGCTTCTTTTATGCGTGACAATTTCTGTGATGGATGACTGGAAGACATAAATATTGCATTACCTGCACATTTCCTAACTTTAAAAAGTGTTTATTATGTCAGAATGAGAAATAATGCATTGAACCTTGCAGAAGCATTATATGAATCAATGGCACACACACTTACCCCTAATACTGTATTCACCTCCAAAAGAGACACAGAGGACTAACCAGAGTTAAGTAACAAATGTGAGTAGGAGCAGAATGTTTCTGTACAGGGGAGACTGAGGCTATTGAGGCCAGAATGAAGATGCTTAAGAAAAATCAGGAAATTATCCAAAACCATTACATTATTACTGAATATTGGATGGCTGCCACAGAGGCTGTGTAAATCTGTAGCATCAGTTTTGAGTACTATATTCCTGTCACATATGTGCAATGATTCTGAGCAACTGGGGAGAAATTTTGTTGAAGTGGGGAGAAATTTGGCTCAGATAAACATCAAACTGAAAAGGTGAGTAGTATTCTGAAAAGGTAAAGTCATCTCAGACAGAAGAAAAGAAGAACCCAGGCAGCCACTGAGGCAGTCACTGTAGCCAGGAATTTGGTGGCATAGAGAAAGGAATTGAAAATTTCATAGTGGGGGAAAAAACCCACACAGAGGCAGAGGGTGACTGAAAGAATATGCTATGAAGTATATTGTGCTAGGCACAACTAATTTCTCACCAGTGGAGGAAAAAAGGTGGAAGGACATAATTTCAAGTGACAGCCAGTATTTTTAGTCTTGACTACTGATGCTGCATCAGCTTTCCTGAAGCAATTACTAGGGATAATATATGAATACAAAGTATCAGAATAGGTTTAAGTAATTTCACGTGTCATTTCTTCAAGTTTTGGAAATAAAAAATTGCTTAGAAGACAAAATGAAATAGAACAAATGATGAGAGAAATGCACTTCCCAAGTGGACTGCCTATGATTTCACAGGTTATTTTGAAAGAATTAAAATAAGCTAAAATTAAAGACAGTATGATAATTGTTGAAAACAGTTAAGTCCAATTCTGTGTTCAATTACACCAGTTAATATTTTATTGTTCTCTTCTTGTTGCTTTATCCTGTGGTAGAGGCATGACTGAATGGAAAATAAATGCATCCAGCAAACTTTGTTTCTTGTCACACTTCTCAGTAGATGTTTTACAAACTTGACCAGCAGAAGGAGGAGTCACTGCAGGACACACAAGGGAAAATAAAGCCTCTTTTGGAACAGCTCACTGACAGCAATGGAACCAATTCAGCTATAAATCAAATGGGAATCCTTACTATAAAATAAAACAATGTTCTACTGACCAAACACAGCTGAAAGGAACTGTTATATAGTACATTGCATCACAAACCAGAGAGTTTCTGTCACCCCATCTATAGCTACAGCCTTGAATATTGTGGTCCAAATTCTCTCATTTATTATATGTGCACAATGATTTTTAGTGCTTTAATTGGGGGACATTTGGCCCAAAATTAGAGAAAATGGATAACTTGATAATTTAGCCTCCTTGTGTACAAAATAAATTTGCTCACTGCAAAGCAGCTGCCTTTCAAATGCCTACACAGCTTAGGAGACTGTACAGTAGCCTAATTCCTCACCAGTGAAGTCAGGCTGTAACCATGGCAGCTGGGAGTGTAAATCTCCCATGGATGAAAACGTCCAGGCTGATAAAGCAGACTGTTGTACAAGTACATATGTGGGGTGCCTGTGTACACATTAAGCATGAAAACCTGGGGCTTTAGGGTGGGAGTGAGGCAGAGTGGGACAACCCACCAAAACCCTCACCAGAGCAGCTCTGGGTAAGCTGCCAGCTGGATCCCAGCACTGCAGGCACCCTAAGGACACTGCTGTGAATAGGCTAGGGGTCACAGGGCAAGGAGTCATACAGGGTGGGAAAGGATAATCCAGCAAAGGAACTTCACCCAGTGCAGACTGGTTCTGGCATAATACAGCGACGATGTCTCTCAGGGGGAAAAGCACAGATTCCAGCCTGACCTTGGTCTAAACACCGCATTTGTTGCACAGAGAATAGCACAGAAGATGGCTCCTTTGCTCCAGTGACTGCAGTGTCTGGGGCCCAGGAACTAGCAGCACACCTCTCTATAGAGAAGGGGAAAGGTACAGTCTCCCTTTAATAATTTTTAGTCTGGCATTAGGTCAAGCTTTTCTTCATCCTTTTCCAGGGAAACTGGAGCCTTGGTTCTTTCCTTTCATTAAAATAAATGAATGTATGATTGATGAACCTGGACCCTGATATCTTCCACGTGTTAGAAGATTAGCTATAGCAGTGGCTACTGCCAACAGAACATGCTGATGTGTTGCAACCCTAATCTCCAGTGTCTTTTTTAAGGGCAAGAAGCCCATTTCCATGGCCTAGTCAGCCACTGGCCTCTTTACTTCTGTGAAGGCACAAGCACGGCAGTGATTTTGTAAAGATGGATTTTTACCTGCCAGGAATCAAGCTGTGACCCACTCGTTCATCCCAGTGAAGCTGCTGAATGAGTAGGGAGCAGTCACAGTGATTTGCACAATGGTAGGTGCAACAAAGCACAGGCAAAATTGAGGTCAAAATCTACAGAGCAATTAAAACCTTTCCTATTACCATCCAGGCACACTGGTATGCTTGAGAATTCCTCCAGAGTGCCTTTTGGAGAGGGCACTGAACTGAATCTTAACAGAAAACCATTTTGAGCTGCTATTTTTTCATCTCAGACCACACAGGAAACTATTATGATGATTTTGCTGAAGCTGAGCCAGGATGAGCAAACGTTGATTTCTCTGGTTCAGAATAACAGAACAGGACTTGACAGCTTCACCAGGGACCTTTCTGCACGGGAACAGCTTGTTTCTAGTAGGCCCTGAACCTCACAGCTTTAGGTGTTCATCAGCTTTCCCATCTGTTTTGCCCAATTGTGCACTGAGATGCTGCTTTGCTCTGCATACCTTTGCAGCAGGCTGTTCACCACAGTGACTTTTTCACCCGTCTAAATTGATGCTCCTCACTGGAGAAACTTGCCAATTTTTTTATTCCTCTGTCTGAAACGTCCTATGAGACTACTGAGATCCTTCTATGTCTGCTCCTTCCAATTTAAGCACCTGGATACACCCTTGAGTGCAGCTTAGATCCCAGATGCAGATATATCTATTCCTGCACTGTACAGGCATAGGTTAATCAGGGAAGGCAGAGAAGCCTCTAGTCCTTTGACACTGGTGAGCTGGACTTTCCTTTCCCTGCCAAAATACTGTAACTACCCACTGTTGTGCTACAGCTCAGCTCCAATTTTTTCTGCTCAACAAGGCAGATTTAGAAAGGTATGGAGAAACAGTCATGCAGTAGTGCCAGAAATGGCAGTAGTACTGCAGCCCTAGCAGAGAAGCAGATGAACAAATTCTTCCCTATTTTGAGGCTCGGCATGTAAAGCCATCCTCATTACAGTGATAGCCCCCAGCCCTTGTTCATACACTGATAACATCAGTGCCAGACAACATCTCTGTGAACACCACGCTATTCTGCCACACACATACTGTGTCATCCTTATCCTGAGGTCCAGAGCAGCCCCAGCGTGGCCACACATCTTCCTGGGCTTGTCTTCATCCACCCAGAGGGATGAAGAGGACTAGAGGACCACAGTAAACCACAGAATGGAGTCCATCCAGCTGCCCCAAACCAGAAGTATCCTTATATTCAGTATTTGTTCGGACCTGTGTTTTCTGTATGGCAGGAAATACTGCAGTAACCAGTGAGTCATAACTGGGAAGTCACCATAAACCCTCGAGTTTTACACTGGGATGAGCAACAGCTCACAGGAGTTGCAAGAGTTGAAAGTTTTGGAAATGAAGCAATTTATAAATCTGAATGTCTTAGTCTCACATGTGTCTCCCAAATAACTACTCCTGGGGTATTTCCTTCCCATTTCCCTGCACAAACAGGTTTTCTTTTAAGAAATCCCCATCTCTTCAAGTCAGCTTTCTTTTATAATGAGAATAAAACAGGAGCACAGAGCTGGAGACTGTGTGAAACTGAAAAGATCAAAAACTGTGAAATTTGTTTTCAGAATTATTTGATATATAATGAATTGCAAATTCAGTAGAGTATCAGCTTGCAACAACTATGCCCTTTGCCAGCAAGAGATGGGAAAGAACAATGACAAAATGAGTCAGCAATGTGGATCTCCTGGAGAGAAGGCTTCTGGCCCAGCAGGGCAACATAAACAAGTGTGCTATATATAGGAGTGGTCCTTGGGTGAATACACAGATCTTAAAGATGACCTCAAACAGAACTCCAGTTCAGATAAACAAAAAAACACATAGGATAGCTGTGTGGTTTGAAGCCTGGGCTGGATGCCAGTAGTTTCCATTTTCCCTTTCTCCCAGTTCAGTTTATGCCGACGGCCCCCAAGCATTGTTGACACACAGGCAGTGATAGTGAGGAAGTGATGATCTGCTGGGAAATCACCAAAGGCTCTTTTTGTCAGCCAGCCATGCCCGAGGCCCTGGGGACAGTTCCTTGTCTCAGACTGTGTGCTCCTCACAGCAGAGGCCATGTCTTGCTCTGGGCACATCCCCCCCCTCAGTGAGATTTTTCTCCCAAAGTGGGCAGCCATGAAACATTTCCACACTCCCCGTAGCATATTCTCCTGTCCCACACTAAACATTAATGCACTCGGCAAATTTAAAGTATTAACCTCTGAGACTGAAAAGGAGAGGTGTTTTAATACTTTAGCTATGGACCCTTTCTATGTTTATGGCTTAATATCCCCTATATTCTGATGCACCATTTTACTGTAAAAGTATTAGATACTTATATCTACATTAATCAGAGAGGATTGGGAGAGATTGCTGCAATGTGTATTCTAACACTGACACAAAATATTTGTTTACTGGGTGGAGAGGGGGAAGCAAGAGAGAAAGTATGGGTTTGGTGGTTTAGAAGCAACAAAGTTGTTAATGGAGAGGAATTTAAAACATGCCCCTTGGCAATGTGGTGGCTCCAGGGAATCAAAATGCTTTTGGATTCTGTTCTCCACTTCATAAATTTATGGTTTATTCTGGAGAACAATCCTTACATAATA
Organism: Rhipidura dahli; assembly: GCA_013399225.1. Taxonomy (NCBI): domain Eukaryota; kingdom Metazoa; phylum Chordata; class Aves; order Passeriformes; family Rhipiduridae; genus Rhipidura; species Rhipidura dahli. The sequence continues at coordinate 263,596 of VXAC01007292.1, read as the reverse complement.
TGATATGATGATAAATTGAATATTGGGCAAACCCCCCTGAGATTAGTTGGTTAGAGCACTGTGCTAATAATGCCAAGGTTGTGACTTTGATCTCAGTATGAACAATTCATTTAAGAGCTGGGCTTGATGATCGTTGTGGGGCCTTTCCAACTCAGAATATTCTGAGAGCCTAATGGAAGTGCTTATCTTTTAAAGAAATTTTTCCCACAGTCTTCCTCTAGGCTTCATTAAGGAAAAGTCAAGATGGCTCTCAATCACATTTCTTAATAAAAAAATACACAGGAGTAGCAGACTTCAAGACAAATTTGCTATCCTATAATATACTTCAGCTTCAGGAGTAATTGAATTTGAAAGACATACTTGCTTTGGTTTATATATTTTTGCTTTCTGGATCTTGGATGTCAAATCATTTGCTGTGTTTCTTTGAGAGCTGAAAGAAATTAGGTCCAATTTACCCCTTTAAAGATCCCTTCAAATGTTTTTCTCATTAATTAAATGAATCTGATTTATTCATTCTTCTTTCTGCAAATCTAGAAAATAGCTGAATTTGAACAAAATTTATTCTGTCAGTTTTAAGACAGAAGCACAAAACTCTCAAGACCAAGACCAGGTAAATGCTATGCTCTACCTTTTCTTGGGCCAAGAGATGCTAGTATTTTTCCAAAATGGTTTAATTTACTTTGCCCAAAAACTGTTACTTGGTGAAATGACTTTGTAAGACTCTTTCCCCCTGCTTTCTCCCACTTTGCTAAAGCTAATTTCCACTCTATGAAAGGTCTTCTTGTGCACACCCCTGCATAAGAGATAGCATGGCTGGTGAAACAAATAAAGCCTGCTTGCCCTCTGTGTCTCCTTCATAAAGGTATTACTTTGGATCTTTTTTCTCTTCTTACTTGCACAAAACTTGTAGGAAAATAATTATCATTGAGATTTCTATCAGGTTCAAAAGTTTACTAGGTGACAATGGAAGCCAGGATTAGGAAAGATATATTACTAACTCTGCTGGGAAAAAAAGTCAACCTCCTTTTACTTCACATTAAGAAAACATTATACCCAAGAATTTTTGCCAGAAAAAATTAGAGTGGGTGAGGGGTAGGTTAGAAGCAACTTAGCCATTGTTTAAGCAGCGGCAACAAGATGATGAGGGCCTCCACATTTGTCCTGGTTTATTTATGTAATTTCTGACATGGACACATATACTGCTGCTATTAAACCCCAAACCAGCATTCTCCTTCACAGACTTTTCTCATTCAGCTAAAGACTTTTAAAAGAGAATAGCAGTTTAACTCTAAATGTTCACCCAAAGCAGAAATTCACCATGAAGATGCCATTCTTGGTTCTGTAATTTCTTCGTGACTTCAAAAGAAAGTATTTCTATTGAATTCGGTGCAAGTAAAGGCAATCAATCCTAAGTACGTGGTGATGTCTTCTTGCAAGACTCAAAATTAGCTACACTTCTTTCTTCCAATCAAAATATTTCAAGCCACTGGTATGTATTGTAATCTGGTTCCTTTGTGCATTTGGGATCAAAAATAGCCAAGATACTTCATTTTTTAAATAGTCTTCTGTATTGTAGAGCACATTTTTTTCCTCCTAATAAAAAGTTAATTAAAGTCTTCTGTATACAGTTGGATTCATTTCATAACACAGCACGTGAAGCACAGTTCTTTTTTCACAAAAAAACCCCAAAGTTCTGAGTTCTTTCTGTTCCTTTGGTTTTTTTTTTTCACTTGGTTTGCTTTAGCAAGTGAAATTTCATCATGTGAAATGTGCACCATGATAAATTCTGCACTCAGTCCTTCCCACTGTTCCCCATCCAACCGGATTCATTTAAAAGAAGTGTCCCCATTCCACAAGGATGTTCCTTTCAAGCAAGCCAAACCTTCTGCTTTGGCACAAGCACAGTAGAAAACTGGGTGATGAAGCCTAGAGCTGTGCTCTGATCTCATACCATTTGTTGCACTGGGATATGCTCCCAAGAAACTCACTTGGCAGAGAAGAAGGAGATATTTCATGGCTCTGCCACATCCCAGGCTGATTCTCTCCCTCTGACCTGACTCAAAGAAAGACTCCACATCATAGGGAGGTTCAGCCCAAAGTCCATTCAACTCATGGCTACTGTCAAAGGCTGTCACAAAACATGGCTAACACCATTTCCAACCTGCATTCTGTACCTAAGAGTAGGTAGGAACAGAGCAACAAGTTTCACTGAGTGCACCAGCCCAATTCTCTACTAGTATGTGCAAAAGACCTTTTTTCAATGGGAGATTCATCACTCAACAGAGAAAAAATTTAGGGTCCTCAAGGTAGAGCACAGAGAAAAGTGTATGAAAAAGAAAGAAAATATATCTCTTACTGACATCTATGAGCATTAGTGTCATAACTGAAGCCCCATGATCAGTTTGTTGAGTGGTCACAGTGTGACCTTCATCTTTTTCAACCTCAGATCTCTAAATCTGTAAGTCATAAACTTAAGAGAAGGAGAATTCCTTTTAAGAAATCAAGATATTTTACAGAGGAGGAAAGTGATGCATGTTGAGATGATGCAAAGTGGTGATCAATTTAGGCAGCAATAGAGTGGGACAGTTCTGAGAAGAAAAATCTGCTGGAGTTCGGGAAGAGCAGTGTCATGTTCTAATGGTTTTGCAACTAGAAGAAGAAAAGTAGAATAAAGTTATTTTCTTCCTTTTTTTCTTTTTTCTCAGTAAACCCATCATGGGTCAATCAGTGCTTTCAGCAACCAAAAAAAAAAAAAAAAAGAGAAAGATCATCTGGTTCTCCATCAGCTGTGCAGTACATACTCTTCCAGTTACTGTCATTTCCTAGCTCTTCAAAGGATTTAGTACTTTCTTTTTCACTCCTTCCAAAACAGAACAATAAGGACTGTAGAGACCAAAATTATTCAACTACATAGTACAGTTTCTTCAATAAGAACCAGCTGGTACTGCACAAAACAACAGCACAGCCATGGACTAGCTTGCTGTTTGCAGTGCTGTGCACTTAATAGCAAGAACCATATTGCTTTGTTTAAGCAGAATGCAACTCAGCATGAGCCACAAAATGAGAAAAATAGATAATGAAGACACAGCACCCTGCAACCTTTTGCTGAGTTTTAATTCCAACGTGAACAGTTGCACAGACTTAATTGGAAAATGACAGAGCACTACTGCTACAGAGAGACAGCTGACACAAAGCATTCCAAGGTGCCTTGGACAAAGGTCAGTCAAAAACTCTGTCTTACATAAACACCATAAATGCAAATTTAATCATTTTTATGGAGTCAGATTTTCTGCAAGAACACATGTGCTTTAAGTCATCTATTTTTTCACATCCTCAAATGTGGTAGATAAATCATTTGGCTAGGAGACCCTAAACTAAACAACAGCTTGGAGGACTGAATCAACCTTGTTTCCTTGTTTTTCTTATATTTACCCTTTTCACAGAGATATTTCCACATTTCACCTTTAAGATAACTGCTTATTTACGAGAGAAAAAAAAAGAAGTTCAAGATAGCTGAAAGATTAGCAGAGAGAGAGCTGAAGCTTGGCGGGCTGGGAAAGGTTATCTAAATCCTGAATAAAACATAATTTTTAATGGAGGCTAAGCAAACTTATCTGGAACATGGAGATGAAAAATACAAGACCACTTGAGTAAACAGTGATGTCATCAAATGGCCACATGATATGTGCCAAGTGTCATTCTGAGGCCACAGCTGGTCATGAAATCCATAAATCCAAATGAAACCTGAAGGTCATTTATCCTTGTCTCTGCAGCAAGAGAACTAATGCAAGGAAAGAATATCACAGGAGCATTTTACATGTGTAGCCATTCAGCCACTAATTATGGATAAGGCCATTGCTTCCACAAAGAGTGAGCTACAGTGCCCTGCTGTGACTGGCAAAGCAGAGAGCTTGTTCTGCAGAATGGCTGCAGCTTAGCATCACAGTGTCAACACTTGGGGTTTCTCTGAGTAGAAAGACAGCCTTCTGATTGTGAGAGATATTCCAGTTCTCTTAGAAACTCCAAGAAATAGCCTCTGCTGCTGGGACCAGACTCTGACCCGGGTGGCTGCATTCCACCTTCTGTGGGTAGCCTGGCCTCAGGTCCTTATTCATCTAAACCACCACAGTTTGGGATCCAGATAAAAGGTTTCAGTTTATTCTTATCTCCATTATGAGAGGTAGGCTTGGTTTGATGTCAGAAAACCTCATTAATTTTGGTTTCATTCTGCCAGTTCAGGTATGGGATAGCTCATACTATTGTTCATTTATAACTAAACCTCAGTGGTTGGATGGGTAAGATGGTAACATTCCAATTTTAGATAATTTCTGTTTATAAAACACAGATGAAACTGGCATTGGCCTTTTACCTTAAATGATGTTAATTTTTGCAACTGAGTGGTAGAGCTTGTGAAAAAGTACTTGAGGATCTCACATTTCTGATGTTCTGAAATAGAAGCTATATAGTCTCTCTTTTTTACAATAAACTTACCAAGAATTTCAAGCAGAAGAGAGTATGGTTGGTTTCTTTCCTTTGCTTTTATGAAAAATACTCTAGTGATTAATTCTTTGCAATTTGCTGCAATGTTCAAAATCTGCTGTGGTCTTACCTCTGTAAAAGTTCACTCAGAAGAAACTCACCAAGATTCAATTATCCATTAAAAGCAGAGGAGTTTATAGCAGCTAAGTTTATAATAGCAAAGGTTATAAAGTTTTCAATAGCAAAGGCAAGGGGCAAGGGGCAGAATCCTTCTGAGGCAGACATTCAGTGTAGTCATCAGAATAATGCCACAAAATTGTGTTCTCTTTAGAAAAGTTGCTTTATTCAGTGAGATGCTTCCCAGCATATCCAGTGGAAAAGTTGTTTTTGATAGGTTTTAACCAGTGGAGAAGTCATCTTTTGTGTGGCAGGCCCTCAGGACTTTGGTCAGCCACAGTCTTGAAACCCACACTATCCTATGCTTAGATGATATAAATACCAAGCTTTTAAAAAGAGAAATGCAGAGACAAGCTTTAGGAACAGGGCTTAACTTTTCTATAAATATTCACCTAAATACAGTGCAGCTATTTCTAAAACACAGGACACAGATTTCAACAAATAGACCTAACTAGAAAATCGTTGGACCAAAGACTGTAAAAAATTGTGCCCTGGAAAAATTTTGGTTTTGTCATTCCCTCCAGCTCTTAAAAAAATATCTCCCACTTCTCAAAGATAATTTCTCTACTTCCTGTCAGGTTCTTTCACAACACTGTTGACTCAGGCCACCATAAAAATGCCTATAAATACTCACATGTTTAGCATGTATGGACAGGTTTACATCTGTAGAGCTCAGCATGCTCAGCAAAAGGAAGGAAGGAACAGATTTTCATCATCCAGGTGGGGAAGATTCTTATCGCACAGTAGAGTTTTATATCAAGGCAATAGGTTTTGCTGCAGCTAGCTCAAACCTCCTCTGCTGAGCACAATCCCTTATGAGAGCAGGCCTGTTTGTGTAGCAAAGCTCTGTTTGTCACAGGCAAGGGCACTGCAGTCTGGCCAAGTGCAACTAGTCTAAGCTGACACAAGTCTGTAGCAAAGACAAGTAGATGGATTCTTGAGATTGGCAGCAAAAATTCCCTAAGCCTAAGAAAGATTTTAAACTGAGAATTTGATGAACACATAATTGGCAGTTGAACAAAGAGAGCAGTTAAATAAAAAGAGCAGATTACACTGTGATGTCCAGGGTGGGGCAATCAAATATCTTTTTCCCACTGTAACAGAGAAATTGAGTAGACTACAGTGAATATGAAAGGCAGAAGCTTAAAAACTACTGAAGTTGGGGCTTTTTCCTCACATCTGTCCTGCTTTTATATCTCTGCAGAATCAGGTTTGGTGAATCTTTGGACCTAGTTAGATTCCTGCTGAAGGGGTCAGGAACATAGATAAAAGTATTTTTTAGTACAACTTTTTAACATAGGTCCTGTTTAACTGGGGAAAGGAATTGTGAAAACTGCCTCTGTGTTTATTCCAACAGAAATATCTTCCTAATGTCTCACTTATTCACCATGGGTATGTGACTCTCCTTTGGTTTCCATCCCTGCTTTACCTATCTGTTTATTATACCTTTTCCTCAGCTGTGGCAGCACCAGGAAACTGAGCTTTCTCCTTGCACTTGGAAACTGAATAGAATAAATTCCTAGAGTCCACTTTACTTCAGTGGTTGACCTGTCTGAACTACAGCTAAGCTGGTACCAGGCATAACCTTGGGTCATGACACAGAGTTGTTCAGTCAACATACTTTAACAAGATGCATGAAATCCCTATATAACCAATGCTTCTAGTTCACAGGCTTTTTCAGCTTTCTTCCTCTCATATAAGTGACAGCAAAAATACACTCTACCCTCACAGACTTCATATCCTTATCCACCCTCCAGGAAAACAGTGTCATCCAAAGCCATCCCAAGAGTAAAAAGGGAACTGCAAGAAGTATTTATTAACTTCTACAGAATGCAAAGCATTGGGCTGCCTAACTTTGCTTAAGCTCACTCATGTTATTTATCACCAGCTGAAGCCAATATTTATTTGTGGAGCATTTGGGAAGGAATTGTCATTCATAAGATCTGTCACTATGAACTACAGAAGGACTGCAGATTATAAATTGTGGTAATGGAACGATACTGGTCTATCCTGTTTTATCCCAACAGGCTGATAAAACACAGTTCATTGGATAGCCTAGTTCTCAGATGGTCTGGTTCTTGCTTCCCAGTCAGCATTCTTCATTTCCAGATTTTCTCAGGAGGAGCCTTCTTCAGATGAAGTGCAGTGTGCCCAGGGCTTGATAGCCTACAGTTTGCTATGGTTAGAAGCTAAAACAGAGGATGAGCACAGTGACCACACTGTGAACTGATGTGTGTACTGCACAGGGTAGGGCTGTTGCAACACAGAGCAGAGGAGTCAGATCAGCTCAGGCTATAAAGCAGGCACATGGCAAATGAGCCTGGTAGCATTGAATATTGGTCTACTATGCATACATGGGTAGGACTCATGGCACACTAATTCAATGCTGAAGTGAAAGTGCCACCCTTTTCTTCACCAGCAAAATGGATAGATTAACATATCAGTACTTTGCAGTGGGGTTACCAGAATTAGGGCTCAGCTGCTGCAGAAATGACTTCTTTCCTGTAGCTAAGTAACAGCAGCCAGTGAGGTGCCCTGTAGACTGACTATCCAGCCAGTGCCAGATGCTGGAGGGGACAAGATTGGGGAAAGAAGAGTTTTTCCTTGCATAGTAATTTCTTTAGGTCAATCATTTTTTTAGTCATGTCAGACAAGTTTGGCCAGTGATATATTTAGAGTTGAAAGGCTGTGGCTTTTGTCTCCATTGTCTCAGTTTTGGCACACAGGGATAATGAGTTTCACTAACCAACAGTACATGTATTCATTAGCATTGGTGGCTGTTGACCATGGGAGTCAACCTGATTTCTTCATGCTCTTTTCTTGGAAACTTTCAAGCAGGGATGAGGAAAATTAGCTGACTCTCAGTAAGCATTTTGAAAATTTCCCCGACCTGTTCACTGCCCCAAATAAACAGCAGAAAATTACATTTTGTCTAAGTGCTCAAACAGTTTTAATTTTGCTCAGATGTTACGAAGGAACTTCGTCACAACAGAAGTAGAATTAGTTTACATTCTTTTCTTTTTAATAAGGCATTAAAAATATTAACACTGGCTCTGTCTGAGTAGCAGTTAATGTCAGTGTCCATCATTTGAGCCAAGTGCAATGCTGACTTTAAAAGCAAGCTACAGTCTAAAAAGTGGCTCCATGAAAGTGCTGATGTACTTTAAGTTTGCTCTTGTTTATCTCTAACAGAAAAGATAAAGGTTGAGGCAGTTTATTCTTAATCTTTTAGCTTCCAGTATTATAGAATTAAAATTTTGGAAATTCTACCTGAAATAAACTGGAAGAGACCGGCTGACAGCCTGATAAAGGTGGCAAACAAATGCTAACTCATCTTCCTCTAGCAGGAATGGCTGAATGTCACCAAAAAAAGAAAAAACTTCTCAGTAGCTCAAATTTCTCCTTGTCAAGTCAAAATCTGCAAACCCACAAAACCTCATTTCTGTCAGTGCTACCTTCCACAGTTAATTGCTATTTAGAAGAATACATTTTTAGCAGCTTTAGAAGTACTGCCTTTGACCTTTACACATCACCTTTTTTGTTTGCTTGTTTGTTTCTTTGGTTTTGGGTGGTTTTTTGGCAGAGGAAGTCAGGACAAGCAGTGTTTGTTCTGTGTACTGTTTGTCACTGTGTTTAAAGTACCTTCATACCCAGCTTGGGGTTACTTTTGACTCCATTTGACTTTTATGGAGCAAAAGAGAATACACAAGTTTTCAGATGAAGGGATTTCCCATTCACCACTAAACAAAGAAACAATGAAAAGATACAAGGTCTTTTTTCTTTTTACCACCACTGTTTATGCCCCTCTCCAGCAGAAAGCACATCAGGCACAAACAGCACAGTATGAGAGGGCTCAGGGAGAGGCTTCTATTTCATTAGCTGAGAAGATGAGGGCTATTGCAAGTATTTTGAAGATGGGCTGATCACTGTCAGCAATCACGACCTTTGCTTCCTTCTGCTGGGTAAAGTAGCAAAGGAAAAGGAATGAAAATATTTTGTGTGAATGCTTCCTGAAACAACAGAGTTACCTGAGAGAGCACTGTTAAATATTTTTAAGCTAGGACCAGCTAATTCAACAATTAAAGGTTGCAGATCTTGCCCTGATTATAGAGTCAGGTGCTGAAAGACCCTTTTGTAATTGGTAAACTGCTGTGGCTAGACAGAAAGCAAACTACATGCATGATCACAAGCCTTCAAAAAACAGTCCCATGTAAAGGACTTCTTAAAAAGAAAAAAACCAAACAGGGAGCCATTCAGCTTTCAAATCAGACGGGAACAAATTCTCTTACTTTTGAACACTTTTTTCGCTGCCAAAAGCAACAAGATGAAAATGAAAAGGGTCTAAACCAGCTATTTCAGATGTGCATAGTACAGACCCAGCATCCTAGGTGAGATCAAAAGCATGACTCCACATGATACTTCCTTTGCAAGGTGACTGGAAAACAGAATGAGAAAACCCAAAGACCACGTTACACAACTTGACAAAAACAACTGTGATCTTTTAAAATGACAGTTTGCAAGAGAGAAGAGAAAGAGAAGGCAACAACAACCCAAGCTCCCAAATGAGTGAGTTCAATTATCCACGCCACAGGGTTCTGCTTAAACTGAGGACCTTGGAGGTAGATGATAGGAAATGTTCAACAAATAAAGTGTTGGTCTGGAATAACTCAACACTCTGATGGAAAGAATGGAAAAGCAAAATAAACAGCTGTATTGAAAGGATGCCTTAGCACTCCATGGCAGCAGAAATCAAGACTGTATATAAAGTGATTTTCTTGTGCCATTCATCAATGCCTTGGGTGAAGTGGCAGATGCCTCCCCACCAGGTTCACTGGTGACACAAAGCTGGGAGGAGTGGCCACAGGGCTGTGCCCAGAGGGCTGTGTAACCCTTCAGAAGGGCCTGGACAGGCTGGAGAGATGGGCAGAGGAGAACCTACTAAAATTCAACAAAGGCAAATGCAGGGTCCTGCACATGAAGGGAGGGTGTCAAGAGGAGGGACCCAGGCTCTGTTTGGTGTTGCCAAGCAAAAGGAAAAGAGGCAATGGAAAGAAACGGATGCACAGGAAGTTCCACCTGAACATAAGGAAGAACTTCTTTACTGTGGAAGTGACCAAGCACTGGAACAGATTGCCCAGAGAAGTCGTAGAGTCTCCCTCACTGGAGATATTCCAGACCTGTCTGGATGCAATACTGTGCCATGGGCTCTGGAATGGCCCTGCTTGAGCAGGGAGGTGGGACAAGATGATCCACTGTGGACCCTTCCAAACTTACCCAGTCTGTGATTCTGTGATCCTGAGATGAACAGCTTCAAAGTATTTCCAATCTTAATAAACTGTTAAAGGACAAACATTATTCAGGCACCAAAATTATTATTAAACTTTTTATCTCTGAATCTTCAAAAGATCATTTTAATACCCCCTAAGTACTTTGATGAGATTTGAAAGTGCAGGTTAAAAAATGGTATCTTACTTACCTTTTCAAAGACAAGTTATTTTGTATTAGAAAATCATAATTTTTTAGCCTTGAAAATTGTATTTTCAATGCAGTGTATTCCTGTAATATGAGTCAGGAACACTTTGAATTGACTCTTTTCAAGTTCCTACAAGAACTTAGCTGTTTGCCAGCAAACCAAAACATTTGAACCAGGGCTGCTCTGGAGAGAATCCAGTTCCCTCCAATCACCATCATCATAATCCATACCACACTTTTTAAATAAGACCAACCTCAGAAAAAAGTATATTCCTCTTTCTATTTATGTAAGATCTGACTGAAATAAAGGGTTCTAGTATAGCCCTCTCTACCTCTGATATGTTTATCTAAGCATGTCATATGCTTTCTAGGGCCACAGCTAAGCCCCAATACAGTATCATAGAATCACAGAATATCCCAAGCTGGAAGGGACCCCACAAGGATCATCAAAGGCCAACTCCTGACCCTGCACAGCACCAACCCCTTCAATCACACCATGTGCTTGAAAACATTGTCCAGTCACTTCTTGAACTCTCCCAGATTTGGTGGTGTGACCACTTACCTAGGGAGCCTGTTCCAGTGCCCAGCCACTCTCTGGGGGAAGAACCTTCTTCTAATATCTAACCTACACATTCCCTGACACTACTTCAGGCTGTTTCCTTGGATCCTGTCACTGGTCACCACAGAGAAGAGATCAGTGTCTGCCCCTCACAAGGAAGTTGCAACTGCAGTGAGGTCTCCCCTTAGTCTCCTCCAGGCTGAACAGACCCAGTGACCTCAGCTGCTCCTTATATGGCTTTCCCTCTAGACCCTTCACCATCTTCATATTCCCCCTTTGGATGCTCCCTAATAGCTTCATATTTTTCCTATATTGTGGCTTCCAGAACTGCCCCCAGCACTCGAGGTGAGGCTGCTCCAGTGCAGAGCAGAGCAGGACAATCCCCTCTCTTGCCTGGCTGGTGATGCTGATGCATCCCAGGACACGCTTGGCACTCCTGGCTGCCAGGGCACTGCTGACTCAGACTCTACTTTCCATCGACCAGGACCCCCAGGTCCTTTTCCATGGCACTGCTCTGTCCTTCTTTCTGTGCAGCTCACTGAACAGAGATGTTTCTGCAGGGTCTTTTGTGCTGGGCCTTGAAAACCTGTCCAATCTGCCCAAATGCTAATAATTCCATGGTGTTTTTCAGTGTTACCAGGGTTGTCCTTAAACAAAATCTCACTTCATTTTCCCTTTTTAGGCAGAAAGCCCAGAGCTAATTGAATACATTCTCTCTCTTCTTCAGTGACTAAATGCAATGCTGATGTGTGCATATAATGTGGGAATCACGTTAATCATAGGCACACAGATTTCAAAGCCAAGAGTGCTGGTTGTGATGACCTAGTCTGATCCGCAGGGTAACACCAGGCATAGAATTTCTGCCAGTGATTCCTGCCTCAAGCCCATGATTTTGCACCTCAGTTCCCATCTGTATAAACTGAACTGCAGCTTCCAGACACAGGGTTTATTATGCCTCTCTCTGCTGCATAAATGAGTTCTTTGTTCAGAGAAACCTTCTACCACACTAAAGTCTTGTGGGTTCTGACCAAGCCACCTCTTCACCTTCTCTTTTGCTAAAATGAATAGATTAAGCCTCTTATATCTCTAGCCTCAAGGTAAGGTTTCCAGGCTTTGAGTCATTCTGCAAAAAGACCACATAGACCAATGCTCTTGGTATCTCACAAAAGTCCTGAAGATATGAAGCTCCTGCAGTGTAGGCTCTTCAAAGATCACATAGTTAATCATACAGAAATTAGTCATTTCAGCCTTTCAGTTGGGTCCACAGCCTTTGCTTTGTCCCTGAGCATGTGCTATGTTTTCAGCTCTGTCATCACCTGGTATTTCTCAGTTTATCCAATAGAGTATCTCTGAGCACAAAGTAAGTTTTAACTGGATCTTAGCAGCTGCACATATGCAGGGCTGTGGGTCCATATTCAGAGCAAGAGCTCAGAAACTCTGTACTCACTCATAATAAACACAGAAAGCAGTCATCAGTTAGAAAGATTTAAGCAATTAGGTAGGGTATCACACAAAGTCTTGGCTGTTCTGGTTTAGACTTAGACTTAGTTTGGTCTGTTACTGCTGACTTGGTCCTTTAGAACCCAAACTTGGCTGAAAGAGCTGCTCCCAAGTAATTCCTGTCACCCTGCTTGACCTGCCATACTTGTACCCCCATCAAATGACAGCTCACCAAATGTGCTGTTCCTATAATTACCAGCAAAAACGCATGTAATCCATGTCAAACTAGCCCTAATTTTCATGGCAAGATTCCCAGGTTTTGCAGCAATCTGATGTGACAGAGAGATCTCAAGAAGTTCACAAATCCAGAAAGCACTAACATCATCAAGGCATTCATTAGGGAAATTAATAAGTAATGCAGGATTCCCTTTGCATTGGTATTTTAGTGTCCATCTTGGACAGATATATACAGGTATATGCATACATAACTCCTGATTCCAAAATCCTTGCACATAATTATGTTGTAGGAATCACTGATTTTATGACAACAAGTGAGATTTAGAAGTTTAACAGAGATGCTTAAGTGCCATTTAAATCCTTTTAGATGCCTCAGATATTCAGGAATCTGCAAGAGGTGCCCAATATCACAGGGAAGCCAACAAGAGAACTGTTATATAAACTGCTCTAATCAAGCTAATGAGAATTGAAAGCTCACTTTACAGAATAAATTTCAAGTGTTTGCTTTCCAATGTTTTTTCAGGTTTTTGTTTGCCAATGTCAGTCATGGCTTCCACATTTTTTTTAATAAATGAAAAAGTCATTCACCCCAAGCCCCTTTGCAAAATGCAGCTGCTTTTACCTGTTTATATTTATCATTTTTGTATTTTTAAAAACTGGGAGCAGGAGGAGAATATTGGCAAACAGAGCAAGCAAAACAGCATTAAAATTCTTCACTAAAAGCAGTAATAAAGAAAAAAGATTTCCAACAGACTATATTGGTACACAATACTCCTCTTTATCCAGTTTAGCATTAAAAAGCAATGGGCTGTAAACACAGCAAGTCATACAATTTTAAGCTGCTATTTTGGGCTATCTGTAGACTCCAAAAATATTTTAAGATTCTTTTCACAGACAGTAAGACTAGACATGTCTCTTTTCCTTTTCTATAAATACTAGGAGCCTCAAGCCCCTTTCTGTGGTAATAGATGGTCTAAATTTTTGACATACATTTGGCACTATTAATATTTACTGTAAGTGTAACGTTACTATTTTCTTGCAAAAGTCTGAGACACACAACCCATTGCCTGACTCCATACTGAGTGTGAGGTAATGCCTCTATCCACTGACCAAGAAGAAACCTAGGAACCAGAGAGCTGCTTTTTCAGCAGAGTTGAGTTGGTGTTTTCATTTTCAACATGCTTTGCACTAAACATCACTAAAGCCCTTTCACTAATTCTGATCTTGTGATTTCTGCCATTGACAAGTAGAAGCAGAACCCAGCAGAGCAATGTGATGTAGCATTAGAGTATTGTTTCAAAAGCAACATCTAAATGTGACAGCTGCTCCATTGTCTGGCTCTTTAAACCCAGCCTAGGATTTGCCTTATGGGACACTGCTCCAGCAAAATAAATAAATGGGCTGTAATCTAAACTCCAAAGCCCTCTATAAGATGTTATTGTGTTCCAGGCTCAGCAATAATAGAAGAGACATCACATTACAGCAGACGTACACTTCTGCACTTTTGGGAAGATCAAAGCTTGCCTGTCTGCACTAACTGAGGATAGATACAAGATGGCTTGAGCTGGCATGGTCCAAAATACAGGAGGGGAAAATATCATCGACATCCTATGAGTTGGTTAAAATTGCAACTTCTTCTTATTGCCTCACTGACTGAAAAGCCTGAAAAGCAGCAGCTGGTGAGTACCTCAGTGGTGGGGGGAAACTGAAAGTGGAGGACGAAGCAGCACAGAAAGCTTTATACCTCTAGGGGACTCTGGAAAGCAGAGAGAGCAAAGAGGTCACATGTTCAGGTTGAAATGCTTTAAAAGGGGCATGTTCCTCACATTATCTACACATCAGCCTCGAAACCAAATACTCCACCAAATCTTGACCATTATTCTTACAAAATGGCACGGCTTGAGCAGAGGCAGTTCAATCCAAGTGGAGCAGCCATCACCAAATGCCAGATACTCTCCCATGGAAATCTCTGTGCAGATCCGTGGCCCTGACTCCCCATTACCTCCAAACAATATCTACATACATTGAGTTAAGGGGGCCTGATGTTTCCCTCACCTTCTGCCACTAGCTCAGACAACATGTTTGTAACATGGACACACTGCCAAAGCATGCACTGAATGAGTCTTGGTGTCCTTTAAAATGTCACAATTCAACCTTCACAAGCAACCTTTGATTTGCCTCAGCTTGAGGATACTGGCTTTGGACACAGAGGTGTTTCAAGAGCTCAGCACACACACTTCCCAGCCAGACATTGCTCCCCTGAAGGGATTGTCTTGGTCTTGGATAGGCTACAGGGCTCCCACAAGAGCTGCAGCCCCAGGACAGTCAGTGCCCAGGATGATGGGAAGGTCACAGTCCCAGGCTAAGGAGTGGGTGGCTGTCAGGGGACTCTAGGCTGGCTACCTGGCTACAGGCAGGGAGCAAGGTGGACCTGGAGAGGCTTTCTGAGGGCTGCCAGTTTTCCCTCAGGAAACCTTGGCTTCATTTTCTGCTGTGCTACATGACACTGTATGGGATGTAAATCTGGATGCTAATGCAGAAGCAGCATGTGGTACTATGAAGACAGAGGAGGAACTAAGCCTCTTCTTCCTCATTAGGGACAGTAATGTCTCTGGAATGACTGCAGTTTGCTCAAAGACACTGAGTAGGTAAGCAGGACATATGACTTAACCCTCACTTCTCCTTTTGCCTCCAATCCGGTCCACAAACAAATTTAGAGTTCAGCTAATGTGGGTAGCTGACACACAGGGTATGGTTGCATCACACATCTTCAGTGGATTCCTTTCAAAACAACTGCTTACACTAGCTCAAAAATGCATGTAGCACAGTGTATCCTTCCAAAGCATGAGATCTTACTGCTTGACCTGCTGCTCTCTGGTGAATACTTATAAAACACCAAATGTGTTTCTCATGCAGCTTTACATAATCAGTCACGGACCTTTCAGCTGAAACATACTGTACCTTCCACATTGCAGTTATCCTGCCACAGCCAAGAGCTAATATTTCATCCAGCTCAACACAACAAATATCCCTGGCTTTCTTTAATGCTCAACTGCAGCCAAAGATAGAACTCAGTTTTTTGTAGAAGAGTGATAATAGTGGTAATTATTATTATTATTATTGTATATATTATTTCTCCTGTAGCATTTTCCCACTCTGCTCTGCACTGAAGTGGCCTCACCTTGAGTCTTGTGTGCAGTTTTGGGAAGCACAATGTAAGAAAAATACAAAGCTATTAGGAAGTGTGCAAAGAAGGGCTATGAAGATGGTGCAGTGCCTTGAGGGGAAGCTATATGAGGAGCAGCTGAGGTCACTGTGTCTGTTCAGCTTGGAGGAGTGGAGACTGAGGGGGGACCTCCCTGCAGTTACAAATTCCTCGTGAGGGGAAGAGGAGGGACAGACACTGATCTCTTCTCTGTGGTGACCAGTGACAGAACAGCCTGAATCAGTGTCAGGGAATGTGTAGGTTGGATATTAGAAGAAGGTTCTTCCCCCAGTGAGTGGCTGGGCACTGGAACAGGCTCCCCAGGGAAGTGGTCACACCACCAAACCTGGGAGAGTTCAAGAAGTGACTGGACAATGTTTTTAGGCACACGGTGTGACTTAGGGATAGTCCCATGCAGGGTCAGGAGTTGGCCTTTGATGATCCTTGTGGGTCCCTTCCAGCTTGGGATATTCTGTGGTTCTATGATCATTTGGGGTTTCAGTGACAGAAAAGACAAAAATCTTTCTATGGTAGAAGCCATACAAAACAACAGCTAAATGCTGACCTTTGCTACTCTACAATAATAATGTTCAAATTTGATGTACAGAAATTAGAGGAACAGGACCATTTGTGTCTAAAATCACTCAGTGTTTTGATCTGGCAATATGAAATGGGTCAAGAGGATGGCACAGGAAAACACCTAAATGGGAGGAGGGGAGGCCCAGAGAGAAAATGAAAAGACAGGTGAATGTAAGCAGCTGAAACCAGTCACAACTAAACAGAATTTGTATTGGTGGTGATCCACAAAAGTTACTGTGGAAATGCAGTGAAATTTTGAGATCCTGTTCTTTCACTTTTCACCTGTCCAGCATTCTCATGATCCTTGTAAGAGCAATAATTCTACAAGTCCCTACACAGCCATTTCTTATCCTTACAGCTTGAAAGATTTTTGGGGATTTTTTCTACCTGTCTTGAATATCTAACATAAGTCTTCTTTGCTGAACTTAGGCTGATTTCTCCTTGCTTTACCCCATCTTGACCTGTTGAATTGTTCACTGTATAACACCTTCAAAAATGTCTGAACATGATGACATTTCCCATGTCTGCTCCTGCCATGTTCTTTTTCCTAGACTAAACAAAACTGGCTCTCTCAGCCTGTACTCCCAGTTCATGTTCTCTAAGCCTCTTATCACTCTTTTAGCTCCAGAAGTGTCTCTTTCTTACTGACATGAGGTAGAGAAGTTTGTCAGGGTGTGGAATAGACTTACAAAGAAGGGAGAGCACTTACACTGTAAGAAATACAACAAAGTAACTATGAGCATTATAGTAGGAGTTATTCCATATTGCCAGAGATTGATTAGGTGAGACCAAATATATTGCGTCTACCTTTGGTTTCTTCTGGAGTGGAAGTAGATGGAAGAAGCTGAAACAGCTAGGGCTGTATCAACTCATGCTTTCACAAAAAAGTCATTAATAAAACAGCTCTTCCCCTGTGTCTGGATAGCAGTCGGTGCCTTATCAATGGAAAAGCTGGAGTGGAGGAGCCTGTGGTTCATGAGCTTTAGTGGCACTAAAATGCTTTTGTCTCCTGCTGATGAAGCAGGAGCATGATGGTATCAGATCACAGACACACAGACACTCTGTGAAGCAAGGGTATAGCAGAAAACATATCCATGTTGTCCATGCTGTGCAAAGCAGCACAGTGGAAATGCCCTTCCAGCTGGTGTCTGCTGGCTCTGGAACAGGAGGCAGTGCTGCTATACTGCAGGTGATGGGTTTGGAGGGTAGGGATAATCATAAGCCTTGTAGCAGAATGAAGCCCCTGCAGCATGTTTATCAGCCAGTCCAAAGGCCATCCAAATCCCTTGTTTTTATCTGGGCTCAGAGCTGAGATTTTTGTTTGGCTCTGTGTCACTCTGTGGTGAACCTTAGCTGCAAAGTAGCCTATCTCCCCTCCCTCATTTTCCCTTTCCAGAAAAATCACAGGGATGCACACACCTCTGTCCCATTCTTCTGTGGGAATTCACCGCCTCCTTTGCTGCACCCGTCTATCAACATCAGTTTTCAGGAGGGAAGACTGAGAATCTTTCCAAAACAGGCTGGAAGAGTGTGAGAAATTGAGCAGGGAAGGAAGGGAGGGAGTTTTCCCTCTAAGTCCTAAAGGAAAGTTTGAGCCTACAATTTGTTTATCATTTGATTTTTTTTTTTTAACCTTTACTGTGGGAAATAAGGAAGGGGAAAGCTAAGGTTGTCTGGAATAGCCTTAGATCCAAACTATGCTGCTGAGAAAAGGAAAAATAATCAGAAGAGTCACATGCATAAACAGACGGCTAAGTCCATCAATTCTTTGCTTGAGCAAATTGACCATTCCCTACCCTGTACACCTCAATTACTGCCTCATCTATAGCCACTTCAAACTGGAGGTTGTGCTGTGCTGCTTCTTCAGTATTCCCAGGTGTTCATAGCCTGTTCCTCTGATCCCCCATTTTTAAAATCATTTTTCGCCAATGTCAAGAATGAGTAGGGAGCTAGCAGGTCAAATGACAGAGCTTCACCTAATGGAAATCAGTTAACCACCATCCATGTTAGCAAGGGACTCTTCCTGCCTTCACACCTCTTTGTGGGATGAGATACAGGAAGCAAACCCTGCAATTCCTCTCTAACACACCTCAGCTGGTCTAGACATGTACCAGCATTTTCCTGCATGTCCCTTCACCTCATCTCTCAATACCCTTTTCCTCACTGACTCCTCTGCAGCTCCTGTCATCTCCATCAGCATTTGTAAGAGGCATTCTGTCCCCTAAAATCTTCACCCCATAGAAAACCTTCTGTGCATGTGTGGCATGGGGAGGACGGTGATCTTGAGATTCTCTTCCTGCTTTTATCTCACTCTGAGGAAGAATTCCAAAGCCATCACTTGCAGAGGGAAAAATTATCTGCACAGCAGAAGACTGCATTGTAAACATCCTGTTGTGGCCCAGCCTTCATTACTAATCTAGATGCCTAGTAAGACATTAAAAATAAAAAACAGTAACAGCAAAACAAAATCCTACACCCACAAAAAACCCCCTAACAAACAAATCAAAATGAATAAGCCAACACAAAAAAAACCCCACTAAAATAAAATAAAAATAAATAAATAAATAAATAAAGGGGGGGATGAAGGGGAGGCCTAATTTAAATCAGAACTTCAGTGATAACACTATCCCAAAACAGATATATCTGTTTTTCTGGAATCTTTGGTCTTAAGAATTTACAGATGGAAAATATGGACGTCTTTCTGCATATTATTTTTCCCAGTGCACTTTACTTGGCAGCTCAAAACCTTATAGCAGGAAGATGGCTGTAGAATTTCAGGGATCAGTTCAAAGCCTTGCGCTGTAGCAAAGCATCTGGTACTTGACCTGTACACCAGCTGAAAGCCTTAGGAAGAACTCCACCCTGGACTTTTCAGCTCCTTTAAAAGCAAGATCTGTGTGAGAAATGTACACATGCATCTAAAACACACATGGGAGTTCAGGTCTTAACAGGAATTAGGATGCCAGTTGATACCCTCCACAACAGCAGCAACAAGATGAAGTGCTTACAAGTACCTTGCTCACTGGAAAAATGCAAGTTTAAATTATAGGTCAGGTGAATGACTTGACATATGCCAGGTCTATCACTGAGGTAATGAAAGTAATTAATGATACAGTAATTACAGGCTAGGCAATCTGAAGCATACCCCGTCCTGGCAGCTCAACTGGCCTGAGATAATCAGGCAAATGGTGATAACCTCACCACCTGTCTGAACCAGAAGGTGCCCCAATATTCTCCACAGGGATGAACTGAATTTGGTGTCTCTGTTCCACCTTGCCCCTGTGCTCTTGCCTATCCAGGGAACAAGCATCTCCAAGGGCAGTGTTTACAAAGAGCACATGGAGAACACGCCCATCTGCGTGCGGGGAGCTCACCCTGCGCTCCAGCACTGGGATCACACACGCCATCCAGCCAGAACTCCCCATGTCACCCACTCTCGTGAGCCAGAGCTCCACTCCTGCCAACAGGAGTTGGATAAAACTCTTGGTTTTTCTATATCTGTCTGCCTTTCCTGGAACCCTGCATGGTCACATCTATGAGCCAGCAAGACGCAAGCAGTTGGATGGATCAACACATTTTGTTCAGGTGCCCAAGTAGCCAGTGGGTGGGTAATGGTTTTTGGTCAGAAGCCATGCTAAGACAGTGTTGAAAAGAAAGGCAAGACAAACTACAGAACTCTAAGTGCCCAGTCTCTAATTAGATGAATTTAAACAAGCTAAAAATCTTTAGAAGCAATTTCCTTGGGCTTTGGAGAAGTTAAGATCATGCTGGGATTTCTGGATTCCCATTGTGACTAATCGTAGGTGACACGCTCTTTTTCACTTACTTTCCTCAGCAACAATCACTTGATGTTTTAGAATAAACATCTGTCAGGAAACAGATCATATCCTATAGGAACAGAAGGAGGAAACTAAGCTTTGTTCATGAAATGCTAAGAATGTATTTTTAATGACAGAAGCCTGGGGTAGTCTCCTGTAATTAGTTTACAGGAGTATCTCAGAAAGACCCTGGCAGGCTGCACAGTGCTCATAAATCTGTGCTGTTGTCAAGTGTTCCAGGGTCCCTTCAAAGGGCCTGGACCAGAGGCAAAAATAGCAGGATGCCCTTCATGTGGTAATCCCAGACTCTGCAGACTGGGAGGTATCGGAAATCTTAATGAGGAATCCACTCTCTGGAGAATTTTACCTCTAATCTACACCAAAGAGAAGGGAGGGGAGAATAAATAAACAGAAGTGCTCACAGTGCTCTTTGACAGATCCAAAGAGGGCTTCCAGAATGTTTTAAGTTCCTACATTGCTGACCAGCCATGACCCTGTAGACAAAAGTAGTCAATATATTCTTCATTAGAAATAAGACCAAGTTCCCAGGCAAGTTTAAATGCATCCTCACTGGTGTCACCTGCACCTTCTCCAAGAGAATCCTTCTAGGGTTGTATCAGCTAACATGGAAGGCAGGATGTATTTTCAGCCAGGGTGTAGAAGAGCTGGTACTCTTTTAAGATTTAGAAAGAGGGACCTGCTTCAGAGAGATCCCAGGCTCATAGCACTGGGAAACTGTTTGGGTGTGAGAGAGGGCAGCAGCTGCATGCATGCCCAGGAGGGAGAGATGAGGTACCTCCACGTACCTCTACAGTGCTTTTGACTGGTGGAAATGCTGGTGGAAATGCATCTTCCCAAGAAGATGCAAACACCTGTATAGCAAATTTTAACAAACAATTTTCCATTAATTTATTCCAATTTTTCTTTCAAACCCTGGAGGTGTTGCACAGATGCCCTGATGAATATCAATGCTCCACTGGCAGGTACCATAGCAGTAATGGAGAAATTTACTTTTGGTTGCTTGGGGATTTTTTTACCCCTAGGGAAGAAGGCCAAGCCAGTAGCTGTCATTGCTGACCATCCTTACAGCCCTACAGTATACTTCCTTTGCTTGCCTCCCACAGAGCCATGGAGATATTTCCTTATTCTCTGCTTGTGGTTTCCACAGACCAAAGATAAAATCTGAGCAAGAATGAGGAAGGAATAAAATTGAAACAATAATACTAAGAGATATAGCAGTATTTACTGGCTCCTTCAAACCTTGTATCCAAGCATCTTGAGGCACTTCACACACCTCTGACACCCTGATGTTGACTGGTAAGTGCTATTGCCCTTTTCAAAGGAAGCACCACTAAGCCAGAAAGTGAAATTAAATCTCCTAACATGCAGATCTGTGTTTTAGACCAGAAAAAGTTTTGCTATACCCCAGTCTGCATATTAACACTGAAATAGTTACATGTTCCAAAACGAGTACACTTCCCTGAGAAAGCTCATTTCCAAACTATTTAACAAATTTTAAAAGGAAAAACCCCAATTCAAGTCTTCTCTTGAAATAGAGACACCAAATCTTTGCCTTCAGCAAGACCTTTTAGAACACACAGAAGAACTTGTGACTTTAATTCCATTATGAATGTTTATGCAAAGTAAAACAACCTGTGCATCAGAGCACACCAAAGAGAGTCAAGCCTCCTTTATCTTTCATTCCTACAGAAGTTGTCTTAGTTTTGTCAGTAAGAGACCTTGGGACCATCCCATCGATTCATCAAATTAGAGATGCTTCACATGAAGATCTGTAGATCCAGCTTAGACAGTATGATCTGCCTCTTCCTCCCTCCATTTCTGCCTTCCATAAAATGAAAACACTTCCACTTTGTAAAGAGCTTTGAAAGTTACATAAGACAAAAACCAAACTGAAATGCAGTGAACCATCAGCTTGCTTTACAGGATATAGTCTGAAGGATGCCAAGATCTGATGCCAAAGGCAATGCCTGCTGAATGCATTTATTTTTCAAACAAAGGATTTATCTTTCAATCTTAGCTGAAGAAATTAATTGTCCATATTTTGCATTTATACTAGCTAAGACAACTTAATTCAAAACTGGAACCTGAGCAGCCCCAGTGAATCAGTGGCTTTAAGTCTCATTACACACAGAATGGCAGGGCTCAGCTGGGAAAGGCAACCAGCTACCTTCTCACCAGCTGGCAAGAGTCAGGGACAAAGTGCACCGAGTGAGTGAGTAAGGGCTTCACTTCAGATACTTGAATGAAGTAATGTTTTACAATGCTAATGTAAATACAGTTCAATGGAGAGGATGCTGGCAGGAAGCCACAGCAAGGACATAAATTTAAATGGTGCTGGAAGACCAACTTGGCTTGGCCTGCTGGAGTAGTTCACAAAGCAATCCAGCATTTCATATAAATAAACTTCTTACCCAGGTAGTAAACCAAGAAAAAGGCTGGATTTCTGGATTTTCTATCAGAGGCCATGATTCAACAGATGGTTCCATTTCCTCCACAAGTCACCCTTGTTCTGAAAAGATTTAGTAAAATGCAAGATGTTCTCAAATATGTCCGAGTTGTTTCAGCTAGCCAGTTCAATTGGACAGTGCACAAGGCAAATGAGAAGCTACTCTCTTCTTGCTCATTCTCACTTCCATTGCTCAAGGGGCTTATTGATACTGTCCCAAACTAGGAGATTTGGGCTGTGAATATGTATCTTTAGTGGTTCCTCCAAAGAGGAGAAGCTCTCAAGGTGTTCCTTCAAAGAGGAGCCACAGAATCTTCTTGAATTATTGGTTACTGGCATTCTGCAGCCTTCCCATTTGCCTCTTACAATCTCTTCATAAACACTCAGTCTTATGAATGCTTGGGAATCCCTCTAGCATCTGCTTTAACTGTCGGAGGAATAGCCCTGGAGGTGGATGATGTCTGTAAGCATTTTCCCTAACTGGCATCTGCAAATACTCTGACAAAGGTAGTCTCAACCCAGTGAAAACAACACAGAGGACTTTCACTTTTGTTCCTGGTAAATCAAGTACCTGTATTTCCCATCATCAGTAACAAATTATGCCAGATTTAGTGTTAACTCAGTGAAAAGCCTCAGTTTACCTCACTGTTTACAAGCTGCAATATCCCATATTTCAGGAAGTGAAATCCCTTCCAGGCTTTCCATTTTCTTCTCCCTTCCTTCAGCTTGAACTAGTGCAGTGGCTGATCACAAATATCTACTATATTTTTACTCCCTCCCCTGAACAGTTCTGCTCATGTTGGTATTGTGGTGATTTTTTTTTTTTAATGGTTAGCTTTGTTGCCTCACAATCTTTCAAATAAATTGGAACCACATAATCCTCAAACCTTGCCTTTAACTAGAGAATCACTATGTGTGAAAATATATCTGTGGTCACCAAAGCTGCATATTGTAACATAATGTATCTACAAATTCCTTATTCCTGCTCTGGGCTTGAGGACAAAACAAAATTCTCTCGAACCATCTGGGACCACAGATCCCAGTATCTTACTGATGTTGCAGCATTCCCTGCAGTAACAGGTTCCCTCACACCTCCATCTGCACAATGTTCAGAACCCAAGGAAGATAAAACAAGGTCTTGCTGTACAGAGCACACCCAGCAATGCAGCACACTATGCCTGCTCTGTAGGAAGACACCTGGGATGTCTGAGCTCGAGAGGAAGGTTTTGTGTGTAGCTTCTTCACTTACATCTGGAGTTCACATAGTGCAGTACGCAGTCCATGTCCTCATCCCTGACTCTAATTCTTCTCTGGAAATATGAAATTTCCATAAAGATCAAGGCAGGCTCTAAAGTCCAAGACCTGGTCCAAAAAAATTTAAGCTCTTTCTGTAGTCAGTTGCTTAGGCCAGCCCTCCAACGTGTTCCTTCTGCTCTTCCTCATCAGAACTTCTAATTTTCTAACTGAGCTGGGGCTCAGACTCTGGACTTGAAGGATCAGTCCTCTCCCATCCAGGACTGTCACTGCCTACGGAGAGGCAGTTGGGAAGTTGAGCAGAAAGCACCACAGGTGTGGATATCTTGATCTTAGTGGGCCAGAAGCCATGGGAACAGCAGACAAGTATTTGAAGGATAGACTAGAAGGAGCATTATGTATTACATTGTGCTTTGCTTAAGAGAAATCATGCAAGACGGTAATTAATTAATGTTGCTAGGAAACATGAATGTTGCAGTTTTTTACTAAGGTAGTGGAAAATTTTGTCCAAAGGCTGTAAGAGTATATAAGCCATGCTTTAGAAACAATAAACAGCTTTTGCTTGCATCAAGCTGCGTCCCATCTCTCAGTTGCCAACAATTGCCATCTCAGATTTGTCATGCTGATATTGGGTGCTGCAGGTGATGATTTAAGAGCTGGCCACTGCCAAAGTGGAAATGAAATGGGCAAAGAGCAGCAATCATAAGCAAATCCTTCATAAACAGGTTTAACTCAAATTTCCCAGCCCGGAAAGGAGGAGAGAAAGGAAGAAGGGGGTCATATCTTGCAGAAGAAAGGAGAGATGACAACACATTCAGAAATAGTGGCATGCGTGAAGAGTTAAGACAGTAGTGCATACAGAGCTACTTTTAAAACCAAAGGAAAAAGTTTCCCAGCCATGATCAGGATAGAAGGGAAGGTGCTGAGAAGGGAGAGTTGAGCGATGAGTTGCAGTTTATAGCCTCCATCCTGCCACCAGCTACCAGTCCATCAGCCAGTGTGTTTATGCTCTGGTAGGCAAGGCCCTGCTATCTCAGTCCACTTGCCCTGGGTAAGCCTAGAAGTTGCTGCCTGGCTTTGAAGCCCGCCCTGTGCTCTGCCTGCTGCTTTCCTAGTGTGATTTTGGATCTCCATCCTTTTTAGGTTTCCTTTTATATGCACAGCTGCCTGCCAGGCTTGCTAAACTGTAAAAACGTTCCTTGACATGAGGGCTGCATAGTCATTGCTACCCATGCAACAAGCTCAGTGAATGGGAGCAGGACACTTTGGGGTGTTTAAACAAACCCACAGCTAACACTGTAGCATTTTATGGCATGGAAAAGCTACATTAATGGGAATCCTGTCTTTTGTCACTAAGGACAGAAAAGGCAGAAACACAAAGATAAGGTGATGAGAGGCCCACTAGTAGCAGCAACAGAAAAAATACATTTTAAAAAATGAATCATACATTCCAGAGTTAAACATATGCATTTTCTTAAAACTGGCTGCTTTAACAGGACATTTATAGGCCATACATTTCCAGACTAGAAGATGGAACTTGTGTCATATCCTTAGGAAGCTCTTCAACAGCTACATAAGGATGAAGGATCATCTATATGTTTGTTCATCTACTTTTTCCCCTCTTCTGCATAGTTTTATTGCCTAGAAGCATTGATGAGAGATAAACCCTCTTTCAAGAACAGCAGGTCTGAGTCCATGTCCTGTGCAGGCTAAAAGGGAGTAGGAGCTGACATTGTTGAAGTCTATACCAAATAGAAGGAGTGACAAAGAAAACCACCGAATTTCTTACAATCTTTGTTTCTGTATTTGCAGATTGTGGCTGACAGAAAGGCTGTTATGACGCACAGGCTGTATTTCAAAATACAGAGGCTCACACATTGCCAAATGTCAGCTTCCAGTTTAGGATCTCAAAAAGGAAATAATAGATGCAGACAACATTATCCTCCAAGATAGGCTGCAATGTGTGAAACAGGAAAAAACCCACAGCACTGCCATAATGTCTCCTTTGTGAATGGCGCGACAGGGACTGAGGGTTGTATTTATACGAGTCTGTACAGATCCACATAAAAACACTGGCCTGAGATGGGTCAGTGAATGTACTAAATGAAGCCACCACGGCATTGTTCAGCATTGTCTCACTTGATTCTAATAAAAACACTTAGCAATGCCTAGACACATGTATTTCTGACCTGTTACATAGTGTATTTTTACACTTGCTTCCTGGAATAACAGAAAAGGAACTTGCCTCCTACAGACATGCATCTGTGGGCAGAGATTTTTACAAGTAAAACAGGTTTATCACACAAACGTGGCTTCTGGTTATCACTGCATCGCACTCACCCTCACAGCTTCTCCTCAAACTACAGGCTGCCTTCTAGAGGGCACCCAGTACTCAGCACATATGACAATGGAGAATTTCCCTGGGCAGGATCTGTTCACTTTTTCCCCCACATACACGGAGTAGAAAGTTTTAAGTACCATTTTTCCCCCTACAAGTGAGTTTGGCCTGCACTGTGTGCTGCTGAGAGAAGAGCGTATCCCTTAATCACACAGCCCTCTGGCTAGAGAGTCAGCTAGAGAGAAGGATGAGGGAAGAGATGTCTGGTTTGGATTAAGGGATTGTTCCAAAACTTTCTGTTCAATGCGAAAAAACACACCAACAAATGTTTGTGCCATGAAATGGCCAGAACCCTTCAAAAGGGATGGGATGGGAAGAATTTAGCAGATGCAAAGTAACTTCTTGTTATGTCCTGTCCAAGAATGGCAAACGGAGAACCAGAGTAAGAACTACCATTGGAAAGGCAGAGAATTCAATTACAAATTTGTTAAGGATAAAAAGGGCTTCACCATTCCTCCGAATTACTACACTTTTCAAGCGTAAGGTTTTCATTAATCCTTTTTTGTTTTAATAAGTTGAGAAAAAAATATCAGTTCCAAAAGAAATCCAGCATTAATGCAACACTTTCCAAAATACTAAAGTTTAAAAAAGTAGGGGGAAAAAATGGTTTGTGGTTTTCTAGACAGCTAAAGATTATAGAAAGAGGTTATTGATTTTTCTGTGACTGTATCACTCTTCTCCCATCTCATTCCTTAGAGATTTATAAATCTTGGAAGCTTGCTATGTAGCAGGTTCATGAAGTGGGGAACTCATCAGTAACTTCTCAGCAAGGCTTCCATTTTAACAGGCCTATGATTAAGGGAAAGGTATTTTAATTTGCTCTAAAAGTGTACCAGAATAATTTACATACCATTCTTATTTGGAGGCTCTTTTTCCATGGAACATAAATGGAAGTTGTTTTTTATATTTACATTAAAAGCAAAGGGACATTTGTGTATCATGTAGCCTAACACCAAGACTAGAAGCAGGGGTAGGACTCTGAGTACTGCCTGGGAACTGGTTATTGCTTCAAGACACATTTTTTTTTTTCCACTTAGAATAAACTAACAGTTCAAATCCTATGGAGCAAATTCTCCTCTCCTATCTGTTGGTTTAATTGTCGCTGCTGTTAAATGCAAACATTTCTTCTCCTTGCAAAGCCATTGGCTGTTCAACTCAGTGCAACAAAACCAGAGAAAAGCAGTATCCTGAGTGCTCCGACGATCCCCATGTGGCACTAGATGGCGTTGCAAAACAATTACGGTACAGTTCAGTGGCAAACCACAGAGCTGAGGAGTTTGTGTAATAGTCTCTGTGTTATGGTGCCTTTCCTGTCACTAAAACAGGCTTGAGTACCAGCTCCTACCTCCTTTAATCATGTTTAACTCACACTAGAATAAACTGAAAGAATCAACACATAGGAATCATCCATTATCTTTTTCTACCACAGCCCCTACACGCTGCTCCTGCAAATGTAGCAACACACTCACTCAAATTCCAAGCTAATCCACTGAAATCAGGGACAGTGGCAAAGTTGGAGCTGTTTTCTTACTGAATATGGCCCTAACTTGGAAAATTTGTCAGGCACATTTCTAATGTCAAGCAGCCAGTTCAGTCACCGCCTTCCCTTAAAGTTTGTGGTGTAGCTGATTTTCCGGAAATTATACGGGGAGGTGCTATGTCTACTAATACCTAA
Organism: Rhipidura dahli; assembly: GCA_013399225.1. Classification (NCBI taxonomy): domain Eukaryota; kingdom Metazoa; phylum Chordata; class Aves; order Passeriformes; family Rhipiduridae; genus Rhipidura; species Rhipidura dahli. Next base: position 235,836 of record VXAC01007292.1, on the reverse strand, counting down.
GATTAGCTCATGGAGCCCTAACCATTTGAAAAATAAAAGCTAGAAGTTTGCTTGCCATTCTGCTGGGAGCTTTAGGAATCAAGTCAGTATCCCTTCTCCCACTTCACCCTGGACCAGGGCTGTCAGCTGAATTTAGCTCCAAATTACAACTGCACACCCACTTGCCTCTGAGGTCTTTGCTCAGTTACAGCTGTGTAGCTGCACTGGAGCCATTAGAATTGGCAGATATTAAAAGCAACACCAATTTGGTTGTGCCTTTATAGTTTAGCTAATGATTTTGCTGATGATGTGTGAACCTGGCACACCCCAGCTCCCTTGTTGAGAACTGCGCCTGTTGCGCAGAGTCAGCAGGCTCATGTTTACAAAAGGTCAAGTCACACCTGTAGCTTGGGTGGGCACTTCCTATTTTCCTTCTTTCTGCACAGGATGTGTGTATGTATCCAACACTCTTCAGGACTGGAATGCCAGATTGAGATGGAGTGGACACAAAAGGCCAATACAGTCAGCTGGGACTTTATTCCCTGCCAACAAGAGACCTTCTAGTGCTCTGGCCAGCTCAGATTTACGTGACACTTAACGAATTCTTGCTATCTCCCATGGAAAGTTATTGCAAAGGTTTAATACAACTCCTCCTTAGCCCCCAAAGCTTCACCTTAGACTTGTGTTTGACCAGTGATTCCCATCGCTCTAGGCTCCCCAGTAAGAAATCTCTTGCTCTCCCAATTCTTCATATCACAGGCTGGTGGTTGGTCGTTTGCCTGAGCTTAAAGTATCTACTTGTTTTCACTACCTCCTCATAAATCACTCTCTCAGTCTCTCAATCACTTGTGCTATTCTTCACAAAGAAAATGAAATCTCTCCCTCTATAAATAGTTCTGGTGTGTGTTTCAGTCTGCTGCTGATCTTTCCATTACCAAAATTTCTTGACATTTTATAGCCCACCATCTGGCTGTGCATGATGGCATGCAGATGTTAGTCATGCAGATGTCAGACATTTTTGGCTACCAGTACAGCAATAAAGAAATATTTCTCTAACACAAAAACTTGAGATCTCGCCTTAAGTGAACTAAGTAATGAAAGGCTAGTTCTGTACTGGGTTCCCTTTGCTTCTTGCTGTTGATGAATAAAATCACATTTTGCCACTTACATTTGGGAAAAGTAGTGCTCATTCTTCTCCTTCATGTTGTACCTTAAAAATCCCTAAACCTCTTCTTAGCTAAAATACCCCCACAACACTGCCACTGAGCTGACACAACTTTGACCACTGGTGCCCTACCAGTGCCCTACCTGGCACTCCTTCCTCCATACTGTCATTGTCCCTGGAGCCCCGCATCCATCTCTCCATTTTGCCTCAACAGAGATTATAATCCCCCTGAAGAGATTTTCTTTGTGTCCTAGGTTTTAGATTGTGGATATAATAGAACTGTGGCCACAGCCAGGCTGCTACTAGCCACCATAGATGAAAGCATAAACCCTGACTCCTTACAGAAATTCATAGCACTTAACAAGAATAAGGTTTTTTCAGATGTAATAGTATCTTTCCAAGGGTGAGATTAAGGACAAATAGACTCAGAGTGCTGGCCACAGTTTTAGCAGCAGACAAGTGTTGGCAGTAGATATTTGCAGACAGTTTTCAAGGTGGGGTAGGGGGGCATTAGTGGTTGAGTGAAACAGTACTTTTCCACAAGTAGTTTTTGATAAATTGTAGTGTTGCTAGTCCATAATAGGACTGGGTTGCCTTCTCTGTTTGTTGTTTGGTAGTTTTTTGTTTTTCCTCTGAAAGGTTTAGGAACTATAATTCTAGTGGCACAATGAAAATCAGAGAAGACTGTGAGAAAGGAATGAAATGGACTGGGTATCTGATCCAATCTCCTTTGTATCCAGCAGAGAAGGGACAGATCCCAAATGGTTTTGGAAAGCATGGATACATGCTTATGTTTTTGGAGATTAGAAAATCATTCGTTATGGAAGGTGAAGTGAGTTGGCTACCATATAGGCATCTGTGTCATGTAACCATTTCATATTAGTCATCTTGGGAGAAAGGACACTGAAGATACAAATACAGTGGCATTTCCAACAGCAGCACCTGTGCTGTGCTAGATGAAGGTGGTATCAGTGTAAATTAGATTTCCTTACTCCAGCAATGTGACTTTCAAAGATAACTGAATAAGATAGCTAAATCATGTTTTACCCATGCCTACGTTACTGTACATTTCTTGGTACTTAAGACAATCTCTTCTAGGTAGACAGAGGTTTTCAATTCCTTGGTCTCCATTTTGAGTGCATGGACAAACAAATACACTCACAAAATTTTGCTTTTGACTAAATTATGTCTGCTGTATCTTGAATTTCCCAGTGCTGACATACATGAGTGAAAAAGCTTTAACAATTCTGGTCATTTGTGTCATTAAATTTCCATCGCTACTGGAAAAATCCCAGGTCACCTCCCCTTGGTGGAAGCAGAAGTTTGTTATAGTAATTATGGAAAAAATAACAACATCCAGACATGAAAACTTGGACCAGTTATTTCACCTGGGATCTCTTTTCACCACATATTTGCTTTCTCATTTCTTTCTCTCTCCTCTTTAATTTTTGGAAGGCTATGGTCTCTATTAACTTTTCAGCTTAATTGTATCCTATAAATATGAGCTAAATCCAAGAATCTTCACTGAACACAAGAACCTTGCCATTGATTTCAAGGAAGGTGGGTTTCATATATGAGGAGCACATGTGGCTTCACATACAAGGCTGCCTTTAAAATGAAGATAAGAAAGCAAAACCAACAATGGAAATATCAGTCCTTACTGTGTAGTTCTCTGAAGATATACAGATTTCTCTCTTTTTTTTTGTTATTTTTGAAAACTGCGAATTTTCAGGGAGTTTTTATTATTAACATAACACTCTAAGGTGAGGTGACTCTAAGGTGAGGTGACACTCAGGTGACAGTCTTCCAGGTCTTCTTGGGCCTCCTGACACTTCCAGTGACTCAGCCCATTCATTGGACAGAAATGTCCAGACAAAAGCACTGAACTGCTTTATTCCATGTATTTAGACAGAAGCTACCTGGACTAGAAAGTAATTCTCTAGTCATAAAATACAGACAGAGGTACCAAACTCAGTAATAAGAACTAGCTGCATTGTAGTTATACTTGTGCTTCTAGCACTAATGTGCTCCACAAACAGCCCACAGCAATGATCTCTTGGTGAAGGGCAGTGAGGGTTTGTCTTTGAATGTTTAAAAACAGGAATATGCATGGCCTCTGTATATTGTAAGGGAAACTCATCCAAAAAAATAAACCTTGAAATGCTATCTACTATATAGATTATCAGATGTGTCATCTCAGATGTGAGCCTCTACAGGGGTATAATCCAAGAACAGCAGCAATATATTAATAAAACATGCTTCAACCACATTTTTTCTGGCAGATAATACTTTTGCACTGTAGCCCAAAATACATAATGAAATCCAGATCTCACTAGTTGCTGGAATGTCCTTTGTCAATAACTGTGAAAAATATCTTTTACCCTGGAGTGCAAAATTGAGCTGTGGAATTTATGTGCATAAGGTCTTCCACCCTTTAAAAGTATTTTATCTTGAATGAAAATACTGACACTGATTGTGCCTGGCAGAGACCACTCCTACCTCTGCTGCATATCTTAATCCCTTCTGCACCAATTTTGTTTATGTGAATTTATTGCCTGCAAAGTAACTACATCAACAATAGCAAAAACCCCAGATTTTCTATTATTGTTTGATTAAATAGTAGTACCAGTATTACCAATCAGGAAAGGGATGCCTATGTACATCTCCTCAATGTGAGACACTGTATCAGGGACCATGAGTCTTTTTTATTCTTTGCTTTTTTCTGCTATGGAAACCATTAGGATTCAACTGTATTGTTAGGTTTCGGCCTGGTGGGAATCTATCCACATGATACCAGGGTTCAGTTCCAACCTGAGCTGAGATTGCGTCAAAGTCCTTAAAAAAACAGACAAGAGAACTAATTCCCAGCCCTCTGGGCCAATGTCATGACTTCTCACACTATTTTTCACACTCTTCATGTGTTATCAGCTCAAAGCACCAGAGTAGCCAGCATTGTTCTGTTGGCAGCTGTTGACCACTCGTCATCATCTCACCAATTATGGTTTAAGAACCAGCTACCTACATCATTCTGTGCATGCTTCTACTTCCAGAAGTAGCACAAGGAGGTCACAGGATTCATGTCCCTGTCTGCAGAATGATGACACTAACCAGATTAGCCATTTTCCCCCTCTCCCAGGTGAGTAGGTTCTGCCCCTACACAGCTGATACTTATTCCCTTCTTCTCTGTCTCCCAGTGGATGTTGGATAGTAGCCACTGCTGCTGAAAAGTACTTCGAGAAAAGAACTGGAGAGCCCTGACTTTCCAACTATTTGTACTCCTTTCCCTCAGTTTTATGATTCCACCTACAGACACCTGGCCTGTGGAGCACCTGACAGAGCAATGACTGTGATGGGTGCTCCCCTCCTCTGCCATCCATCAAGGAAAGATTCCAAAAGTGTCTGGTGGAGAAGATATGGTTCAGGCCAGAGGAGATGAGGGAGAGCCAAAGGTTGCCACTGAGTGAGACACAGAAGTGCCTATTTACATGAAGGAAAGGGAAAAGTCGCTCCACCCAAGATTTAATGCAGTAATGTACCTGATAACATATAAATAAAGACAAGGCCATGAGTGGTTGTGAGTGAGCATAAACAGCCTGACAAAAAGAGTGGTACAATATCTGCACATGATATTTCCTGCTGTCACTTTCAGATTTGAATTGTCCTCAGTCTGACCTGAAGTAAAGGGACATCAATGTTAAATTCTCATTCTACCTCAATCTTTTGCCTAACATTGCCTTGCCTTGCCTTCCCTCCACTAAGCCATGCAAGCAGCAAAATGAGGTACTTCAGTATATGCTTAATTGCTTTTCTCACTTAAAACCATCACAGAATTAGAATCTTCTCCATTGACTACCAATAAATGTTAGTCAAGAATATGTGTAGCCACGTAACTAGCAATTTCTCATATTCATACCCAAAGTGTTCTGACATACAGTCCCCGAGAGTAATCACTGTACACAGCCCTGTTTTGGAAGACTCTTTCATAGATGAACTGTGGCATAGTCTGTTTTTTAAACATGATACTCCTCCATTCCTACCCCTTCAATTTCATAATCAAAACAAGTCTTTTTAAAAAAACCCAAACAAAGAAGCCAACATTTAAAAAATTTAAATAACAGGGTGCAAGAAAAAACTTGTAAGGCTGGATATTTTAGGATAGATAATGAGACCCACAAATACATAAAGAACAATCCCTCCTGAATCAGTGGGCTCTGTTTCCTGGCAGAATCTCATTGAAGTTCCTCTACCAGTGGAGAGGAGATCTGAGTCTTCCCTGGTAAGGGAATGAGCTGACTATATTGCAGGAAAATTTCTACTTGACCTTATTCCAAATCTGCAAAGCCATAAGTGATTGTATTTGGGCAAAACAGCTGTCAAAGAGATCAGAACTGGGAGCTCTGCCTCAAGAAACCAAGTACTGGTATTTGTGCAGAGAGAAGTTGCATAAGTACCAGCTTCTATCCTGCTTGAATCTGCTTTGTACCACAAAGTGGGGCTTCAGAGCCAGGAGACAATCCCCCCTCTTATTCAGAAAGGCTCAACATCAGCTGGCAGTCCCCCAGACAAAGGGAGCAGGACAAAGAAAGCACACCAGAGAAAGGACGTGGCATGGATCAGTGTTCAGACCTGTGCTAGCATAAAGCCCACTGCTACAGAGGTGTGAAATTGAGATGGGAATCCAAGCCCTTGCAGCTGGTGACTTCACTGCTGTGGCCAAATTTATTTAGCTGTGCAGGCATGTGACTTGGGAGCTCTAACTAACAGCACTTCATGGGACAGTCTTCAACATCAGCATTATGTCTGTAGTGCAGCTTCCCAGCGGGGTTATACCATTCCAACAGAGGGATGCTGGCCTCATACACTGACAATTTAAGCTAATTTAAGCCTTGTTTTCCTTATCATGTAAAGAACTATTTCTGTGACTGTCTGTCTGTAACTATTCTGAGACTGCTCCTGTGGTTTGCTGAACGCTGCACCACAGCAGCTGTAGAGACCACTTGCAGCACACTGCAGTGGCTTTACCACTCCCCCAGCCCGTGGCTGGGTAACACCAATTGCAAGGCCGGCAGATGGCAATCTTTGTATTCATTTGCTCTCTGTATGACACTTTCATCTTAGCAAACATAACACCAGTTGCATCAGTCAGTTTGGTGTAGAACTTGTGTCAGTCCTGTCCAGAAGATGTTTTGTTCTCCCTGCCTGATGTTTCCATCCCAGATGTCAACCAGATGTCGAACAAGAAATGGGTCTATGTGAGAACCTTCCTCTCACCAGGAAGAGGTATTGCTCTGTAAACTGGACAAGCAGAGGTGCTAAAGTCAAGGCCAGCTTGAGCGCAGGCCAGTAATAACATCCAGTCATCAGAATTTCCCTGCATCTCAACTATAGGCTGGACCTTTGGGGCTGCAACCCTATCAGTTCCTAGGAAGCTTAGCCTTGGTTTAAAACATTAAATGTTACAGTTTGTAATATTTATTTCTAAAGTTTGAGTGTCACATTGCATCACCAGTTTCTAAGCAACATTCTTGAGTACTCCACAGAAAAATGTATATTTAAAAAGTGAAGATTCAAAAGAGGCCAGCCAACCTATTTATCAAAAGCTCCTTCCTATTTTAGGAGCTTGATCTGACTAACCAGGCACTGCTCTTTTTATTATGGGTCACTGCATTTGCAAGCCTCCCTGTACTGACTCCCTTTCCTGCTTACATACAGGGGGCTGAAGCACAGTTCCCCTGTTTACACTACTAGTTGTTATTTCTCCAGCTGCTGGCTGGGTTATGACCCCAGTCACATTACTAATAATAGCCTCTTTCCCCCTCAGGAAAGTGAGGACCCAGCAGGGTTCAAGAAACCTGTCCCTTCTTAGTGCATCAACAATATCTGGCTTCACAGGATTCAGGCTCTGGTGCTCTCCACTCTAATAACCCCCCACTGGCATCAGCAGGGGAACCTACACCTGCTTATCTGGCTCCCAACTTCCCAGCACTGTACAAAGCAGACAATGCCAGTTTTCCTAAGCCCCTTGCCTCCTTTCACCTTTCTTGGGAGCAGTTTCTCCCACACTCCCTGGAGGATTGCCTTGAAGTCTACTGAAAGGAAAGTTCTCAACTGCTCCTCTGCTTGTCTCCTTCTTACTGCTACCTTATTTCTCCAGGTTTTGTAGTACTGAGAAAGAATCCTAGTTCTTGGGGTAGTTGACTTTCCTATTAATTCTTTAGCAGCTGAAATAGTGAAGTTGTGTGCACATACCTTGACACATTTGCTATATTTAAGTCTGATACCTAAAGCATAGTATAAAATGACTTGCAGTACTGCCACCCTTAAACAGATATATAATCTCCCTTTGTGGACATGGCATTAACTTTCAGTTCCTTATTAAAAGTACTCTGAGGGCTACAGGTTTTGTACATTGCATTCCACCTTTCTCAAACTGCTCATTTCAGTTCAGTGGGCTACAGAATTCATTTCCATAAGCCTCCAGAGAGCTGCACTTTTCAGGGGTGGGTATCATTTTGATCTGAGATTTTCCATGTAGATGTGTCCAGGGGGATTTCATTCCATCCTTTTGTGATTACTTCCAGTCCAGCCAAGAAGGTCTCTTAAAGCCTTGATTTGAAGACTAAGCCACAGAAAACAGCTACATTCTTGGGCAAATTATCCCAGGGTTAACTAAGATAACTAGTAAAAATGCCAAGTAATTGCAATTACTTCAACTCTGCATTTAGCAAGATTTAATTCCTAATCACGGGTTATCCTTCTGCCTTCCTCTGCTGGATTAAAAAGCAATTTATTTGCAGATGTCTCTTTTCTGTGTATGCATGAGGAGATCACAAACAATGTGTGGCTGCACCTTCCACATAGGTAATTCCCCACCTCCCTTTCAGCAGGATCATATCCAGCCATCACATCAATTTTTGAACCCTTTGCAATCCTTTTGAAAAGTCTCATGTGTACAGCATAAATCACATTACTGACACTACATATGACTTCCCAGTTTTTCATTGGGCTGCTGGCAGGTTTTCTCCTTGCTGCAATATCACACCAAAAGCCTATTTCCAGGGCTTATATGCAGTGACCTTTAGGTCTCTTACTGAATAGCTGCCTTCAAGTATATTGCTCTTTATCTTATGTATGTTTTATGTCTTTATTTTTTCTTCTTGCTGTATAAACTTGCAGTGGCCATTTAAAATATCTCTTCAGTTTACTAGAAGTCCCCTGTTGGCCTGTATAAATTGTTTACTTTCTAAGAAATTCTGATATCAAATATTTCCAGCAGTCATTTCAAGCTTATTCCTTGCCTTGGACAAAGATACTAAGAAACACCAGCCTTGAGAATAATCCCCATGGTTGCATGTTTCCTTGTGTGCTAGATGCTCCCTACAGCTGCCTTACCATCTATCACTTTCACTGATCTGCCACTTTTTGATACATTTAAGGCAGATTCTGTAGCATGCTACTTCTTTAATCAGGCTAGGAAAGCAAAGCAAAGTCCTCACAGAAGTTTTCAGCATATCTACAACTGGATAGGATAGAGAGCGAAGATAATATGGAAATCTGTTTCTTTCCTCTGATGTCATGTACTGAGTGTATTTTCCTTGGCATCATTAGACTTGTGCAGATGAATGATGTTTTGCCTCTGTGTGGTTTCAAATTATTACCAAACCAAGAAAATTGAGGTAGTTTAAAGTTTTTAATTAATTTACCCCAAACTAAATACTTGGCTTCAGCACTGTAGGGTCACTTCTTTTTAAAATCTTTGTAATGAAACTGGATGAAACATTGAAATGAAAACCTCGTTTTTAATTACAGTATACTAAAAATGTCATGATGAAACAGTGTAATTTTTAATGACATTTTTTCCTTGTCAAGATGAATAAACCAGCAGGCTTGACGCTAATTTAAGTGGAAAATATTGCCCACCCTTACTCCACAGAACTCCAGTTTTGTGATCCTTATGAGAGGTGCAGTCCCGTTACCTCCCAGTGGATGTAGGATAGGATATTTTGGGAAAGGCTGAGCATTTTTCCCCTCGTGTTAATATGAGCACAGGCAGTAAGCATTCTCTCCTACCTCCAGGGCAAACCACTGGCCTCAAAACACAAACTGGGAATGCATATTAGCAAAAGCACTACTAAAGTTTATCAGTGCATTGTAAAACTTAAATAAAAATGAAGAAAATAATACAGACTTTCTTTTTTCTTCAAAACATTAATTTCAAGGAAATTAGAAGGTGCACCTTCACCTCCAGACAATATAACTGAAGTCAAATCCAGTGTATTACCACGGACATGTAACAGCATCCCTGTCAATAAGCAAAATCTTGGAAAACAGTTCAAGTAGTATTAAGGTCTTGGATATTTTTAGGTGTTAACTCATCAACTGCAATTAAGTGGTGTTTTACACTGAAGGTGCACAGCACACTGAAGCCAGTGTGAATCAGTTAAAGACCAGGTGTTGGCAGCAAAGCTGTGCCAGTTTACGTCAGCTGAATAGAATGGTGTCATTTAAGCCGTGAAGGGAGAGCAGAGGACATGACCCTGCCTTTACCCTTGTCTCTGTAGGTATTTTTGTACCTTTTCTCTTTTATTTTTTTTCATTGCTGGTGCCCATTCATGGGAAATAGATATGACTCTAATTTTAGTACAATAGTAAACAACCTGATCTCTTAAAAAACTACAAATTAACAAACAGTCATGCCCATATGATGTTTGAGGAAAGAATACACTGGCAGACATGAGGACCTGAAAGACAAATTGGTTAAAAACTGAAGAAAAATTAGATTTCACCAAGGAACTCCCAGAAAATAAAGAACAAGGAAAGGGGAAAGACAAGGCAGAAATAATGAGGTTTAAAATAATAATTCTTAAACAGCAGAGCTGTTATTGATACTGATGGAGAAACACACTTCTCCCAGGGCTAGTTTTTATCCAGACAATGTCCGTTTAGTGGGAGGAAAGAAAAAGCTGAGGTCGGAGAACACCAGGGAGCTGGGATGCGTGAAGGAAAGAGTTAAGGCTGGAGTCACCCTCTCTGAAGTGCTCTGTGATGCTGTGCAGTGTTTCAACCCCCAGAGCCTTCCTCCTCCTCCCTCCCTGTGTCGGAGTGGGGAGGAGGCGGGTTCTGCTGAGCTGTTAAATCCTCAGTGAAGTTTCCCCCATTTCCAGTGGCCACCGTTGTCTGAGGCTGGTTCGGAGCAGGGCTGGGGTTGCCCTGACATTTCTGGGACCGCGGCCAGCCAAGAAGAAAAAAAGACGGGTGTTTTACAATTTGCTTTTGTCAAAGTGTGGAGAAAGGGGAAAGGGAAGCGTCCTTTCTTTTTTTTTTCAGCATCACATTCCTGTGTTTTTCTTCAGCCTCGAAAATATATTAGTGCTGGTGCTTTCCTCTCTGGAAACAAAGGAGCTAAACGGGACTGAGGAAGTAAGGAGTGGGAAGGAGGTTTGAGAAGTTTGAAAGAGAGAGACTTGGAGCAGCCAGGAGTTCCCTTTCCTTAAATGAAATCCCTGCCTGTGTGGGTAACCGGTACAGCAAAAATCCAGACCTGCAGGTAAATGGAGAAGCAGAGATCACAAAGGAAATTTCCGCTAACCTCATCCCGCCTGTCAAGAAGGTGAAGAAGAAAGTTAAAAGACACACAACAGGCGCTGGGACCTGTTGGGCTGCATAAAGATAAATCACTGAACAACAGTAAAGCTGTATGGCATTGGTCTCCTTTTAAAGGAAAAAGACGCGAAAACTCGTCTCTGGCAGGGGAACTTCCCTGAGAGTGTAAGTTTCAAGTCAAATTCTTGTCTTTCTGCTCTATGTACGGGACCCTTTCTCTGTGTGTCTTTGCATGTGTGTATAGTGAGAGTGTGCGAGTAACAGAGAGAGAGAAGGATGCAGATCACGGTGTCATTTTAGACAGACAGTATCAGGTTACAGAAGGATGATCTCATTTTTTCATAAAGTGATCCATTCTGTGTTTTTCCAAAAATAACTGTAAAATGTACAAAGCCACTAGGGCAGGACTGAGGTGTAATCAAGCACTTATGAAACACACAAAATAGCCAGCCTGTGCTTTGCATTTTTTATCCCTTGTGCAAGATATCATCATAGTGTTAACAACTAAATTTTCTCTTTCTCCTCCGCTCCCAACAAAGATTGCACAATGAACTGGAGGCCAACTCTCAGCTTAGCCCTGCTGTGGGCAGCATGGTTAGTGTGTGGCTCTGAGAAGACAGAGAGGCTGGTGGAAAGAGGGAGCCATGGAGTTAGGAAAGTGCCCCTGGCTTACAGGGCTTCAAGCAGCCTCCTGAGAAGGTCTGGAGCATCCCTAAGGAATTCAAGCCCAAATCCTCAACACCCTGTCACCAAGAGGGATTCTTCAGCACCTCCAAAGCCACCCGCTAATCTCCTGCAAGGGGAAACACGTTCCCAGGCCAGGGGCACAGGGACCAGAATGAGATTGGTACAGAGACTCACAGCTGCAGCCAAATACTCCAAGTCCGAGATGATTAAGGATGAAGGGATTTCCTCTGCTTCACAGTCACGAGTGGTGCGTTTCCCTTCAGGGTCAAGTTCTCCCAATGTCCTGGCCAGCTTTGCGGGGAAATATCGGGTGTGGGTCATTTCTGCCCCCCATGCCTCTGAGGGCTACTACCGGCTCATGATGAGCCTGCTGAAAAATGATGTTTACTGTGAATTGGCTGAAAGGCACATCCAGCAGATTGTGCTGTTCCATGAAGAAGGGGAAGAAGGGGGAAAAGTTAGAAGGATAACCAATGAAGGAAAAATCCTGGAACAGCCACTAGATCCTGCCCTCATACCTAAGCTCATGAGCTTTCTGAAACTGGAAAAGGGGAAATTTGGCATGGTTCTGTTGAAGAAAACTCTGCAAGTGGAGGAAAGGTATCCTTATCCAGTCAGGCTAGAGGCCATGTACGAAGTCATTGATCAGAACCCCATCAGAAAAATTGAGAAGATGAGGCAGAAGGGCTTCATCCAGACTTGCAAAGCAGCTGGGGTGGAGGGGCAAGTGGTTGAGGAAGGCAATAATGGGGGCACCATGCAGCCTACCCCTGGCAGTGAACACGTCCAGGTGTCAGCAAGGAAGGAGGATCCAAGGAAGAGCAATTATCAGCCAACAAGGACCAAAACAGTGAGGAAACCAATGACAACCACAGTGGCCACTCCTCTGCCTACAGTGAGGACCACTACCCTCCCTCCCACCACCACAACTACTCGTGCCACCACCCATGCAATGACAACAGCCAGCCAGTCTACAACAACAACTACACCCCTCCCCAGCACACAGAGGACCTGGACCATGCAGTCACATTCCACCACAGAATACCACAGGCTGCCAGTAGCCCCTGACACCACCACATTACGAGTCACAGCCTCTGAGGATTTCTACTCTCCTGCATGGAAAACAAACCGCAGGGACCGGCAGCGCAGCCACCCAGAGAAACAACCGGCAGCCACACGGAAACCAAACAAGGCTGCCCGCTATGACACTTTCACAGAAGTCCCAACAGCTCCCTCAGTGCACTATACAAAAGCAAATGTGGGTAGATTTAAAGATAACAGAACTGACAGAAAGGACTATAACCACAGGGACCTGAATGTCACACCTGGGCAACACAAACCCACTAAGACTAAACCACCAAAAAAGAAGACCCAAGAAAAGATACTCAGTAATGAGTATGAAGATAAATATGACCCGAGCAAGCCTGCTAGTTCCCATTTAGAGGAACAGTTTGCAGCAGGAAATATTCCCCCAAAGAAAGGAAAAGAATCAAAGAAGCATGAGCGAATGGATAAACCTGAGAAGAAGAAGAAGAAGGACAGACCTGACAAGCAGCAGAAGAGTGAGAAGCAATCCAAGAAGGTCAAAGCTGAGAAAAAGAGCAAGCAGGACAAAGACCGCAGCAAGAAGAAGAAGGGAAGCAGGACTGAGAATGAGGATTTTCCCAAGCCCAACAAGAAGACTTTCCTACAGCCTCCCAGGAAATCAGCAACCAGCCTCCTGGAATATTTTGAAGGCAAGAGGCGGCTCATTGTAAGTAACTCGTTCATTTGAATCTTATTACCTAAATGTAGTTGTATCTCCCTCCTAGTAGGGATATGTGGAATTTTAAGTTTATAGTGGTTTTGTTTTACTCTTTTTTGATGTTTTTGTTTTAAGAGGTAAAATTTGTAGGCCCAAATTATTGTTTTCAATAGCTTTCACAGCCTCATATCGGAAATCTTACATGCAGTATAAAAAACAGTCATCCAGAGATTAGGCTAAAACCTTGTCCCAGCCACTTCCATGGGCCACCATATAGCCATCAGATTATCTTGTTTCCAGTGGATATGTAGGTGTCAGAATCTGTATCATTATAATCAAGAAAATGAGGTTCCAGTGTGGATTACATCCATTCATCACCTTGGGGTACTTGCCAAAGCTACCACATTTCAGTGCTTGCATGTCCCGCCAGCTGGCACACCTGCTTCATATTGGTGCTGATGTCCTAAAGCTGGAAGCAAACCAGGTGGCTTGGCAATACTAATTCATGTCTGACTGAGGACATGCACAAAGGCTTGTGATCAGACACCTTGAGGGATGGGGAATTTGGGATTAAGATCTGATAGGAATTTGGCATTCAGATCTCTTAGACATCTTCAGAGATCCTGTGCAAACCTTATTTTGGTTTTGTTTTTTTCTCCTGCTGTTTGTATTAAACTGTAACACGCCAGGAAGTTTTCAAGCATGAGAACTTCAGCATGGTCTGGAGTTACTTGTCCCCAGGTTGTAACAGAGTTGCATGTTTTTCCAACTACTTGTCATAAAAACCACTTCACCTGGGACAGGAAACAGTTTTAGTTGCAGTACAAATGTTTTTTCTGGCAGATGACGCATATCCTGAAAGGTACACTTTGGAAAACAGTTCTTTAAAAATATTATTGTGGGAGCTGGTTTCTTGAAATTATCCTACTGCAAGCGGGCCTGTTTCACAGTTATTGTCCAATAGTCATTGTCAGAAACACCTTTGACTTTCATGCTCCATATTCCAATACAAATAGCTAAGGTGCCAAGCTAAGATGCCAAGTTAAGATTTCAACCATTGGAATTTAATGAATCATTCTGCTGATGATTCATGGGCCTGACAACAAGGCAACTTTCTTCTCCCCCTCCCCATTCTTCTAGCTGTAGGGATGGTGCAGAGCTAGCACTGGAAGTAGAAAAAAGCCATATATTTAAAAAATTTGAACTTGAATGAATTTTGCAAATAATGCCTATTAGTTACTTGTTAACTAATATTCAGCCAAAACAAAAGCTCAGAGAGAGAAACTATGCAGAAGTTGGGATCCTTGAAATTTGGTCTCAATGTTGTGGTTTCCAAAAATATACGTAACGCCAGGACAAGTATAAACAAATTTGAAAATAAAAGAGACAAAAGTAGAGCTCAGGCTTTACTCAGGCTCAGGCTCAGGCCTCATCTACAGATGTCAGGCTGCTAATTCATAACACCACCACAGTCCTGGCAACTTAAATGGTTGCCTGAAATTTGAACCTTCTGATACTAGACCACCTCACAGCTGGATCTCCAAGAAAAGAGTTGCACAGTCTCATGTTATCAGGCCAGAACTCACTAAAGACAAATGATTGTGCCATATTGCACTTCACTTTTCCAGAACCTGATAACATCCTCAACCTGCTTACTCTGAAGTTCCCTGAAGAATAGGTTTGGTTTGGTTATTAGTAAAAGCTGTGGCTGTACTCTACTTTCTCTTTGCCATGCATGGCACACGTGGAAAACGAAGAACTTCTCAAGCTTCTTTGAATGCACACATAGGCCTGTTTATGTCCCTTCCTATCAAACAGTTCACTCCCCTTAGGAGAACAGTCCTTACAATTAACTCAATCATTCATGAGTCTTCAAACTCCCTCTCTAGAGAACTAGCCCACATTGCTGCAGAAGTGGCTCTACCCAAGTGGTTCCCCATTGTTGTGCTGTACTTTTTTCTTTCAGACTGGCTCCCAAGGACATTGTTTCAGTCCTTTTCCAACGATCTTTTAAAAGGGGACATGGATTTTTAGGTTCTATATCATTAACAATTTTAGATCTCAGTGTGAATTTCAAACATCTGGAATTTTGAAGGCTATTCTGGGTTAAGTTCAGTTAATGACAAATAAAGGGACCAAGTAAAGAAACTGAAAAAAATGTATGGGTTTTGAGTCTCACAACCTCACCTCTCTATAGTGGGGCTTTTATTGCAGTCTTACGAATGTTGAGAAATTTTGGCCTAGTGAGTTTGGGTTTTTTGTTTATTTTTCTGTGGTGATGAAATGCCGAGTGACAGTTTATATGTAACACTCCATATATACCCACATGCACATAAAAGCATATGCACACACACACACACAAACACACACACATGCATGCATGCAAACGAGGAATGGGACAATGATCAGAGGACTGGAGCACCTCTCCTATGGAGACAGGCTGAAAGAGTTGGGGTTGTTCAACCTGGAGAAGAAAGGCTCCAGGGAGACCTTACAGGAGCCTTCCAGTATCTAATGAGAGCTTACAAAAAAGAGGGAGAGTGATAGTTGTGGATGCTCTATCCCTGCAAGTGTCCAAGGGCAGGCTGGATGGGACTTTAAACAACCTGGTCTAGTGGAAGGTATCTCTGCCCCTGGCAAGAGGGTTGGAACAAGAAGAACTTGAAGGTCCCTTTCCACCCAAACCATCCTGTGATTCCATGATGCAAACACTGATAGAGACAGTGCATATACAGCCTGGGTTAAAATAGTCCTGACACAAACCTTTGATTGGAAGTTTGCTTTGTTCTACAAGGTTTGATGAAGTGGATCAGACTCAGGCTTGACTCTGCATTCCAGCTTATGACCTCCAAAACTAGGAGGAAACAATACAAACCAATGGTCTGTTTTTCATCTCAGTCCTCAAACCCTTCTCATGATCCTGCTTTTCATTTGAAGCATTTTTATATGCAATTGAAAGGAAGTGTGTTACATGCCGTAGTGCAGAAATCAAATCCTATTTGTGTCTGTCCCTCTCATTCACCTTCATGTCCCAATGCTGTAGTCATGCCAGGGGCCTTTGCATAAATGAGAGGCAAATTTTATAAGCCCAGAAATGTTTTTACATTGATGAACTGGATTTATAAAGAGTGTACCATAAAAATTAGCCTTCAGGCCCCACAAACTTCAGAAGGCAAGTAGAAAATTATTACCCCTGTTACAGATTAAAGCACAAATTTATAATTGAAGGATTTTAGTGATTATTTGTGACCTTAAATCATAAAACTTGAATCCAGATTCCAGCTCCCTTTGTATTTGGGGCATCAGTGGCAGGTGCTTGATTGCAGTTCACTGCTGTGAGTTAGTGATTACATTGCTAGAGCTGCAGCATTCCTAGGCACCTTCTGCTGGAAGCTGCTGCATAGTACCACTGAATGTCGTTACACACACCCCTGCCCTGGAATATTTTCATCTCAGTCACTGATGAAGGATCTAACTCATGTGCTCTAAACTTTTTAAAAATTAAATCTTTGCAATCCTTAGAAGGCTTTGAAATAAGTACTGTAAAATGTAGAGCTTTTCATACTTCTGTTGTTGTAATTGTTCCTCCACCTTTTCACCCACAGCTGTACCTTCAAGCAAATATAAGTCCCATAAGACATCAAAGTGGCTTAGAACAAAGAAAAGCAAAATCAGTCATTTTCAGATGAAGTCACAGTGGCTTTAGCAAGTCTTCAAAGTCTTCTTAGATGGCCATCAGTTACATAAGTAT
Organism: Rhipidura dahli; assembly: GCA_013399225.1. NCBI lineage: Eukaryota > Metazoa > Chordata > Aves > Passeriformes > Rhipiduridae > Rhipidura > Rhipidura dahli. Next base: position 218,907 of record VXAC01007292.1, on the reverse strand, counting down.
TCATGTAGCCCTAGTTGTACTCACTCCTTGGCAGTCAAAACAGCCCCAGGAGCCCCACCTGGACCATGGGATGAGGGCAGAGCAACTGCCATGTTCCCAGGGCTCCCAGTGTGAGTGAGTAGGGGAAAATCCTAGATTCATAGCACCACTGAAGGCTGGGAGGGAGACCTGGTGGAACTGGCAGGGCAAAGGATAAAAGGTGATTACATGGCTTTTTGTAAAACCTAGTGGTATTTCTTCAGCACTGTGATAGAAGCAGCAGAGGAGCTGGTGCAACTAGCTGTACATGCTTCCAAAGGTTTTCCTGTGGCTGGCTCAATGTCTTTGGGTCAGGCCTGGGCATGAAGGTACACTCCAAACACAAATAAGTAAAGAGCTTTATGGGAAAGAGAGCTCAGTTTGCAGACAGTGGCTAGTTCTCCTTCAGTAAAATAATCATCTGCTTCATTCCTTATACTAAACAAGCTCTTTTGTCTCTGCTGCCAACCAGCTGATCACAACCCCCAAGGCGGACAACACCATGTATGTACAGCAGCGAGATGAGTACCTGGAGAGCTTCTGCAAGATGGCAACGAGGAAGATCTCAGTCATCACCATTTTTGGCACCATGAACAACAGCAGCATGAAAATTGACCATTTCCAGCTAGGTTCTTTTTTTTTAATACTTTCTTTCCATCTCATGGGCACAATACAGACAGCAAAGGGAAAAATTGACCCTACTTGGGTCAAAATCTAAGACTATGCAGAACCTGCAAAGTAGCTCATTTCGACATATTTAGTGTCACCTTCTTTACATACAGAGTTTCCCTGTAGACAGGTGATACTGAGCATCCAGCTCTCTTAGGCAGCTTTGAAAAAACTACTGTCAGTGTTCAGGTCCTGGGGAAGCTGAATGGTTCTCAACCACCAAAGCCAGTGAGAACCTGCCCTTTTGTAGCAATGGTGGTTGGGCAAAGTCTTCACATTGCAGTCCAGCAAAGCACTTAAGCTTGAATCATGTGAACCATCTCATTCCTGTCTGCAGCTAAAGGTTAACACCACTGTAAATGCTCTGCTGGATGAAGCCAAAGAAATACAAATAGTCTTCAGTTCTATATGGCAAAAAGAATAAAAGCTTCTAATTATGCTTATAAGTCCACCACATCCTTCCCCTCAAAGTTCATCTGGTTTTACCAAACCTTGGAAAAGATGTGTGATGGATCAGAAAGCTCAGGACAAGACCAGCTGCAGGGTTTTTCAGGTCTGGCATATAAATGGCCAGAAGATCACAGATTTATGTCTGGTTTCCAGCTGTGCCTCTGCTACTCTCAGAGGGACAGGATCTAGCAGGGGTCCTAGCCTTGTGTCCCTGAATGACAGTGAGTCATGAATCCTGCCAGACTGTCCATTTGTGCACCTCCTTGACAAATCTGGAGCAGTACAGGATTTTCCACATCAGGCCAAGGTTACTCAAGGTCACTTTTTGTGTACCTAGACCCATCTGCCTGCCAGTGGACTGTTTAAGATTATATTTAGCTCTAGTCTGGCTAATATTCAGATATTCACTCTGACATAGACCATACTCTTTCAGCCTGTTCCAAACTTAACCTACATCCAAACTTTCCACAAACCACACAAGTGAATGTAACAGCTGAGTTCTCACAGGAAAAATTAAATTGTTGAAGAAAAGCAGGAGACTTGGAAGGGTATAGGTTAAACCTTACATGAAGTTCACCTTACAGTTTTGCCCAAAAAAACCCAAATCCTGACCTTTATAGAAATACATACAATACAAACAAATAATACAAACATCTTCCTGTTCTGCCTCCCCTTCTCCTCTACCCTTCCTGTTTGTATGGCTTCTTCAAGGCTCATTCTTTGTGAGCATCAGAGGCAGCAAAAGCTCCTAAGAAACATTTTGTACAGAGTATGTTGCTATAGTGAGAAGCTTGAGCACCCAGCATGATGAGGTATACTCAGAGTCCTGCATCTTGGTACTGAAATACAAATGACAACAACAGAAAAGTCCACAGAAAAGACTTTTGACTTGAGATTTCAAATGCATTTAGAAGTAGTGAATGAAAGAGCTCAGTGACACTGGTCAAGATTAGCTCACAGTGAAACCAGAGTTTATTTCCAAGTTTCCCATTGGAATGACACAAAGCTGAGCGTCACTGCAGAGGTCTTCTCTTCAGCCCAATTTAGCAATGTGGTTTCTTCTCCCCAGCTCATGGGAACAGGGTTTTAATCAACTAAACATCAGCTTCTGGCTACCCACCCTATAATCAAAGCTAATACCTAATCTATTAGGCCACTGGACTGCTAAAACAACCTGCTGGCCTTCTTTGGAACCTTGTTGGAATTATTTCTAAAGATAATTCCTCTTCCCAGCCTGACTAGCTGCCAAAGATGCATAAAGAAACATTTCCCCACTCTTTCAGAGAAAAAGCAAAGTGGGCAAGGACTTTGCAGGTAGCAGCAGAGTCTCAGCTCCAGTGGTTCTTCATGTGGATCCCAGATTCCTTTACAAGGTGGAGGTCAGGGACAAGTAGTGACTTGGAAAGAGGAAATTAGATTAACTTCTGTTTTCTCCACAGAAATAATTTTCAAGTTTGAAAGGCAGGCCAGCCTTTCTGGCATTACTTTTTTCCTTGATACAGAATTTTCTATATCACTCTGTAATTTAATTTTCTTCTTTTCATTGCAAATTTTGAAAGAAAATATTATCACATTCCACAATAACAGCGTTTGCATTTTTTTATCACCCCCTAGGCCAATGAGATGGTCTTTCCTTTTAAACAAGAACTTTTGGTCTATGTCTTAATGGTCATACTTGCCATTAGTAATATATAAATCTCACTCATGAAGCAACTGATGCAGGATTTACATACATTTTATGAAGTAAATAACCAATTAGCATATCCAGCAACCTATCCAATCAAAAACTGATAACATTGCTTGTTAATTCTTTACTAAACTTTCAACTGAGGTATATGAAACCATGAAAAATCATGTAAAAGATATATATAGCCTGATAAATGTAACCAAATTTTAATATTTGCTGGCTTGGCTTTTTTTTTTTTAAAACAGTGGGTTCAAGGTGTGAAACCCAAAGATCAGATTCTAATACAAACATTTTCCCAAAATTTTAATTCAGAAGTTTCATTTAGTCTATACACAGGATGGACCTACTGCAAAATTTGAATCAGATCAGTATGACCCTTAAAAGCTATATATGTTTAGAAAATTATTTAAATTATTTGTTGTATGAATCAAATCTTTCCTGTTGCTGTGTGCTCCACTTGAATCAGTCAATCTCATCTCTATTTGATGGCAAATGATTATGAGGCAAGGGACTGGAAAGTTGTACCTCTGGGGCTGGAGAGTTGTACCTCTGCATTCCACTTCTTGATGAGGTGTGTGTCTCTGACCTCAGGCAGGTCACTGAAGCCACGGCTGGGATTTCTAAGTGAGGCTATGAACATAACATTTGTAGTGGTGTCACAGGGCACAGGCAAGCGGTGTTTGCAGGGAGCTCTCGGTGCCCAGCTGACATTTCACTCGGAGTGTGAAATAGTGACCCAAATCACCTATGCTGTTTCATTTGCACATGGAGCACATTGTCAAGATTTCTGTTTTCAATTACAGAAGTGGCTGCATTTCAGTGGGTGAAATGATTAGTACAAGCGTATACATATATGAGCATATTGAAAAAATCTCTAAGATTTTTCCAGGAAAAAGCAAGATTTTTCAAAAGAATCTACAAATTATAAATACTGAAGTGCATGAGCCCTAGGATAGACTGATTTTCAAAGAATACTGGGATGGAAAACTGGACAGTTATAAGTCATAGTGCCACATGCATAGTCTGTAATACATTGAATATGCAGCAGGAAGAGAGCTTCTGAGAAATGAATTCCCCCCTTTCTTTTGAGGTGAATTTAAAGGCAGAGTGCTGTGTGATTCCATGACTATTTTTATTTCTCCTTTGCCTCACATTAAGATAATGAAAAGCCCATGAAAGTGATAGAAGATGAAGATCTTGTGGACCAGCAGCTCATCAGTGAGTTGAGGAAAGAGTATGGGATGACCTACAACGATTTCTTCATGGTGCTGACAGACACTGACATGAAGGTCAAGGTGAGGGTTTCAGCTCTTTGAACTCAGCTCTCTTGAAAGAAAACACATGGTAAAATATGAAAAAAAAATTGAAAATATTAGGAAATGACTCTACAGGCTTTCATGTGAGGCACATCAGAAGCAAAAGAATAGCAAAATTTTCAGAATTTAGGTAGCTATCTTCATTTTCTGCACTTAGGGGATCTCAGACGTGTATTTCTGCTGGAATGGTGAGGAACAGGACCTCCCCACAGCTGATGGGGTTTTAATGTAGCATCTGGCATTCTAAAACACACAGTTTGGCTGCTCAACAGGATGACACCACATTGCGTAAGGACAATCCTCTAGCTGAATAGCCTTACAAAAGAATATAATAACTGCAACATCCTGGCCTTACCACATTGGGCAAATACTGAAAATATGCCACTTCCAAAGGGCAGTCGGACTGCAAAAACAATTCTTTTCCATAGTTTCTGATCTGTTTTAGGCCTTGTTGCCTGTGTGCAAATTCGAATACTTGGATTTCTAAATAACCTGCGGTGCTGTGATACATGCAAAAAGGCTGCTAATATGAGCATCCTTATATCCAACTGCCTTGTGTTTTTTTTTCTTAACAGCAATACTATGAAGTACCCATAGCAATGAAGTCTGTGTTTGATTTGATTGACACCTTCCAATCACGAATTAAAGACATGGAAAGACAGAAAAAAGAGGGCATTGTCTGCAAAGAAGATAAGAAGCAATCCCTTGAGAGCTTTTTATCCAGGTATCACTTTTTGTTCTTATCTGTTGGTAGTTCTTCTAATTATTGTTGTACTTGAAAAATACCCAAGTAACTATTTCTGGGATTTTTAAATATAGATTTCTCAGTATTTACAGTGTTAAGTAAATACAGAGGTGCAGCCAGAGCTGAATGCAGTCTTGTAGAGCATGCTGGAAGTCAGGAAGCATGTTTCCTGATTAACTGTACCTTCCTTGGACACTGATTTTCCATGCCTCAGTTTCCCTATCATGACATGGAGATAATAAAACTGATTTACATTAGAAGAGCAAATAAGGATTAATTCACGGATATTAGCTTAATGTTTTGAATGTATGAAGCACAGTGTTTATGTGTTTTGATCATCAACCATCCCAATCTCATTAATCCCATTCTAATCCCTTCCACATACTTCAAATCAGTAATTAATTCTCTCTGACTTCCTTCTTATCCTGCTTGAGATAACAGATGGTTCTTGCCAGTATTAGTCATGCATATGATTTAAGGTCTCGCAGATGTCTTTTGCAAAATGTTAGAGACCTTCTGCAGAAAGACAATTTTGTTTATGCAATCTCTATATGCTGTGTTATTACTCTACCTTGAGACCTAAATTCCAGGCAATAAGTGTTCCTGGACTGGGCATTCAGACCCACAGAAGAGCTGTGCATCTGTAGCCCTCTCTCAATTATCACAGGGTAATTGACATGAAATTAGGGCTATCCCTTCTAGACCTTACCTGTTACAACTGCATCCTCCTCACCTACCATCAGAATCCATGGGAATACACTGTTGATGCCAGACAGCTTTAAAAATAACTGAGGCAGCATGATGGATTCTGACGAGGAGGAAAGGAGCAACAAGTAACAGGTTGTTGGTTCATAAACATTTTAAAATTCAATGGCCACTTCAACAGAAAAAGAACCTTTAACAAGATCCACCCCACCCACCTCACCACCTCCTGTTTAGGGCCCAGTGATTCATCCTTGAGACCACCAAGAAGAACCACAGTTTGGAAACAGCTGATCAGCACAAGGAAGAGCTTGTATACTGGAAAGGGACAGGCCCCAAATCCTTCTCTGCCTGGAAATAGCCCTAGTAATAAACACACATTAGAAAACTGGGCACAAAACATGCAGAATGTTTCATCCATAAACCGCACTGCTGCTGCACAGAATGCATTTGTTGTCCGTGAAAGAAGCATCAGGCTTTAAATATTGGGTGGACTTCTCTAGCCACATTAACTGGTCAGATTCCCAGCAAAATTAATTCCAGCTTTGTCCAAGATCATGTTCCCAGTTGAACAAGAGCCCTGGCATCATCTCCCTGGTGTTGCTCTTTGCAGAGGTCACTTATAACAATGCAAATATTGTTCTTAACAAGCCTGCCTGGTGTGAAGGGAGACCACCAGAACCAGACCAAGCTTGAGTAAAGCTTAAAAGCCACAGGTAAAGGAGGAGAACCTTGAGTTTGGGGGTGAGTCCCTCGCTAAGACCTAGACACTGGCTGTGCTGCTCTTTGGGCTCACACATCAGAACAGGATGCAAAACAGACAGAAGAAGAAGAAAGGATCAACACAGGAAAGGATCTGGCAGATTTGTCAGGACTATTGGTCCATGCCATCTGATGTCAGAAATAAAGCAGAAATCTGTACATTCATGTTGGTGAACTAACAGCTGTGAAGGACCAACTGAATTAATTTCTAAGATATAGTCCTAGATAAGCATACCAACTGCTCCTGGGGCAGGGGAATAAACAGCTTGAGTGGCTTTCAACACTTTTCAGCTCTGTGTAACTCCAAAGGAGATGTTAAAAAAAAGGAGAAAGCAGTAAAAAAGTATCTTAAACTGACTCACAGTTTTTCCCTAGGCAAAATATGATCCAATACATTCTACTACATTCTCACTCACTGTTCAGGTGCTTTTCTGTACAAAATAGCACAAAGATTATTTTGTTCCCCATTTTCAGAACGACACAAAATTTCCCTCCTTTTCTTCACATCACATATGTGATCCTTAATGCTTCTTATTCCTATTCACTTGACTGTACACACACATTCATGTCTCTTTGCTGTTCCTCCTGAGAAAGATTAAAATTGAGGAAGTTTGCTTTTCAAGGATTTACTTTTCTAATTGAAAAAAAACCCCAAAACCGAACAGTACCAATCAACAAGCAAAGACATCAGCATGCCCTGCTCTTCTAACAACTTCTTCCCTGACGTTGAGCAAGTCCCACCACATCTTCAGCTTCTCTTAAGTGAAGCAGAATTGACCCTTTGCATTAGCCTTCATTTTGAGATCTTCACATGGTACAGCAGAAAGGCAGGCTATTATTATAACAGAGCAACATCTGCATCCATTTAAAAGATCATTTCCTGCTGTAAAAATATCTCTGCAGCTTTGCAAATTCCTATAAATCTGATTTATTTAGGTTAAGTGGAGAAGTACCTATATTCAAAAAACAAGTTGTTTAGAGAGTATTAGAAACCCCTACAGTTAGAATTTTTAAATATTTCAAGTTTCCTTATGGCAGTGCCTTTCCTTGACAGGAAAGGAAGGAGATCCTTGTGCAAAATCTTGGGTAGATGGTACAGTCTCTTCTAAAGACAGATTCCAAGATTTACCTTATTGCCCCATGCATGCCTTATATAGCCACAGACTGACACAACCACACACTTACAAGCAAGCTCAGATTTAAAGCCAGGTTAAAGGCATTTTGAGCAAACGTGATGCAGGAAAGAAAAAAGAGGTCAGTGATTATTTACACAGAAGTATGAGTTATGTCTGAAATGAAGATACGCCCTAATTCTCAGACAGCCCTTGGCCTGCAAAATAACTGCAGTTCCAGGAGTGGTGAATGACGTAAAAGCTAAATGCCTAGTGAGGAATTCCACAGGAATCTTTCTCTCTTGAATATACACTTCTCAGCATTGCTGTAACTACTGAACGGGGCTTTGAGAAAAGATTGTAAACTTTGCAGTGTTTGTTTGGTGAAGCAGCAGCACTGCAGGTGTTTCTTTGAAAGTTCTGGAGCTGTAAAATTCAAAACAAGCTTTATCCTCTCCCAGTTATGGACAGAACTGGGAAGATTTCCCATCCAGCTGTTACTTAGAAGTTGTGAGAGATATGATATGTCTCAGCCTATACAGAACAGACATGCTGAGAGGACTTGAGTCACATGTCATGACCATGCCTGGCCACACTTTCTTTTCAGGTTCCGATGGAGAAGACGGCTGGTGGTGATCTCTGCTCCCAGTGATGAAGATTGGGCTTATTCCCAGCAGCTTGCTGCTCTCAGTGGACAAGCCTGCAATTTTGGTGAGTTAAAAGGAATTATATTCTTGCTCCCTCAAACCACATCCTTCCTGGTGATGTGATGGATTCCTTTGCTCAGATTTGAACCTGGACAGTCTGAGGAGTCTGACAACTGAAAACTTTTCTCCAGATCCAAAGGGAAGATTGAGCTAAGCAGGTAGTACAGCACACTGACACCTAAGACAGCTAAACAAAGTGCTCCCTGGAATCATTTGTGAAACATTACACTACTGTAGCAGAAAATGCTAGCACTCCAAAGCTTCTCTTCAGGCTTGTACTTCAGGAGAGTAATAGCTGTTTTGGTTTGGTTTTTTTGTACTGCACAAATTAATGTCCCAAGGAAAATGCTTTGGTAAGGGCAGATCCTTTAAGATCCAACTCAGAACTGGGCCAGGCATCAGGGAGATGTATGGACATCAGGGTTTTTTTTCTTTTCCTTACTGCTTCATTGCCAAAACCTGTAAAAATATTAATGGAAGCCACTTTAATCTGTTAAAGGCCCTCCCAGACTAGGTACATAGGATCCAACTAACACAGTCAGTGGACAGAGAGGGGCTCCTCTAGGACACAACTAAGGGCAAGACCCAGAGGCATTTTTCTGTATTCCTGTCATGAAGTGCAGAGAGCTTTACTCCTTAAGTTCCTAGCCGTGGGCACCATGCATGGTCTAGACTTGACTCCTTCAACAGGATGAAACAGGTCCTTTTCAAAAGCTGCTAATTCAATGAATTTCAGTTACACCAGAAGGGAGATCTTCACAGTATGATTGTTTATTCATAATCACCTGGCTTTCATTCAGAGCATCAGCACCACTTCATTTGGGAAGTACCAAAATAAACTGAAACAAGGATCACTGTAAAATGCTTTCTGAAGATTAAAATGTAATCAAAACAGTTGAGTATCCCCACCCTTTGGTAGGGACAGCTTGAACACAATCCAGTGAGTTTCTAAAGCATTTGTCAATGGGTGTTTTAACTAAGTGGTTTGTTTCTAAGCATCTTAACTCCAAGTTGTAAAAGCAGTTACATCAAAGATTTTGTAGATTGTACCAACTCATGTTACATGAACAGTTTCTGCTGTCCCTAAGGTCTTTCTTCAAAGCAAAAGCAACAGTCCAAGCCTCGGTGCAGAACAAATGGAAGAAGCGAGTATCTGTCATAAGCTATTCCCCATGGTCATTCAGAGTTTAACTGGCATAGGTTATATTGCCTCTAAATAATTTGTTGCTGTGTGTATGGCAAGTAAAAGCTTTACTAGTGAAGAAAACAGTGCAGGAAGATTCTGGATTTGGAGAATGGCCTCTGCAATTTACTGGCGTATCTGATGGTTGTATCCTTATGCTACAGAACCACACCTCCGTGCTGCTGTCCTTGAAACAGCTTTATGCAACTGATACCACATTTACTCAACACATCAGCTTATCCTTGTGTTTGGGACAGGTGATGTGACTGGCAGGAACTCCACAGAAATCAGTAACTCTTTCTCCTGGAGGGCTGGCTGAGACTGAGCCTCAATTTAGCAAGCACAGACCTGGCTGATTAAACAGAAATCTGCCCAAGGATAAGCAGAGAGGTCTGGTCTGACCCAAAACTCACTTCATTTCCTCCACAGGTCTGCGCCACATAACTATCCTCAAATTGCTAGGAGTTGGAGAAGATATTGGAGGTGTCTTAGAATTGTATCCAATTAATGGTAAGTGACTGTTTCCAGTTTCTTCAGTACTATGTATGAAGGACATTATTCAGGGCTGAGTGCTTCTTTGCTGTAATTTCTTTTGAGGGATGAGTATGACTGTTTTCCTCTTTTGCTTTGTTTCTTTTAAGAAATGAGAGGGCGCAAAGCAAACAAAAAGCTTTCTTGGTGTTTCTGTGCTAAACATTATATAGGTTCTTCAGGACACAAAACCACAAATATCTGAAAGTCATCTCATTTGGATTTCCCACCTACACTTACAGTCCCCAGTACACTCATCTGCCAGCCTTGCTGTCAGACAGGGATGTCTGTGCCTTTTACAGGCTCACAAGTTTGCAGGGCTAATAGAATACACCCTCAGCAGATTCTCCTCTATGGATCCCCCATTAATATTCATAGAATGGTTTGGAGTAAATAGGGCATCTTAAAGATGATCTAGTCCCAATCCCCTGCCATGGGCTGGGACACCTTTCCCTTCATGGGGTTGCTCAAAGCTCTGTCTAATCTGTCCTTGAACACTTCCAGGGCATCCATCTGGACAACCTGCTCCTGTGCCACACCACCTGTATCCTAAAAAACCTCTTCCTTATATCTAATCTAAATCTACTCTCTTTCTGTGTAAAATTAATACCCCTTGTTCTGTCTCTGGGCCCTGGTAAAACATGTTTCACCATCTTGCTTATAAGCTCTCTTTATTATTCCACTTGCATCCCAGCAGGCTACTACTCCACGTAGATACCCTTGAGAGAGTGGGGTCTTTTCAAATGCTGCGGGTTCCTCTACTACTCAATCCAAACAACTGCCTCCATCAGTGGAGAGAAAGTGGAAAGACAGAAAGAAGCTTATTTATCCCATCTGTGCTCCAACTGCTCTGTGCATGAAAGCATTCTAGTCCTTCTACAGCACTTCTACATTAAGTCCATGTATGAGAAAAAATAAACAGAGGAAGCTGATGTCAGACTTCTTCCATCAACACTCTTGCAGCCTCCACTGATTTTTCACTGGAGGCTTCATGACTTTGTTTATAGTTCTTATTTGTTAAGATCAACAGTATTTTGTCTAATTTCTCCTTGAATTGATATTGACTCCTAGCACATGTTCTCCTGTGAGAACTTCTACAGAGGTACCTTTTATTTGTCCTGAGCATGGCCCCTATACCTTTGTTTGATTCCCCTTATTTCTTGTGTGGGGAAAAAGGTGAACATTTAATCCCTATCCATCCTAGCAGTAACACTGACAATTCTGCAGATCTTCCCCAAACCATTTATTTGAAAGACTGCAGTCTTAGACGCACACAGAATCATACAGAGTTTATTCCAAACCTGTGATCAACCTTGTTGACTTCCTGACTTTTCTCCCCAGTTCTACCATAGTCTTTTGAGGTGAGAGAAACAGAATTTCATGCAGTGTTCAAGATGCACCTAAATAATAGGTTTCCATAGTAGAATAATAATAATACAGTAGAGCAACCAATAAAATTCCATGGCTGGGGATTGAGAATTTTACCAATCCAGCATAGCTATGGAACTTCACTGACGACCTCCCTCCAATACAGGTGATCATTCACTCCCACCTTGCTTCTGCTTCAACCAACCTATCAAAGGACCTTTTGAAGCCTTCTGAAAATTCATATAGACCACCCTTAACCATCTGCTTGCTGACCTCTTTCAGAGAACCTCAAGTCTGTAAAGCAGGGTGCCACTGTGTAAGAGTCCTGTTGCCAAGACAACTATGCATATATGTGCCCACTGATCATAGTTGTTTTATGGTTTTCTACTCATTTACCCAACACAGACTTCACACTTAAAAGTCTGGAGTTCAACAGATTTACCCTAGAAAATATACTTTGGAGAGGAAATTATGTCTATGATATCCCATACTTCACATATCATGATGGTTCAAGAGTGAGGCTCTATAGGCTCTATACCCAGCAATTCTTCTACCACACTTCAATTCCTGTGATTTCTTCCTCTGTTACTGTTGTTCACATATGCCTTCTGCAATACATAAACTTGTGACCCTAGCGCAAAGAAGTCAAAAAAGTTCTCAGATTTTGGGTGAGAAAAAGATGTACCACACTACAGTAGCTTCAGCCTAGAGAATTAGGACAAGTTTACTAAAACCAAAAAAGCTGTTAGAAATATATCCTTAGTTCACAGTAGTGCAATTTCATTTTGGATCCAGGAAATGGACCTGAACTTGCAAATTACAAGAATCTTATATTGCCAACTGTTGCGCTGTATCCTATCTCATGTTGTTAACTCTTTTACCCACAAATCATCATCATCACCTAAATAATGTATTAATGCTGATTTTATGTGCTCACTTTCTAGGAAGCTCAAGTGTAGACCGAGAAGACATCCCGGCTAATTTGGTGAAAGACATTCGAAATTACTTCCAAATTAGCCCAGAATATTTCTCCATGCTTCTAGTGGGGAAAGATGGCAACGTCAAATCCTGGTATCCCTCTCCAATGTGGTCCATGGCAATTGTGTACGACCTGATTGATTCCATGCAGCTCCGGCGCCAGGAAATGACAATCCAGCAGTCGCTGGGCATGCAGTGCCCTGACGATGAGTATGGCGGGTATGGCTACCACAGCTACCACCAGGGCTACCAGGAAGGCTACCAAGATGACTACCGTCACCACGGAAGTTACCACCATGGATATCCATACTGAACAGAGTGACTTAGCCTCTGACTGCCCCCGTGTCTGTCTTCCAATAGCTATCCAAGCAATAGGTGACCAGGTGCAGAAAATCTTCCGAGGCCACCTAAATATCCATGCCTTGTTCTTCTACTGTTCAATCAAGGGACTTTGGTCATTTGCCTTCTCAAAAAACGCAGACGCCTTTACAGCGAAGCAATTCAAACCAGTAGTATTGAAGCTTTAAACAATAAAGACTCCTTTACATTTTTAAACCTTTATAAACAAAGACCATCAGCAGGTGCTGTTTGTATTAAAACCAAACAAAAAAAACCCCATAGCCCCATTCCATGGGCACAACAGTAGGGCAGGAAACAAACTGTCCAACAATGTGCTTCTTAGTACTTTTTCTAAGGAGAAAAAGATAAGTATATTTATTGGAAAGTGTGATTTCATTATGCTTATGAAGAGAAACAAAGAACCATACTTTGGGTCTCTCCCAGAGAAGGAAAATTTAAGAAAGAAGCATGGGGCATGTTCTTTAACAATAACAACATCAGTAATAAAATCTTTTTGAAACACCTTGTTTAAAAAGGCAGCATCCCTACAGTGCATTAACATTGTAATTAGCTGACTTTATGAATGAAAATAAGATTTATGTCTATGGCAGAACTTGTTCCAATACAATACAATGTAAAGTTCTTAACTACAAAGCTTACTGCATGGCTATTTATTCTTTCAATTGGGGTTCCTGTTCTCTTAGGTCCTGCCCACTTCTCTCTTAAATCCAAGTTAATGAGAGCTAAGTGGAAACACCAACCAGGATTAGCACTGTCTGAAATACAGAAATCTGAAAAGCATTACTTTCATCACAAAAAGAAATCTCATTCACATATATTTTCAACGAATTGTAACTAGCTCTCTATAATAATGCTTTTAATTAAACTATTACTCTAAATTTCAAATTTTCTTTTACCTCTTCTTCTCATACCCTGCCCTATAAAAATGATCTGGATTAAATGTTTATAAAAGTATTTGAGATTAATTTAATCTGCTAAACCATCTATATTTCTGTCACACTTTCAGACATTTTTTTCCTCCCTTCTCATTGATATCTTCGGGCATTGGAGCTGTAACACCACCCTACCCTACTGAAACCAGTGACAAGAACTGCATGCATAGCCATGGTTTCAACACCATTGGAGTTAGATTTCTAAACATTGAAGAGGCAGCAGAAAGATTATGGAATATCTTTAAGTGAAAATACTGTATCAGCCTTTAAAATGGCACATTAGTCACTTTTGATGTCGAAGGTGTGCCTGACCAGTCACATTTCTTTTTATAATCCATGATGTGGATGCACATCACTTATAGATGCACACAACAGGGCACTCGTACTGGGTATCACCATCACAGCAGTAGCACAGGAACAGAAGAGAAGCTACAGCTCTAAGCTAGCCAGAGCATGCTATGCATTTTGACTTTTAACATTTTCCTGATTTCTTATTTTCCCCAGATGAAAACAAAACCAGCTAAAGCAACAAGTTCACTCAAAACCAGATGCTTTCTTTAGAAACTTAAGTCACAAAAGGTCAGGCATTACTTGCCCTTCTGAATGTCAGAAAGGCAGACAGTTGATCACAAAGCCTTATCTTTACAAACCTGGTCACTCTCTGGAGCAGGCTGCCCTCCCTATCACAAGGTCTAGTCAGTGCAGGGTACAGCTCCTGACTTACCTTTCTCAGGTGATTGGAGCTAACTGGGGGAAGGCATTTGACAATGATTTTGTGAATGATTTTGCCCGCAGAGCTCCTGAGCTCTCAGTGACAACAGCACTTCCACAGCTGAAAGCAGTAGACAGAGAAATTCGAAAAAACAGAATCACAGGATGAAAGGTTTTCTAGAAGAAAATGGAGTGTCCTGTATCTCACTTTTAGAAAACAAGAGCTTATGGCATCACTGTATCAAGGTCAGCTGCCTAATTTTCCTTGCCTAAAGCAAGAGCAGAGTAAAGTATACCAAACATCTAATAGGCACCTCCTGTAGACAGAAGGAAAAATGCCCTTAGGAGCATTAAAGTTCATTTAAGCTTTCCTGTAATCTTGTTTTCATGTACAATCTTTAAATGAAAGCCCTTTTAACTCACACTACAAATCACATAAATTAAATCTCCTGTGCTGAGAGGGTTAACTAACAAAAAAAAAAAAAAAAAGTGTGCAGCACCTGATCCAAATGGCCTTTTCTTTTTTATACCTCTGTCTGAAATTCAAAGTTAAATTGTGCAAGTACCAAACCCAGCCTAGGCATTCAGTGGGAGGTGCATTAAAAAAACAACTCCAAACAAGTTGTCCACTTATCAAGAGAGGTGGGGATGGGCTCTTAACCAAAACTACACATCCAAATATTCACAGAAATTGTAGAAGACACTGTATTATTCTACATTCTGGTGCTAATTTCTGCCTCCATTACAAAATGACTCGAAATCACCAGAAACTTTTAGCAATGATTTAAAATCCTGATTTTGCCACCTACTTTCCCCTATTGAAAACTAAAAGCAAACCAAGCCAAAACATTCTTTCAACGACAACATGCAGTAATCTTGCAGGGTATACACATTCAGGAGTTACATTTCTCCAAATGAAGAGTGCATTTGGCAAAACAAATCAAATCCAGATTACTGGATCTGTCCCTGCAGCATCACTCCGAGCACAGACTTACTGAGATTAAGGTCCTATTATGACATATCTTAGTGGGAAGATTCTACATGATAAAGAAAAGCTTTTTTCTTACACTTATTTATGGCATTTGATTCAGCTCCAAGATGGCTGTTTTCATCCACAGTCTGCCTTTGAAGCTGCTACATTCACAAAATAGCTGAAATTAACCAAAATAAATACTTCTTTAATTGACTTGTTACAAGCAAGAGAAACATGAACACACCTCTCTTCCTGGGATGCTGCGTGAACTATTTCCTCAAACCTGGAGGGAGGAACATAACACCCTCAGCAGCAATTAAGTTCAGATATTTGTGAATCTGGGCTCTAAACCAAAGCTTAGAATGAGCACACTGCCCAATGTATTCATTAACGACTATGTGCCAAACTAATGCTGCTCTCCAAAACAATCCTCATAAATTTTCCTATTTGTAATTTTGGGCAAATATAAGTTAAGCTTTCCAACATAGAATGGTTTCCATATAGTGGAAATACTTAATCAAGTGGGATTTCACATGATCTATCTGAAACATGTAACTCTATAGAATTGCTCCCCTTTGCACACCAGGGCTGCTCTCCAGCTGACACTTGTTCACAGTCACTTCCTCTAACAAATCTCAGCTATACACTAAATTTTACCATGGCCATGGATAGTACAGCAGCAAAGATTTGCTTGTTATGCTTTGGATTACCATTTACCCTATTTTACTGCTAAGTGGATGCAAATCCTTACCCATTTTTAGACATCAGTTAACATTCCTGTTGCTGCAAAGGGGATATACAGCTCTCCTTCATTATAAGAAACCTGCCTGGCCATCCAACATAATCTCTCTGAGACCTCCAACCTGAAGACAACAGAAAGATTTCTACATGTTAGACAGAACCAAATCCCCAGCATGAGTAAAAACTTGGATCAACAGTTACATAACCAATACCTTTGTGCAATCTAAGACTTTGGCAAGTAAGTCAAGCATGATAGCACTGGTGGAATTTACAGAAAGAAAAATCATTAAGCAGGACAAGAGTTGAAAGCAAGAAGTAAATGCACTTTATAATAGCTGAAGGTCAGTTATTTCCATATTTCATGTCTCTTAATGTAGATATTTCAGGCACAAAGGTCAAACATGGTTTTTAAGACATTCATCTTTGGTTTGATGCTCTGTCTTTAGCACTATGATCATGGCTGATTTCTATATTCTCACTTGATGCAAGGCAAAGCTCTTTGGAACTTCATGTCAGAAGTTACTGCTCACATAAATGCAAAGCAATCTAAAGCTAACAGAAGTTTCACTCTTGAAAATACCTGCTAAAGTTGGTAGCTGTGACTGAAAAAGGCCATAAACTCAGGCAGGTATACATTGCAAAGCTGTATGCAATGAAAAAAGTCTTCTTGCCCCCAAGTCTTTGACAGTTTGAGCATTTTTAAAAAGTTTCATTTCCCAGAATAAAACCCCATAAACCAATGAGAGCAACTGAGCTTCTGGAATTTACACTGAAATATGCCTTCTATTGATTCCCTACAGATGCAAACAACTAGGATTCCTTACGTTGAAATGGCCTGCTATACAATCACAACAAAATTAGATGCAAAAATTTTTTCAACAACATCATTAAATTAATTTTGTCCAGTTCATATATATAAGGGAAAAATACAGGAAAAAAAAGGAATAGAAATTTCAGATTCATACTTTATAACTTGACAGCCATGGGCCACATATGAAAACAGGCTGCCCCTCTTGATGGATCAATGACAGGAGGTATGTTAATATAGCAATAAGCCATCAATACAGTACACATAAGCTTTATACACAAAGCCTGGACAGGATGGCAGAGGGGAACAAAGGCAGGACTGTCTTCAGTTCAGAGAAATGCATCACTTACTGCTTACTATACACTCTGGTATGAGGCTCTGACACTGAACTCATTGCTTATCTTCTTAAGAATTCTTCTGACAGTATCTTTCAACCATGAAAGACACACTTTTGAAGGGAGGAAATTATAAACCAACATCTTTTCCACTGCTCTAAGAGAACAGGCTTTAGGAACATACCAGGAATCCCTTATCAGCATCCCTATTCCCTCGCCTGTTTCAAAATTCTCGGAATAATTTGGAACCTATTTTTCAGTTCAGTCAAAATACAATCCAGCAGATGCCTCAACAGAAATCCTGAGATCACTATGCCTGGCACTCTGCAGAATGACTTCTCTCTCTACAAAACAAATGCAAGATCTTATCAGTCTGCCAGGGTAGAGCAACACTAGATGATATGGCCACCTGCACTCTCTTGCTCAGTGCTCCAGATGTTGAAGGGAATTACTGTAGTTGCATAATATTTGTTTTCAAGAGTGGGCTCAGTGCAAACTAAGTCTCTACACAAAGCCTTTCTAAACACACACGGAAAAAGATGAAGCATTCATACTGTTTAATAAACTTTTGTTTTATTCAAGCTCTTTCAAAGTTAGGCCACGTAAGTTGCATGTAAAATTCACCAGCTGCTACAAAGGCATTCCAGATTTCCATTTCCCCAGACACTGGGAGACAGGCACAAAGGAATACATCTCTCCATATATACAGCTTGAATATTGTCCTCATCCATATTTGACATCCAGCCCCAAAACAGTTCCAAATAGTCTGTCAGCAGGGAAAAACGACCCTTCTCTATGTTAATAAAAGATTAACTCTCTCTCACTATGAGCAATAGCACTCCTCCGAGCCAGCCTCATGCTAGAGGGAATCTTCATCTGTATCGATGTCACTGCTTGGTTTGTTCAACCTCTCAAATTCTTCTCCATCCTACAGGAACCAGAATCAAAAGAGAACAATATGACCAAAAGTCATCTTGTTATTAATACCACCAAAAAA
>VXAC01007292.1:122473-195100 GCA_013399225.1 Rhipidura dahli | reverse complement strand
AAAAACCCAACCACAACCAATCAAAAATCACCCCCACCACCAACAAAAAAAATCCACCAACAAAAAAACCCCATACTGCAAACCACAGAACCAAGCAGCTGTGCATATTATTTTAAGATATCTGACTCTTGATTTTATTAGGTTTTTTCAGCTGAGTCCTGTTCTAGACTCTGAACTGGTCTATCCCTGACAGAAATGTACACCTAAGAGAACAATATTTTAAAGAGAAATTCTATCTAGATAGAGAAGGCAGAAAACCATTTATTTTTAATGTTCAACAGAGGCAACCACAGTATTCCATAGCAAGCACAAACCATCTGTTTCCATCTTACTGCAAAGATAGATTCTAAACCAAAAAGTATCATGATACAAAAATAAAAGTAAGCACAAAACCTGTACAATTTCCCAAGCATATGTAGGTTCATCCAAAAGGATGAGGGTAGCTAGAAAACTACATTTTGTACCTAAACATAGCTAACAAACAAATGCAAAAATTAAGTCCATTTTCTTCCTCCCCTCCTCAGTTTCTGTGACACATATTCCCTTTGTCAGATTACGTTTCCTCACTTTATGCCACATGCATAGAGTAGTAAAAACCACATAGAAAAGAGCAGCTTAAATAATATTAAGAGAAACAAATGGACTGGAACAGAAATACAGAGTTGAAGAAGAAATACCAAAAACCCACCCACTTCTTAAGCACTTCACCCCATCTCCAAATCTCTTTGGATGGAGAAAACATAAAGTCTCTTCTCTGCTGAAAGCTATACAACACTAACCAGTGGGCAAGAGAATGGGAAGATCTGGGTGGTCAGGTAACAGATTATTCTTTCACCTGCCAGAGTTAAAACAGCAGAGAGCCTCCGTTACAATCTTGCCTTGCCAGCGTTACCATGGTAGATAGCCTAAGAGCAGTATTACCCACTAAGACGTTGGAAGTCATGTTATTCAGTGTAAGTATACTTACTGGCTGGAGGTAGGACAGTACATAGAAGACAATCAAATTATCCAGAAAGTAGAGAAAGGCAGGAATGGACCATTTCATGGAATTACATACAGTCTTCCAGGAAAAACATTCAGAGAGATGATCCATACAACCCTTTTCTGAAAGGAAAAGAAATCAGTAAGAAGGACATCATTCTTATTATTGAAGAATGTAACAGAATAGGTTCTCTTTTCCAGAACACCCTTAGACTGCAAACACTTGGGTTCCACAGTTCTCTGGCAACACAGAAACCTGTGTTCCAGGGCAGAACACACAGCTGGAGCAGCAGTCCTGAATCTGTGGTGTTCACCTCCTTGCTTCAGCAGAGAAAACATCACAGAATCTGTTACATCCACCAGAGCATTTGTCCCCTGGGAGCAAAAATTCAATTGTCAACCATTCTTTGAGGGCCAAAAAGCACCCCAGAGACCCCACACAATAGGAACATCCTTACTGGGTGTGACTTTCTGTTGATTATCTATCAAATCTACAACAGGAACAATAACACAGACAGTAGATTTCTTCAGAGAGCACCCAAAGGTCAGCCAGTTAAGTCACAAGTACAAAATAAACCAGAACTGTAGATGGCAGCACGTGATGTGGGTAAAAAGAGAACATATAAGAAAAAGAAGAAAGGACAGACAAAGCACAAAGAATGACATTTACTTAGGTATTCAGGACACAAGCTGAGGAGGAAGACTGTGATAAACTTCAAGAGAAGTACACCTAAGAGAACAATATCCAGAGCTGGTGCCAAAAGTACTTTATTAGCACAGATTTAAAACCACCCAATGCTATCTAACGCTCTCCTGAAGTACCAACCACATTGAGTTCAGCAATACTCAGACATCTGGATAAAAAAAAAAAAAAAAGAAAAAGAAGAAAGAAAGAAAACCAGAAAACATACAATCAGCAGTAGGCAATGATGGCAAACACCGATAGAATATATTTACAATCTTAGGTAAGGCTGTAGTAAATGGTGGAGGTGAAAATTTTATTAGCTTGCCAGAGCCGTGACTGTTTCCTGGAGAAGCAGACAAAGCCAACAGTTCAATTTAACATGAACCTCCAGTGCCTAACATCCTCTTCCAATTTAAATATTTGTTCTCTATAATTTTGAAGTGCTATGAAATTAATCTCTTATTGTTTTTACATAAGGACAGAAAAAACAAAAATCACCTGCAATGCACAACCTGTGGCAAGTGGAGAGTGCCATCTATCATTAAAAAAAACGTATTTGTAGGACAGCAAATCTTAGAAAGTCAACACATTTTAGTTATTTTAAACATAGGTACTTACCTTTCTTCCTATTCCAGAGTGCCAACACCACACAGAGGACCAGTTTTACTACTTCGGAACACATGTTCACTGTCGTAGGAAGGTAATCATATTTGTTATCTGGGGGATTCAGCAAATCAGAGAGTGCACGATCAGTTTCTGTCTCCTGTATTCATAATCAGAGCAAGAACCTCTTTTAACCACTCCAATCACAATTTCAATCACAAAAGTCTTTGTCAGAACTTCCGTTATAAATGTTCCAATGTTTATGATATACAACTTCCAGAATGGCCTATTTTCTGAAATCTTTCCTCATTTGGTCCCAGTTTACAGCAGAACTTTTTTGGAAGAACTTAAGAACATCACTGTTTAAAAAAAAAAATTAGAACAAGAATGTTTTCCTCAAAAAGCAATACGGTATTTTTTAACCCTCACCAAAAAAAAGGCTTACAGGATGACATAACCTTCTCCTAGGACTGGCAATGCCAGACAGTTTTAGCAAGCCCACTAGGATATCATGTCTTTCCTCAGCCTGTTGTAAGAAAAACATTTCAATCAAATCATCTACTGTCAATAGTGCTTACACAACTCAGTCTTCAAAGCACCAGATATAACATAAATCACCTGCCTCAATCACCTGCCTCATCTTTTAAGGGTAGATGATACACCTTGCAACCCAATTCATACCATTATGGTAGACCACTAGCTAGACAGAAATTTTCCAATGCAGAAACACATGTCCTTATATATATATATAACAGGATGTTTATGCAATGAACTCTGCAGGTGGAGAAGTAGGTTTCTGGGCATCTGTTTCAGCCCGAACATCAATGCTTTCTTGTTCAAGGTGCATGAGGGGTATTGCTCAACAGTACCTTCATTGGCAGAATACTTCATCAGGAGGATTCGACTTGAGCCCAACACAATGAACACTCCTCCAAGCAGAAAGGTCTGGCTGGTTGTCTTGGAGCAAAGGGCAAATCGACTACACCACTCCAGCTTCATTCTGCTGCCTTGCCGTCAGCGCCCTTTGGATGGCAGGATAAAAAAACCACTACAAACAGCACTTCCAGAAACTGGTTACACAAAGCAAAAGAAGAGTATTTTACTGCTTTGTGTTAATTTATACAAAGATGCTTACATCATAGAACAAGCCATCATCTTGTTCTACAAACTATTGTTTACTTAGTTAAAAAAAAAAAAACAAGTTCAACCAATGACCAAACAGTGCCATGCCAGTTAGACCATGGCACCAAGTATGATATCCAGTCTTTGCTTAAAACACCTCCAGGGATGGTGACTCCATCACCTCCCCTGAGCAACCTATTCCAATGTATAATCATCCTTTCTGTAAAGAAATTCTTCCTGATGTCCAACCTAAATCTCCCGTGGCACAGCGTAAGCCTGTCCTCTTGTCCTGTTGCTGGTTTCCTGGGAGAAGAGGCTGACCCCCACCTGGCTACACCCTCCTTTCAGGCAGAGTGATAAGGTCACCCCTGAGAGAAGGATACACAACGAGGACCACCAAAGGGGAATAAATAATGTACACACAGGGACTCTGAAGGTAGCACAAGGAAGCTGGTTCCTGAGAAGTCTCCATCTACGGCATACAGATTAGCTAAAAGGATTAAATATTTCACACGCTTATTTTTCTTTAATATATTTTTAACTACTCTTGCTCCTAATCCCAGCAAGGAGAAGTGCTACAGCAACGGAGCGAGACCAACCCCTCAGAGCAGACCTGGCTCCGGCTCGCTCCCAGAGGCGGAGGAGGCTCAGGGCAGCCGGAGCCGCGTTCTCCGCCTCCAGCGCCGCCGTTACTCGCCCGACCCGTTAACGGGCGCCGGGGCCTCAACAGCCGGCCGAGGGAGGAGCAGGGAGGGGAGCCCCTGTGGGCCAGCTGCGGGCTGGGTCCGTCCCGTCGTGACGGTCCGTCCCATGCCGCCGGAGCGCGGCGAACCGATACAGGGGGACACCCACCTCGCCGCCTCCTCCTCACCGGAGGAGGAACACCCGCCGGGCTTTACCGACCGCCTTCTGCCACGTCGCTGCTTCAGGCTGCAGCGGCAGGCAGCCGGGAGCGGCAGGGCGGCGGCCGCGCGGGGCGAGCGGGGCTCCGAGGCAGCAGCGCCGGGTGTTCGGATGCGGCAGCTGGCGTACCCCGGCGCACCGGCTCCCGAGAGGCTACGACAGCGCACTCCCCCTCACTCATCCCTGCCGCCCATAGCCGGGCTCCCCCGGGGTCCCGCATGAAGCCCCTTCAGCGCCCGCCCCCCCACGCCGACTCACCCCCCTCCCCGGCCTCACCTGGTGGGGCGGGGCCGCGCGCGCGCCCCCGGCTTCACCTCGCCCCGCCCCGCACGGGCACGCGCGCGCGCCCTCGCTNCGGCAGTGGGAGCACCGTGCCGAGGGCGGGGGGGGCGGCCGCTGTCCGTCTGTCCGCCCGTCCGTGCGCGCGTCCGACCGCCGCAATGCAGAACGTCATCAACACGGTGAAGGGGAAGGCCCTGGAGGTGGCCGAGTACCTCACGCCCGTACTCAAGGTGCCGGACCTGCGCTACAGCCGGGATGGGGAGGAGGGACGCCCATGGCCACCCCCGCCTGTGGCCGCACTTCCCTGCCCGAGCGCCCCGGAGGCGCTCCGCTTGCCCGGGAGCCGGCTGTCCATGCCCTTGCCCGGGAGCCGGCTATCCGTGCCCTTGTCCGCCGGGCTCGAGGAGCTGCGTCCTGCGGGTCTCGGAGTGCGCAGTGCTGGGTGTGCCGAGCACAGCCATATCGGCCCTCATCCCGCACCGGGCCGGAGGGGATGGGGGGGAACCCGAGTTGGCGCTCACTGGGAGGGGGGAGCATCCACCTGGGAGGGAGGGCCTTTCGAAGAACAGGTGTTGCTGTCCTTGCTTCTCAAGGAATGAATTAAATGTGTTGCCGTTTTCTGTTGAAGTCGCTAAACTTTTACCTGGCCGTGTGACCAGGGATTGAAATCCAAACGTACAGACAGGCTTGAGCCTGCTTTCGGGAATTGCGTTGCAGTGGTTATTTTGGGTAAAGGGCAACTTTCTTAGCAAACATAGAAAACCCCAAGCCAAAACAGAAAAATTAGCCACACCTTCGTTATGTGAGCAGATGTTACATACCACAGCTTACTCCTGTGTCAAAATTACAGTATTAATAGAAGCTTCTGTGCAGTAAAGTAGTTGAGAATGGTAGAAATGAGCCATTGCGTCCTTGTAAGGGTGGGCAGCACATCTGTTATAATTTCTGTTACTGTTTATTTAGGTAGAAACAAATTATGGTTTTCTGCAGTTTTTACACTACATCCCATTCTCTGACTCTTATTTGCAAACAATTTTTTATGTAAACCCCAACTTTGTATGTGATTGCTTAACTTGGCAGCAGTTTTTTCACTTCTGATTTTGATATTTCTGCATGGTTTTAAAAAACACTTGTTTATGACAACAGTCTCTCTGCCTGTGGCTTTGTGGTTTGACCTTTTATATGCTTTGCACCCTGCAGCTTGCATCTCTGGGCAGACAGCAGTGACAGTCAATTATTAATTGAACTTGTCTGTCTGTGGTATGTGGGGTTCTCTTGTCTGGATAGTGGGCCTTTCTAGAGTTGCCTAGCAGCACGAAATGTATGGGTTGCAGTGGAGTTGTGACATGGGAAGGTGGAATGACTTGTTTACCATAGTACAGCTGTTGCACAGCTGGTGTAATAGTGGAGGAATTCCTATGTCCAGATGGGTTATTGGGAGGAGTCAGGTGTAGAACCTTTCAGAAATGGAAAGTGTTAATATTATGTGTATATGTTCCCTTTACAAGGGATTGAAATAAATACTCCAACTTGGTAACTTTTGAAAGAAACTAGATCTATGTCTCTCACAACCAAAGAATTTACTGAGATGGAAGAATGAACTGTTTTCTCTCAGGGAACAGAGGATGGATATTTTACATGTTTTCGTCCTGTAATTTGAAAGACACAAGTTTGTTCATGTTGCCTACTGCTTATGGTTCATTTTGAGGTGAGCTAGTAAGTTGTCTCCATGGTGGTATTGCACAATGTGTTATTAAGGATTTTGAGTTTTATAGCAATTCAAATTACTTTGATTTCAGTCAGCTAGCATATAATGATGTTATAATGTATGTACAGTGTGTGCTGTTTTCCCTATCTTTATCTTAAGTGTATCTTCCTTAGAAATGAGCAGAGAGGCAGTAATCAGTACCATATGAAACAGGTATTCTCCTTTCATTTTCCGTAGCACAGGTAAAAGCACACACCAGGGTGAAGGAACAAGAATAACCAAGTTTAGCTGGGCCTGCTTTTCTTTATGTTTTCCAGCTGATTGAATAAGCTGAAGTTGTGACTGGAAGCAAGTCATTTTCAGGTGCCACTTTTAGTCTGGATAGAAAAAAAATAGGGCGAGAATATTTCCTTAGGGCAAGAAGTCAGCTGTGCCTTGGTTGAAATTGTGTTCTCTTTCAAAAGCCATTTTTGATAGCTGTAGTGCTGGGAACATTAAGATACTTTGGTATTGAGGCTTTTCTGAAGAAAAAGAAGTCAAAACATAATACACTTATTCTGTATTTGAATATCATAAAAGATGTGTTAGCCTTAAGCTTCATAAATGTTGTCTTTAATGCCAAATTACTTCATTTCTCCATGCAAAATAAGTCTTGTGTCTGCTTGCCATCTATTCTTTCATCCACAAAATCCCCCACTACAATATGCAAAAATTGAAGCTGTTTCTGTGGGGTGCATAGTGAAGGCACAAAAGTGGGCTTTAAAAGAGTCTATTACTAAGTGTTTCTATTTAACTTTTTCTACCCCAGAGAAGAGTTGGTTTGGTCTTTCATTTCATGACTTCTCTTAACTGCAAAACCCCATACTGATGCACTGCAGTGCTGTTCAGTACCTAGAACTCTGGGGTCCTTGACAGTTAGAATCACTGATTCCAGCTGATTTTCTCTTTCTTACTGGCAAATGTAATACTAAATGCCAGTCATCTTTTCTTAATGGATCTCTGGACAGAACTAGTTGCAAAACAAAAGTGGAGAAGATGTTTGTCTTTCCAGTAAAGTGAAGCGTGTTGATTTGTCAGCAGTTCTCAAAATTTCTAAACTTTTTTTTATTGTAGGAGTCCAAGTTTAAAGAAACTGGAGTAATTACACCTGAAGAAGTAAGTATTTAGAAATACTTAAATTTATTTTGAAAGCAATGATGTCTTTTTTTAATGCAAAATGACTATGTTAAACAGATTGTGTCTTTGCGAGTTATTGCTTCTTGAAACAATTTCCTCATCATAAAATTTCTAAGTGGCCTTTTTACTCTACAGATGAAGTTGATCAACATAATTTCTCTCGTGATGGCACTAGACATCTGAATGTGGGATGCTTCTTTATTGTGCTGTGAAAAGATTGTAAAAAAGCTGTGTCAACAGCTCCATTTGTCATGGGAGTTCAGGACTGAAGAAGGAACATATTGATTTTTAAAGTCTTTCCTCTGAGGAACCCAAAGGGGAGCTTTTATCTTTGGAACAGTCTCTGCTTACCTCTGTTTTGGTTCTTTCCAAGGCTCTGTGAAGATCATTCCATATATTTGTTCACACCAAGTATCCAATGACGATTATTTTTCCCTCTTCTCTATAGGCTGCTTTAGGCTGTTTGTGTTTTGGATTGCTGCCATGCAGTTGTATTTTTTTAAGAACTGCAAAGAGCAACAAACAGCATGTTTTTCCTGGAATAGTAAGAACACTGAGTGCTATTTTAATTTCCCTGTTAGACTTTTTCTCATGTTAAATTGCTAATGATCTGTAAATACTTAGTCTTTTCAGAGGTCTAATAAAACAATGTCAAGACTGTTAGGTAAAATGAAAGAAAAATGCAACAATGAAAAAATGTAAAGATGAGATGGGAAAAAAAATGGAACAAATTATGAGTGATGCAGGTAGACAATGTGGACAGAAGTATTTTTCCTTATATTGGTGCCTGCATTTTTTCCTGTGTTGCCTGGCAAGCACTTATTCTCTCTCTGTGACACAGAAGTACCACACTGAAAAACAGGCTTGGCAACAAGATGTTTTCCTGTTCTGATAACCGTGTGTGTGTGTAAATATTCATATATGTTAAACAGTGATACATGATCTTTATTATTTATAAACTAGAATAACAGTGAAAGTCTAGACAGATGCTCTACCAGTACTTAATCCCTCCTTGATTTATGGGAGAAAAATTTGCAGTAGCACTGTAAGAAAAGGCACCTACAGAAAGTAGCAAGAACCACATGTATTACATGAAAGAGTTTGCAGCATTTAAACACCTCCAGGAGTGTGAAAAGTCTGTGTGTCACAGTAGATGCTGCTGGGATGAATAAATTGGATCCTTCAGAACAGTAGTCAAGGGAACTGGTTATACAGCAAGATTAAATTTTTTGTTAAGTTTAGATGAAGCTGGAGCATGGATCTGCTGATTGTCCCTTTGACAGTCTTTATATAGTAATGTTGCTAAAGAAGAGTAATGACACTGGGATGTTGTCTTTGGGTGAGTTTGGATTTTTTGGGTAATTTTAGCTGTCTTTTACTCTGAGACACTAACTGGTTTATAGATTTTTGTGGGGTTCCTGTGGCTTGCCTTTGAGGATGAATAAATTAACAATAAGGATAAAGATGACTCATTAATCACACTCAACACCTACTCTGTCTTTTCATTTATCCGTGTACTTGATTTAATTTCAAAAAATTCTTGCCTGTCATGAGTTCTTACTAGTTAGTACCTCCAAAAGATGACACCTGTTTTAATTATATAAGTAAATACAGGAAGATTGTTAAAATAATTCTTTCCAGGACTAGAAATAAGATGTCCTAAAATTGATCTCCTTCCTCCACTTTGCAGTACTGATTCAAGTATGAGGTAGCATCCGTACTTGAGAAATAGAAAGTGAAACCAGCTAGATAGTTTTGTTGCCTAAGATGAAAAAAACGCAGATGAAATTTCAAGTGCTGTTTTAGGGCTGTGTATCTATTAGACCCACAAAAACACTGTTTTTTCATATTTAGTAATACATTTCAACATTGGGGTCACAGAGTTCCACTTCCTTGAATAGAGCATTTTAAATAATTCTGGAGTTTCGTTTGTGTTTATCATGTAAGAGATAATGAGTTTTTAAAATTTCCATGTGTGTTGGGAGGGTTTGCTGGGGTTTTTTAAAGAGATTTCAGTTTTGCTAGAGGCTTCTGTTGGAAAATAGGTGAATGGGGAAGCACTTTTGCAGAGATCAAGCCTGTTAATCCATGTGCAGTGTGTTCTGTGGTGTTTCCTGCTGCGCTGATCCGCCTCCCTTTGGAGGACACGGTGAGGAAATGGCTGTGACCTGCTGCAAGCCTGTTATGTCACACTGCAGCAGCTTCTGGGCAGCCAGGGAGGGTGGTGTTATAAACTGGCCCTTCAAGACAAGAAAGCACCTGTAGCAACAGCTGTGCACCTCATATTCCAAAGCGACTGCTTCAAAAGCCCACAAAAATCACTTTTCTTAAGTGCAGGCTTGCCTTCCTCAATTTATATGTACAGAAAACAAGCCCAGAGGGTTGGATGTTGCTGGGTGAGTTTTGAGTTTGTACACAAGTCTAGTGTGACATTGCTGGCAAGTTTAACATGACAGTATCACTTTGAAATAGTAGTGCAATATTACAAAAGGCTTCATCTTTGATACTAAGAACAAGCAGAGTGAATATTTTTTTAAACTATTTATTCAGAACAAAGTTACCTGTAAGCTTTTCAGTGTACTAAGTGGTAATCTATTTTTAGTTAATATCAGTGATTAACTATTATAGTGACGGTAATTATATAAAACATAGGCTGTTTATTCCTTTGTTGTAGTTCTCTCACTGAATCGGTGGTCTCACTTTTCTTACTGCAAAATTGTTTTGAACAAGGAAAGAATTAAAACTTTTTTTTTTACATTAAGCTTGTTGTTGTCTTTGTAAAAGTTTGAATAGTGGCAAATAAAAATAATTTCTTTATTACAAAGTAAACAATATTACTAGGTCCAGAAACTTTTTTGGTTTTTACTAGACTGGCAGGTAGTACCACAGCTTTTAAAACTCTGAATTTGCTATGGTGCTCAGTAAGTATTTTGGGTAAAGTTGATTTAATCTTTGCATTTTCATGGTTAGCTGAGAAATGGGGTTAAAATAAAGCATCAAGCTGATTGAAACATTTGTTAGTTACACAGTTAATTGATCAAAGGAATGTTGAATTGAAATGCTAATGCTGAGAAAATTTGAAGTTTGCTTCCTTGGGACGTATTTAACAGTAATTTTTTTTCCTGCCTTAACAGTTTGTTGCAGCTGGAGATCACTTAGTTCACCACTGTCCTACTTGGCAATGGTAAGTAAAATTGAAAGAATTGTAAAAAGTTAGCATTCCTACCTGTGCTTTGGTGTGTTTCGATTGGATTCAGCTGTACAGTTGTCTCATTTCAGAGCAGTAAGTGGACTTCTCCAGTAGAACTTTTATGATGGCTCTATATTTAAGTCAGGCAGGGCTTACTAATTGCTGTATAGCAGTAGTTGAGATGAGGATTTGTTTGGGGATTTTTTTGTTTCTTAAGGTTTTAGAGGAAATCAGTGTTTACATACTGTGAATGCTTTTAGTGCTTAGCTGCAGTAGCTGCATGTCCCCCCAGGTTTGTCTTCGTGATTGAAAAAGCAAAGGCCATGTGCTACTGAAGTGTTAGGAAATAATTGTAAATGGTGTACTTTGACAAGCATTTGTTAATTAAATGTGTTCAAGTTGGCCCACAGCAGTTCACTTTGTGCAGTATGGAAATCCCTTCTGTTTCATGTACAGTAAGGGTAAAAACTAGGTGCTTCCTCATGTTTTACTGATGCCTTGCATTATGAAACTCATCTGCTCCTAAATGAGCATTGTCTGTGCAGTTGGTATCATCAGGTTCTTGGCTCTGTACTGGACCATGAATTCCTAAGGGAAAAATTGCTATGTTTTAATGTCCCTGCCCTTTTGCCACCTCCTTCAGAGAAGACATGATGTTGAGTCTGGCAGCAGTTTGGAATGGGCTATTTAGAGTATTACTCTTATTTCAAACCAAAAACCACTAAAGGTGAAGGCAAATGCTTGAGTAATGTGAAATTATGAGTACTTAAGTGCTCAGTACTTAAGTACTTGAGTACTAGTGACTATGGACAGATTGTATATTTATAGTGGTCTGTTTTGTGCTTTTCTAAAGTTGCTTTCTTCAGACATTTGTGACTTTGTTATTGCTGATCCTAGAAAATTTTATATAGAATAGATTATTCTGTCAGCCCATCTTTGCTTGGCTGTCTCAAGGTGAAAGTAGGTTTTGAGGCATAAATTGGTTTTGATCCCAGAACAGTTCAGGCATGGCCAAGCTTTTTAACACCATACCAAATGTATATAGGGAAGAGTAAAGTCATAGCAAACCAATTCTGAGAATAGGTCAAGAGGATTATATAAAGTGTTCCTGACACAACCTGAAAATAGAAGGGTTCTTTTGTTTGCAGGTCATCAAATTCTCAAATGGTGCACTTCATTTTACAGGGCTTCAGGAGAAGAGCTAAAAGTCAAAGCTTATCTGCCAACAGACAAACAGTTTTTGGTAACTAAAAATGGTAAGGCTGAAATTTAAATGTAAGTGTTCTTAGAAGTGACAGCATGGTTGGTTGTGCTGTCAATTCTACTGATTGTCTGTATTGATAGGGGAAGCAAATACCTCACACTTTGGATGCTCTGGCTTTGCAATATTAAATAAGCTTTTCCTGCACTTCTAAATTCTTTTTCTTAGACCACTTTATAGTGGAGCTTTATATGAGAAATAAACTTGCTTTGATGAAGTATAAAGGAACATTAAACATTATAAACGTCTTTGTCTTTGCTTCAACTCATGTTCAGTGTCTAATAGGAGAATACATTTATTTTCCTCTTCCATTTGGAAACTCAGGCTATTAAAAGAGTTCTCAAAATGTCTTTCATAGTGACACTGATTCTTCTAATTCAAGTATATAATCAATGTCAATATCCTTGTCAATAATAATCATAGCTACAATCTTGAAATAATTTTTTATCAGCTTCCCTGTAGTATTTATATAGTACATGTGATGACTACCTTTTTAATGGATAAGAAGGATAATGTCTTGGCGACCATGGGGAAATCCAAAAGATATTGTGTCAAAACGTGTCAATGCCATTAGATGAATCTTTGCTACTAAGAAAGCCTGAGGAGATTTTTGCTT
Organism: Rhipidura dahli; assembly: GCA_013399225.1. Lineage (NCBI taxonomy): Eukaryota > Metazoa > Chordata > Aves > Passeriformes > Rhipiduridae > Rhipidura > Rhipidura dahli. The sequence continues at coordinate 182,573 of VXAC01007292.1, read as the reverse complement.
GCACAGGTTGTATTATGTGCTTGGATTTTCTTTGCTGGCTTTTGTAGTCTTGCAGTGCACTGTCATGTGAAAATTACTACAGTAGTGTTGGACATTTTCCTGAGATGCTCCTGATAGTTTGATGGCCAGCTGATTTGCTTTGTTTCTCTTCCTGCCGCTTCTGAGGTTCCTCACTGCTGTGATCCTTCTTCACCACATTCCAAAATAATGTGTTCCCTGCTGCTGGTGTCACATTGGCCTCCCACCCGAGTAAAAGTTGCGGGCTATAGTTGAGACTGGGAGTCATCCTACAGACCTCATTTTGGAAATCTTTGCATGACTTCACTGTGACTTTCACACCCCTTTCGTCCCTTTCTGAAACGTCCAAGAGGAGTTTTAAAATGCTGCACTTCATGCAGCAGATTTGTTTTTCTCCACATTAAAAGAAAAGGAAAGAGCATTTTCTACATAGTCCTTGTTTATGCTATTGGAAAACACCTGCTTTGCCTTAATCAGATATTCGAACTTTCTTTGACTGTTTTCTGAAAACATTATCTGAATCTCTGTTAGAATGGCTCTGTAACGCATATGACAGAAATAATTCAAAATAGCACATGAATTCTGACCCTCTAAACTTCTAGATGTTAAATTACAATTAAACATACTTAATGTATTGCGTAAATAGCTGATGCAGACTTTTAGCAAAATTCTAAAGCCAAATGAGTTTGTAAAACTGATGAAAATCCAGGCAAAGTTGTGCATAGTTGTTTACCATTGTGAAGAAAACTAACACGTTCTCTCCAGTTGTTGGCAAATGAGAAGTTAATTCTTTTCCAATCCCTAAGAAATTGGATGAAACTGCTCTAGTACTTAACAGAAAGATGAACTTTTAAGGCTACTGCAATAACTGTATTTTACATGGAATAAAATATCTGATACAGCACATCAACGTATTTTTCTAAGTTCATACTTTTGCATTTGAAATACAGCCTTACGATTCCTTAAATAAGGATCTGTGAAAGACTGACATGTTTTAGAAGGCCTTGTAGGATAATATCATCCTCCAGTCTGGTTTTATATAAGAATGACTGACTGCATTCTTTTTGTTTTGCCATTTTTTGTAGTGCCGTGCTATAAAAGGTGTAAACAGATGGAGTACTCAGATGAGCAGGAAGCAATTATAGAAGAAGATGATGGTGATGGGGGATGGGTAGACACTTTTCACAATGCAGGTATTCATGGTCTTGCTTCAGGCTTTGCATTTAGTTATCTGATTTTCAGTTTCCACACTCTGAAAGTAAAATCTTTCTTATATATAGATGTCTGTGTACCAATACCTAGTGTGGGGGAAATAAGTTGTATTATCAGCTACCCACCTGATTCGTACATGGTGTCTTAACTGTGTGGCTGTATATGCTTGAAACAGGCTCCTTTACAGAGAGGATGGCAATTATTTCAGTATTCTCTTACTAAGGTTCTAGGAAGTTATTTTAAAATATGAGCTGCATAGTGCCTCATTCCTTAGTAAGGAAATCCTGTGAAGAGGATGTTAGTTTAAGTTATAGATGCTGTACTAAAAACAAAGATGGTATTAAGTCCAGAGATGTGTGTGGGAGATGACCCTTTTTTTACAATAAGCCCTTAAATGAGCTTGTGCTTATAAAGAAGTTTAAAAACTGCTTATATGAATCTGTTTCACTGGCTTTTCTAGCACAATGTCTTATAAATACTTTTGGTTTTTTCTAAGTGGCAATTATATTAGTTTTAGTTTGTTTCTTGATGTTCTGTCATGTGTTAATATAATTCTGTCCTTCAGTGATCCTTTCTCCACCATTTCTAAAAGTACTCATCTTAGTTTTTACTTTCTTTGGTGTAAATTTTTTTGCTGTCATATGGAGAAAATTCTCTGAATAGTTTGCCAGGGTGGGGAGAAAAGGGGTCGGAGATGGTGCCTTTTGTTTCTGTAGACATACATTTTTCAGCATTGGCAATTCTTAAATGCATCACAGTTCATAATCAAATGCCCCTACACCAGAGAAATAATTTTGAATAGCTTTGTCATATCCTTGAATTAAGTATGCAGTATCCATCCCTGATGTGAATAGACTCCTCTGCCACGTGTTTCTTTTTAGAGTTGACTGGTTTGGGCACCATACTGTACAGCACAGCTGTAACACTCTGACTAAACCTGGCCAGGTCTCTAAATGCTGTCAAATAAGATAAAATCTGTTTCCACAGCTGAAGAGTTAATTAGATAAATGTACTCTGTCAAAGCAGAACCTTGGCATATATCCCTGAAGGTGCTGTGTGAGAGCAGCAGTAAAACTAGAAAGCTAATGGGGAGGAACTTAAGAGTGAACAGTACTATGATTTGGGGTGGTTTTATGCCCCCTCTTCCTCTCAGCTAAAAGCATTGAGTGCTCTGCTACGTTTTGCATTGTCATTGCTATCAAGAAGCTCAGACATACTCATGAATGCCTGCCTTTTTCATGAAGTTGAGTTCCATTATTGTGATGTGAGTGCCTATCCTGAACTCACTTGTATGCAAAAATACCTTAAAATAGAAGTCCAGATTTGCAGAGTTCCATCACAGGCTTTGTAAGGCTTGGCACGTCTGTGCTGTGTTGCTTTGTGTTACTGATCTGGTTTGCTTAGGGATGTCCGGCACTAAGCACGTTACCAGTACCTAATGAATAGCTTCTTGCATATCAAGGTTGTCATGAAATGTCACTTGGAAACATGAGACACGGCTTTCTGAAATCCTTGCAAGCTCTATGCTATTCTCTGACAAAGAACCAAGCTTTTTCAACACAAACTTCTTGTTCAATTTACAGGTGTAGTGGGCGCAACAGAAGCGGTTAAGGAGATCACACTAGACAGTAAGGTACTTGTTTCTAAATTTTCCTTTTGCTTTATTACAGGACCTGAAGGTAATAGTAGTTTTACCAGTGGCAATCTAGTACTCCCTGTGAAAGATTAAAATACGCTTTGTCACTAGTTGTTTTGCAGATGTACATTGGCCCTCAGAGCCTTTGATTAGTCTAAGCATGTGCATTTCCTTATTGCTGTGTTTATTGAGGCATTTGTCTTTTTGAAATGTCTTTAGCCAGTGTGCTCCTATGCCAGGCTTCTGCAAACTGAAAATGAAATTCTGGTTACACTGATAACACACATTTGTGTTTCAAGGTATTAATATTTGGACATCCAGCATGAAGAAATTTTTATATGGAGAAGTAATACGGGGATATAAATATTCCTTTGTGATATTCAACTACTGCAAGCAGATTTTTAACACATTTGGTCCAGTTTGACAGGTTTATGCCCTTCAGTTTAGAAGAACTTCACCTGTTTAAATGTATGCTTCTTATGAAGCCCTCAGTTTCTGCATGTTTCCAAAAAGTCACTTCATCAGGAGAAAAACTTGAAACTTTAGTTCTCAGGAAGGACTTGAAATACAAATATATTGGCTAACATGTTTCATAAATGTGGTGAAAGTCACAGAGACACAAAATGCTTTTAAAGATGAGTTGGTAAGGCGAGTTTTGTGTGTGTCCTGTGAGAGATTAAACCGTACGAGCAGAAGCTTTGGATTCTAAAAATTAGGGGAAAAGAAAATGGGCTGACCCATGCTGCTGCATAATAATAAACAGCTGAAAATGTTATTATGTATTTGATGAACTGTGAAGTGCAAGTATTTCAAATTACTCTGCTGAATCAAGTAAAAATACTGCTTTTTTTACAAATTAGTAACATGAGGGTGGAAGAAACACTCTAAGGAATAACTGAAGTTGATAACTTTTTCTGCAAAACACAATACCTGCAGAATGTCACTCTGATTCATAACTGCTGATGTGTGTTTTGCATTGGATTTCATTTCTATTGTATGTAGAAAAACTTGCTTGCAGGTCCAGTTCAGGAGGACAGCTCTTTCCTGCTAATGTTCTGTTTGACAATACACTTTGTAACTTAGTTTCTTACTGGTTTTGGTGGTTTGGGTTTTTAAAACAAAGAAGCAGCCACCTGATGCTTACATTAGAGGAGCTTCTCTGTAGTAGTTACTTGGAGTATTCTCCTAAAGTCTTCATGAAACCTGTGTAAATTGAGACCTTCACCTTCTGAATTTCATTGTAGTTGTCTGTTGGATTCTAATGCTGTGCGAGGCCAAAAATTGACTGTGGGCTTGAGCTGTATTTGTTTCTGTTGGACTATGTTTTTTTAGAGAATGATATCAAAATGTGATGCCTTTTGTGACTCTGTTGTGTTTTAAAACAATTATGGAACTGGACAGAGCTCATAGTGTGTATAACTGGGTGACACTTTTAGTCATGTGATAGTTTTATGTAGTCCCACAAAAAGCAGGGGGTTGGATTCAATCACCCTTATGGGTCCCTTGAGGTAATTTATGATACCTGCTGCACAGTTGATTGTGGGTTCAAACTTAAAAAAATATTAACCTACATGTTTAGTCTTAGCTGTTTAGTCATTGCCTTTCATCTGAGATAGGTGGATCTTTGAACTGTTTAACATCATGGTCACTTCTCTTTGTTTAGGAATTAAGTCATTCCAGATTGCAAAGTCAAAGGAAAACTTCTTAAATTGATTTTTGATATCATAATTAGACTTTAAAATTAAGATAAGATAATAAGCAAATATTTGAGTTCAGTGTAGGTCTTCTTAATATTGCAGAAATTATCTTTTTGGCTCACTGAATGTGTTGGCTGGATTTAACACCTTACATTTTTTGGGGCTGTTAGGCTGTGTGGATGCAACAGTCATTAAAGCAGTATTTTCAATTTAACTTCTAAAGGATAATATAAAAATACCAGAGTGTTCAGCATCTTGTGAAGATGATGATGAGGAAGATGAAGGAGAAGCTGCAGACATGGAAGGTATTTCCTGAAATTGGGTGGGACATATTTTATTTCAGGTCTTTAACTAAGGCAGTATACTCTAAAACACCACTCATTCTTTGCATGAAATGCACGCTGAAAAATTTCCTTAGGCATATGCTCTTTATCATCTTTTGTATGGTTTTATTGATGCATGTTTAACATGTGCCAAAAGCCTGTGTCAATGTTAGTAATTGGAAAATGTGTAGCGGAACAGGTCTGAGAAAGTATCAATTGGAGATTTAGCACAGCTTCCTTGCAGCTTCGTGCTTACACGTAAACTGAATCTGCCTATACAAAATCAGTGAAGTAGTGCTCATCACCTACTTAGTGTAGGCTTGGTCAAATTTATGTTAAAAAGGGGATAGTCTGGTTTGGGGATTGGGATTTTGTTCTACCTGAATAAAACTTCTTTAGATTTTTTTAAGGTAGTTGTTTATGAATGACAAAGATACTGACTGGCTATAAGCTGAACATAGAATTTTATGGATCTTCTTTTCAGAGTATGAAGAAAGTGGGCTATTGGAGACAGATGATGTGAGTGAACAGTTCTCTATCTTGTCTGTTACAATATAAGCATAAGCCAAGTAGAAATGATGATAACAAATGGATCTAATAACAAGCTTATGAGTAGTAGGGTTACTGAGCCTGGGTTCCTATGGATTTGTCTCCTGCCAGCCTACTGCAGTAGTAGTACTGCTTGAACCCTTGGGTCCTCAAAGATTTTGCCCACAGAAATTTCCCTTGGTTTTGCTAATCCTTTTCACAGTGCTTACACATGGCCCTGTATTCGTGAGAAGTTAAAAAATGCAGTGGTGGTTCTTGGGGCTTACTCGGGGAGGATGAGTGGCCTGTGGGGGTTCAGTGGATTGCACCAATCCTTCAGACTTTCATGAAATAATACAGAAGGCCTCATTATTTGTGGTGCTGTCCTAAGGTCTTCATGAACCTGCATAAGCTGAGACCTCTGCCTTCTGAATTTCACTGGAATTGTCTGCTTTTTGTGAAAGAAGGTAGGGGGATGTAACAATGTAGTTGCTTACTTCCTTAGGAAATCAGACTTTTTTTGAAAAGTAAAAAAAACTACCAAAAATAAAACCAAAAAATACTTGTTGGGAGAGAAATTGATACTCCTAATTTAGAAATAAAAACAAACTGTATGTTGGGGGTTTTTGTGCCCACTTAAGAATATTATTTAAAGTTTACAGTTTTACATAACTACTTAGAATGGCGAAGGAGGGAATCCAAGCAAAACTATACTAATCTTGTCATTTTTACCTTGAACCAGGCAACACTTGACACAAGACAGATTGTAGAAGCTAACAAAACTAAAGTTGATGTTGGAGGGGAAGATGCTATTCTACAGACTAGAACCTATGACCTCTACATCACTTATGACAAATATTACCAAACTCCAAGGCTCTGGTTATTTGGATATGATGAGGTATAGCTATGTTGGGTTTTTTTCTACTTCTGTGAAATTAGACTTGCTGTGTCAAATAGGCTATTTTGTTGCTTATTTACAGTAGAAATTTAAAGGGAAAAATGGTGACAAAACCATTAATCAATATACGCTTGTAGGCAGGACTTTTATGATACTTGAATGAAGTTGGAAAAATTTCACTGAAAACTCCACATGATAACTAAGCACATTTCAAAGAAAACCATTGGAATTTTTATTAGCACCGTAGAACTGGCAATAACCTCAGTAAACTCAGTCAAGTAAGCAGGTATGCATTTTCATCACCTTCAGAAGGAAAGGAATATATGAAAGTTCTTCCCTTTAGTCACTGGGTTTCTTGAGTTAAGGTTGGGTAGGGCTTACTGCTGAAGTACCTCATTGGGAACCTGGTTGGTTGTCAAATACATTGACTTCGCCACTCAAATGAAAATCTCTGCAGCACTATTTCTATACCATATGGATTTTCACATACTCAGTTCTTCCAGTGTACCGTCAGAACTTTTACAGTTGAGATGCCTGTAATTTTTGGTGCATCTATTACTGATGTTAGAAAGGAGCAATATTCTTTGTTAGTAATGCTTTTGTTTTCATGTTCCTTGTTCCTCTACAGCAGCGACAGCCTTTAACAGTAGAGCATATGTATGAAGATATTAGCCAAGATCATGTCAAGAAAACTGTGACCATTGAAAACCATCCTCATCTTCCTCCACCTCCCATGTGCTCAGTTCATCCATGCAGGTAAGTCTTTGTTTCTGGTCTGATTCACCTTGCAGTTACAAGGCACTTCACTGCTCTTGTTAAGGATTTTGTTCAGGTTTTCTGGACATATTTCCACCGTTGGCTGCTGCAGTGGTCTGTTAGCTTCTGAGGCAGTATCAAAGGTCTCAGCAGTCCTCTGAGTTCATTCCAGTGCTCACTGCGGCAACTGTGTTCTGCAGTTAGCACTGTCTTCTCTGATCAGCTTGCTTTTAACTCAGCTTCCCTATGGACTCCAGAAGATGGCAGACTACCAGAACTTTGTGAAATCAAATTTTACCCTTTCATCTCCTTTTTGGGGAGGGTAGAAGTATAGTGTATACTTCTGCAGCAGAAAAAGCTATTTGAACGTGAAATAACAATTTCTTATTTTATGTTAACTACCTTCTGCTCCCCTTTAAATTTTACACTGGTAAAGAGACATCCTGGGATTGCCACACCAAAATATTGGTTGAACGCAAGTGCAAAACACACTTGTTTTTTTAGAATATGTTCTGTTCCATTTTCCGTGTTTCTCACCCAAGATATAAGGAGCCTGTAGTTTGACTTGCTGCATAGATACTTTTTCTAGGTCTTTGAAAGGTGCATCTTGTCTTAGATGTAGGCCTAACATTCTTTTAGGTTTTTTAATGACACAGAGCCAGTGTAACTCTGGGCTTTTATCTTTTAAGAAAAGATACCCTTTGTACAATTACATATGTTTTTAAAAAATCAGAGTTTAGATTGCCTTATTTTGACTTAAACACTTTGGAAATCCATGTCACTAGCTGAGTGTTAAATAATATACTTGTTTTTGACAAGCTTATGGTAGTTCCCACAGACTTAAAGCATTCTTGCTTCTGGTTTAGCAGTTAATTATTCTTCTGGTTTGGCATTTATTTGTTCATCCATCTTTAGAGAAGAGAACAAGGGGACTTTGCAATAAGTATTTTATGGCTAATTTTGGTCTTACGAGGATATATATTCATGTGCTTTGTAAATCTGTATCTCATGTTTCTTCCTGTTCACAGTTCATTAGTCACCACTTTTCAACAATGTTTGCTTTTGCCAAGCAGTCAGACTTACATATGGACAATATTGAGCAGAGAAGCCCTTGTACAACTGGGAAATAACTTTTTCCCCTCTAGTTGTCTAGAAGAAAGTTTTGGAGTTGTCAAGTTTATTGTTGGTCTTTAAATCATCACGTTTAAGTCTGCACTAACATGAAAATGTCGGTCTTGGTGCTCAAGAGTAATGCAAGAAGCATATCTGGGACAACTGTAAAGCAAATAATAAAGAATAGGACAGAATACAACATAAGGCCTCTGTTAATAAATGGGACCACCCACATGTTGAATACTTCAGTACAGCTCTGATCATCTGTTCTGTAGTCTGAGGTGAAGGAAGACGAAAACAGGAAAAGATAAGGAAAGTTGTCTGGGATAACTGAAGTTACAAAGCTCTTTCCCGTAAGAAATGCTTGAATAATCTGTGACCCTTCATCTTTGGAAAAAGGTGAGCAGGGAATTATGATATCAGTGACCTTCACTATGAATGACACAGAAGGTGTAGTAATAGGATTTAAGTTTTCTTCCAATAATGAAACTGGCGGTATTGAATGCTACTCTGCTGACATGTTCAAAGCCAGAAAGAATTAATTTCTGCATGTGCCACCTAACTAAACTAAGTATTTATTTAAGCAATATTATGTTAATGGAATAAAAATTTGCCAAGGTTGTTAAAAGTGTGGTTTTTAGAAGGACTCAGAATAAGAAAGTCCCTGGGTAATTTCCAGCATACTGCTGGAAATTAGTAGTGCTTTGGACACAGCATTTATTAGGTGCTTGTTGTTGCCTGTTTATTGAGCATGTACTGTAAGATACGAAGCAGAACCAGGTAGACCTTTTGTTTGATTCAGTAAGATGTTCTTGTACCTTTTATAAACATACCAGTCTTAATCTCAGCCTATTAGTGACTTTAATTGTTTTATTGTTTGCTGTCTGAAGGATTTTGGACGAAAAATGGATGCAGCTTTTTTGTGCAACTTCTGTTTTTGAAGGAGTGTCAAGTTGGATGAATGTAGGAGGTCTGACTGGGAAGATGATTAATAGGAGAAAAGGAGGAAAAAAAGTCCTGAAGCCAAAATTTAATTTGCTTTGTATTTGCTGGAAGCATTGCTACTAAGTTGTTTGGGAAGAAGCTCCTGTTGGTGCAGATTGGGAGGGCACTCTCAGAACAAACATATACAGATACAGAGATATTTGGGCATGACAGCCCTTGCTGACTAGGTGGAACTGTAGATTTTATATTGGGCTGTGGCTGCCATGTGATCTGTTTAACTTTAGTTACTGCTTTGCAGAGGTGTTAGCAGTGCACTGCTCATCTGTGGATCTGGGTTGAGTCTCTTCATGGGTGAGAGCTCTTCTCGTGTTTTCACTTCTTGCTCTTCACCAGTGAAGTGCCAGTTCCTTTGTTACGTAATCCACATTTACACTTGAAGGAATGGTTTATACCATGAGACTTGTTTCAGTTTTAAGCATGAAAGTGCTCAGTGAAGTGAGACAGGTTTGCTGCTAGCCTTAAATGTGGAGGAAACTGTAGCCCTTCTCAAAAAGCGATCTCATGGATCTTTAACCACTTAACCCTGGAAAGAGTTTAAAAGGTAGTGTTGAGACTGTGAAGAAAGAGGCTAACAGCATATCTAAAATGGAGGTTTAAAGTATTTTTTCTTACACTCCAAGGTGAGCTATTCTATTTTTGCAAATTGGTAAGGCTAACAACTAAGAAGGTCTGGGTTTCTGAGTGAAAACTAATAGCCAAACTGTTGCTTTGTCTTTAATTCAGCTGGGAACTGCCAGTGTTTAGTTATGTCTGCTGCTGTTGCTTCCCATCATGTTACAAGAATTGTGTCATGTACGATATGTGTATGATTCTAAACTTACCTTTTTCTTGTGACGTGAGTATCCTCATGTCAGGCGTCAGAGAAAGGAAAGAAATGGCAGTCGGATGCCACTGTCAGCTGCTTGAGACTGCTTCTATTTTGAGTAATGGGTGAAAATTGTTCATCTTGCAGCTCTTCTGTAAGTTGTAGTTCTTGTCAGCGTTTTTATGGTACTGGAAGGAGCATAGTCAACTTCCTCATTAATTGCTGTAAAGTGCTTTAATCATGGTTCTTAGCTTTTTCTGTAGGTGTTATGAAGGTACTATCAAACAAGTTAAATACTAAACACATTTACAGTAAAATTATAATTACTTGCACTGATGCCAAGGGCTTATTTTTCTCCATTTCAGAATAAGCAGTGATGGGCTTCTGAATTCTTTTTGCTTCTAATGTACTCTAAATATCTGCAGGGAAAGATTTCTAGATAGCAAGATATTTTAGGTTACATTTCTTCAGAAGTTATTTCTTTCCATTGTAGCATATACATATATTTTATATTCATTCCGCCAAGTTTTCTTACAGAAGAAACTGAAAACAGGAAAGAAACTTTACAAAAGTTTAGAAAGCACCTGCAAAGCTTTTCATGAGTAACTGTGTGACAGCAAGAATGACCATTACTCTGTGGCCGTTATAGAATTCCAGGTACCTGAGTAGTTCTTAGAAAAGAACAAATGTCATTAAGATGTATGAAGTTGAGCCAGTATGCTGTTAAAGACTTGTAATAGCTGCATGGTGACCTGTATTCTGTGCCAGTAAAAAAAATACTCCACAGTTTTGCATAAGGTCAAAACTTAAGTTTTGGCAGTGGCCAGGTTCCTACAGAGAAGCAGCTGGCCTTGGCACCTGAAATGGCATGTGTTCCACAGGGCATCGTGGGGATCCAGAATTGGAATCAGCTCTGAGGGTTAGTTGATTTGCAAAGACCAACAGTAAATGACAGATGCTGACCTTTAATGTTTCCCCAGACTTGCATGTTCCTGTTTACAATGTGTCTTGGTAACTTTGCAACAGCTTCCTTCCTTGTTTGCAGACACTGGCAGCATGATTAACTTCGGGGGTAACTACTAAATGCCAGATGCTGCTCTGCTATTTAGATTGACGTACTGGCATCAAAGCATGGTCAGAAAGTTATGCAAACTCTGCTTCCCACTCATCCTTGTTCTCAGTTGGCACTTTGGTTGTTTTGGGATGGGTATTCTAAACTACTGTTGCTCACTAACCTGCAGTGCTATGTAGATGGATGCCCATAGCCCTGTATGATGTCACTGGTGAAGATTTACCTGCAGAATCATGTATTTAAAACAAGGTTGAAGTATAGATAAAAGTAAGATTAGTTATAGTTACACAGCCTGGGAGTTTGTGTTAAATATATCTAAGTAAAACATAAATTAACATACAGGAGTTCTCTGCTCTGATTTGGTATGCTCTTCATTCCTTAGTTTATGGGATAGGAGAGCTGCCTTGAACACAGGAATATTACTTCCAAATTGTAACTGGTAATTAAAAGATTTGAAGTCTTTATCATTAGGGGTATTCAAAACTAGAGCAGACAAGGTCCTGAGAGATCTGTTCTAGTTGACTGCTTGTTGAGCAAGGAGGGTTAGACTAGAAGCTGACCAGTCTCTTCGAGCCCTGGTTATTCTGTAATTTTGTGTTACATTCCCAGGATTTGTTTTGTACACAAATATTGTATGGTTTGTAGTAGGTTGGGGGTGTCACTGATGAGAATGTAAAATCTCAGTGACCTGAGGAAATGTTTATCTTTCCCTATAGTGCTTTATAATAACAGAGTAAAAAGAGAGAAGAAACTAGCTTAGAAACTGTTGATTTGCCATAGAACCCAAGTTAGCATCAGAGAAAGTTTCCTTACTGTAAACCAGTCCTAGAGCACTAGTTCTGCATTTATGCAGAGTTGGTTTAACCTGCCTGACCTTGGAAACCATGAATTGTTTTAGTGTTTTAAACCTCTTGAAACTTTACAAGTTTGAGTGCAGCAGAGGCAGCTAAAAATGTTATAGCAGTTTTTAGACATCATCTTCAGGGGGGCATCTGGGGACTTCTGGCTGCTGGTCCGTAGGGGGGACTTACCTGGGGGCTTTATTGGCCTTTAGCTATTAAAAGTTACACTGCTGTCAAGCAGTATGCATTCACTCTCATTATGGCACTCAGCCTGCATTGTAGCATACAACATTTTTTGCTTTCCTTGCAAATGTAAGGAGCTGTTAAATAATGTTACATTCATCACTTAATGTTAATTTTCATTTACTGTTGCTGTTTTGCTTTCTCAGTAAACTGAAAATTTCCTCATGCTGCTTCTGAAGCTAATGGTCCAAATTTAGTTAATTTGCACAAAACCTAATCTTGCTGGTGGAGGAGTTGCCTCTTCCTTAAAATGTTTTGTTTCTGATCTGTTTTTCAGGCATGCAGAAGTTATGAAGAAAATAATCGAGACCGTTGCAGAAGGTGGGGGAGAACTTGGAGTTCACATGTATCCTTTTTCATTATTACATGGATTCTTGGAGACTTCTTGCTCTGTAAGGGCTGTTACCTCAGGGTTCATAAACTGGCATACAATTGTGTGTGAAAGCAGTGAACAGCTGCTTGGAGTAGCACTTGCTGGAGTTCTGGGATGAGCTTCTTTGTGCGAACAGACTCCATTTAGTTACTGGGAGAATATGAGGTGGTGTACAGCAGGAGCAATGGGGAGAGCAGGTAGGTTTGAAGGGACAGGATTGAGCCCTTGTTTGTAGGGGTGTGAAAGAGGTAGCTATGAGTATGAAACAGAGAGAGGCCAGTGTAGGAGGGTGAGACTGGAGGTTCACAGACTCCATCCAGAGTGTAATCACTGCTTGGTAGAGCAGTTTTGTATTAGATTTTAAACTGAAATTCTTTTCTGAAAGATGTAGAGGTGCCCACTATTCTCTATTCTGCATGTGAGCAATATCTTATTAAAACAACCTTGCTGACAAAAAACAGTGAAAATCACTGAAATCATTCTGAACATCAATATCAAATGCCTCACAATCAGAATTTTCTTTCAGGAAGCAGACTGATCTTAGTTATGCTTTGTAGCAATTGATATTGTGCTTCATGAGTGGAGCAACCTCCATATTAGAAGTAAGTGTGTCCTTTCAAAATAGTGGTTTTTGCTGCTATAAGGCAAGTAAGGAGGAATTACTGGGCAGCTAAAGGTCCTGAATCAGTAAAATTCTCATTTACTGTATGAGTTGAGACTTGCTCAATTTGTACAACAAGCAACTGGAACTGAACTGGAAAATACCTTCTCTGTTCAAGTCTCCTAGTCCTCAGTAGTTGCAAGTAGCTTATTTTATTACTTTTTTTGTTATTACCTAACACATTGGGGCATTTTTAACATGAGATTTCTTTACTCATTTTCATGGATCTTCTATTTGTGAAGAAGTAGTCCATGAGACTGATATGTCAAAACAGCAGGGTTTACTTATATCCAGTGCCAATGTAACTTAAAAGTCAGTTGAAAGTAGTGGTTTCTATTAATTTTTCTATTCCCTATCTCCCTCTTTCCCAGATGGACAGACGCTTGACATAATAATTATTCAATATTTCCAGACTGCAAATTCAGGCCCAACATGCATTTGAAGGTGATATATACAAGGGAACTCTTCTCTGCAAGGCAGACTACTCAGCTTGGTAAAGTTAATCTCTATAGTTTATCTCGTGAACAGGAAGGAGCTCTTTCAAAGGTTGGTTCAGAATAGGAACTGATATCTTTTTCTGAGGCATTGAAACCCTGAGAAGAGGAGCTTGCTTTCCCTGTAGCTACAGGAAGGTAGCTAGGGATTAGCCTTGCTGGGTACAATTCACCTTGGCATTTGTTAATAACAAATATTAAGAATGTGAATGGGGTTGGTAGTGTTTGTGTGGTGTCTGCAAGATTTATTGAAAACAACTTCTGTTTCCCTGCATTAATTTAAACCAGGAAGGTCTATTTTTGGTCAAGCATCGGATGTCATTACCAGAATTCTGGAATATTAATCTCCCAGTCTCTTAACTCTAAAGTAGCTAGGTGTTATTTTCCTATTATATAGTGTTGAGCAGACCATTGAATATGACTTCTGCTTTGTTTTGTAGGTTTTCTAGCTATTGTACACTTTCCTTAATGAGAAACTCAGGTACCTTCTTATTTTCTTGAAATTTGTACAGGCGGTCATTCCAACAATAGAATACGACTACACAAGGCACTTTACAATGTAACTAAAAAAAGAGATGTGTTCCTCCAGTTATCAAATCTTTTTTTAAATAACCCATCCATGTGACTTATGCAATATTATACACAATTTCTGTAACTAATCTTTTATCAAGTTGATGCATTAAAATAAATTGTTCCATTACCAGCCTTTTTAATAAAAATCTCTGTGTGTAATATAAATAAATCACTTTCATTCCAGTACAGATGCTGCACTAAGAGGTGGGATTTTTTTTTCTCCATAATTCCTTCAATTTCCTTCAATCAGGTTATTTTTTTCTATGTTAGAAACTGAAATCTACTTTTGTAGCAGAAACCTAATAGTTTTGGATTTGTTGCTCTAAAAATGTTTTTTTTTTTTTCCTCCCATTTAAATTCACTTCAGAGCTTTGTGGGGTTTTTTTCCAGCAATGAATGGTTGTATTTCCTCTAGCTGGAGGAAGATTTTGAAAGATGAAAAAAAAAAGTGATTGTCTTGTTAGGAAAGTTTGACTACATCTTAAATTAACTAACCAATCGTTGAAAGGTGATTTACACTTGAGCAAGACTAGAGATGGAATATTTGGGAGACAAAAGAGGAATATTGGGTATGTAGTCTGTCTTGTTATAAAGAACAGTCTTATTAACAAAATTACAGCTTGAGGGTAAAGGTTGCTATGGCAGAGCAAGGTTCAATCTTGATTATTTGTCTGCTTCAACTACACTAATTGCTAGTCTAATAGTATGGTTTCCTCTTTGGGATGAACGTACACAGTTGTTTGTGTATTCAGATATTGTAGAGGCATCCAGGCTTTAGCAGCTGCTTTCTGCCCTGTAAAATGTAAGGCTTTTATTAATGAAAATTAGAGGAAAGGACCGTTATGTCTCTCTATATGTATTTCTGCATATATATAGTCATTAGATTCAGATGAACTGGCTTTGAGGAGAGCACCTTTGTCTCCCAAACATGTACCTTGCATTCTGCAAGGTAATCAGAAGTTAGGTGTCTGCAATGAACTGAATTTACACTTGGGTAGGAAGGTTGCTCCCTGTTGTAGCACGGCTGGTCCCTGTTTTGGCTGTCCTCTGTTCCATGCTCTTACTTACATGGGAACATGCAATCAGGTTCTGTGTTCTGTGCTTAAATTGACTTTCCTCTTGATATCTGTCTTCACTTCTCTTTTTTTGGACAGTATCTTAAGCAATGTCTATGTAAGTGAAGAGTAATGCTGGCTAAAACCTGTTAAAAACTTAACCACACCCACTGAGTCATGCCATAGGAATTTTCCTATGACACTAGTCTTAAAGATGTTTTGGGCTTTCTGGTAACAAGGGAAGCAGCTGTCCTCCACCCGATAAATAGGGGGGCTTGGAGGGGGGCAAAGTAGAGGGAGTATGGCTTAAAATAACCAATAGTGATGTATATATTTTTCCCTTGCTGGGTCAGAATTTTTTGAAACAGCCTTCTCCCTAAAAAGGGTCTATTCTCCTCCTTTAGGAAGGTGAATTAGTTCCCCAAGTCTCCAGTAAGTTAAGTTATAAAATACAACATTCTGCCTTGTCAGGCTGTTGATGAAAGCAAGTGGCATGATTTTTTTTTTTTTAAAGTATAAACCAAAAAAAGGTCCTTTTCTCTGACCCTACCAGAAAAAGAGGCACAGCAGAACTGAAGAGAACTTGCCATTGGCTTCCATCATCACCATGATAATAAATGCCTTATGGCCTTTTTAGCACAGCAATGTCTGGTGTCACAGAAGCCAATCCTTGGTGACTAATACATGGTGCTCTGCTTGGCTGCTTATCGAAGTGGCTGTACCTGCAAGCAAATTTGACCTGGGTACACTTTTGCAGCAGTTGTACTGTACCTTAATTCTCCTCTTCCTTTGGGATTAATGTTTAAAATTCCTGATAGAACCAAAGATTGCTGCTGTAGGAACTACTCTAAACATGCAAACATAGTAACGTTAATTAAAGCTTCTGTTAAATCCTACATGATCATTAATTGTCTGAATTTTGTCTCTACATCAGAAGATCTTCTGAAAAGTTCTGCTCTGCACCCTTTCTTACTACACACCTTACAGTTCTTGTGGCTCTTTGCTTGCCTTCTGTTTCTTGATCTTGGACTTTGACTACATTCTCATTTACAGGTGCTGCATGCAGTGAAGGTGTGGGTGAAATTTTGATTATACTGAATCTAAAAATTAGGCACAGTGAATGAGTTATGATGCAAAGGGAATAACCTCACAGAGATGTAAAATAATGACCATCACAGGCTATTGTCAAACTTCAGATATCCAGTCTTGAATTTACATGAAATGCAAAAATAGTATAATAATAGTAAAAAAATTTAAAACACTGGTAAATACTTGCTTCCAATAAAAAATAAATTTGGAAAATAAAAAAGCATTAACTGTGGGAACTGCAATTCTGTATGTAGTATTTTAAAAGTCTAATCAAAGCCTAAGCTATAAGTAATGAAAGATGGAAATAGTTTTAAACAAACAGGGCAATTTCAGCTTTGTCCTTCTGTGGCTGTGTTTTTAGGTGTGGGAAAGTAGAATTTGTTTAACCAGCTTGCTAACAAACAGCCTGGGCCATTGCTAGGGAACTAGAATACTTTGAATTTGTCAGTGTTGTGAAGTCTGTAGGGACAGTTATAATTTAAGGTCTTATTATGCTAAAAGTTTACTGATTTCATGTTTCTTTCTGAAACATACATATCTGCTTGTCTAGTGGAAAATAGCCTTTTATGCCAGTAACTTGCAAGATCTGTTTTAAGTCTACTATTTGACAAAAAAAAAAAAAAACAAGCAAGAAACCAAAACAAACAGATAAAATGTAGAAAATTCAACCTTATAAAAGAAGAAAAATATAATTCATCCAGAATAGCATACTTGTTGGAAGTATGTGTATACAACCTGAGAAGAAGCTCTCTCTTTTTTGATAGTCCAGTTTCAGTTGCAACAAGGATTTATGACCAAAAAAAAAAATATGCAAATCTTCCTGGTTGCAAACTCTTGCACTGATATCCTTACTGTTGTTCTTTACAGAAAGAAATCCAAGGTGAATTTGCTGCTAGACTGACTTAACGTGAGGCCAGCTGCTCCCATGGTGCATATCAGTTGTAAGCCTGGGCAAATACAGAAATCTCTTAGTAAAGAAGACAAACTGGAACACAGAGAACACAAACAGTAGGAGCAAAATTTTTTGTTGGGTCAAACTGAAATTTTTCTGGCAAAAATGAAACACATAGGGGCAAAAGTGGGCTTTATTTGAGTCAGTCCAAAATTTTAAGTCAGACATCATTAATGCAGTTTTTGAAGAGAGGAAGCTTTTATATCCTTGTTGGGTCCTTAAAATGATTTTTTTTTCAGACCACAAGCCAGTGGTTTTAGACAAATTCATTAAATTAGGTTTCACCGTATTTTGAAAATAAACATTTTTTTTTTCTGTAACTTTACTGAATTCAGCATCTCTGTACAAACAGGTTTTTGTCCTGCTAAATAATTGGTTTTGGCAAACATCAAGTGGAGGAACACCCAATTCTAACAAGGGACATTTGTTTTTCTGCTAAGGAAAAATACAGGCTTAAAACATGTGAATGTATTTAGGTTTAAATCAACATGATTATCTATCTTCTGAAGAACTTCTGAAGTGCCAGGGCAAACTGAAATGCCCTTCAGCATTTTTACTGCCTTTTAGTTTGTTTATGACCACAGAAGTCACACAGCCTGCCTTCTCTTAACAGTGTACACAATGTGTTCTTGTTTGGGCTGTCATCAAAACACATACATCTTCTTTTGTGTAACTTGTTCTCTGAAAGAAGGCCTCAGTTTCTTTGCCGTCTTTTCTTTTTGCCTGCTCATATGTTTGTTTGGCATAGCACACCTACTTTTCGCTTCTAAACCGAGCTGTTTCACAGGTTAATCTTTCTTGGCTTTAGTGCCCACTTGCAGAAGTGAAGCTGTTTGGCTGATGGCCTCTGTTCCCAGTTGTGCCTGGCAGATTTGGTAAGTGCCCCCGCTGTCTTTTACCTACTTCAGAACCACGTGTTCCCTGCGGATTCAATAATTAACTCCTTGTTTGCCCGTGAAGTCTGTTCACCCTGCACTAAACAAAGTACACTCACTGGGCACTGTGCATTGATTTGTGTGTTTGAATGAGAGAGAGATTTAGGGCATTATTAGCAACTACTTCCACAGCTGTTGTACAACTTTTTCTTCTCTGAACTGGCCCCCTCTCCATCACCAGTTGTGAAATTTGATGGCAAGCATCAGGATATAACTGCTCTCTGGCACGTAGGATTTTGTTTGTGATGAAGTAGAACCAAGTTTCTTGTGGATCCTAATCTGTTACTGGCAGCAAGTTGCACATCACCACTTTACATCTCTTTTTAAAGATCTGTTCTTGATAACTCAGAATCAGCCTGGGTTGTTTTACCTAGGTGGAAAACTGGCAATGCCAGTTACTTTTACAGGTCAGCTTTTGGAGCGGGACTGGAAGTATGCCCTTAGTATGTTTTCTCATGGAGCATAAGAAGAAATCAGGACCAAAATTACTGTGTGTCAGAAGACAGCAATCTGCCCAGCTGGAAGATGCAGAACTGCTCTTAGTGTTTAAAGATATTGCTTAGGCTTCTCTTTACATGCTTGATTTTCATTTGGCATTTCAGTATCAGTACATCAGGTTTTGTTTTGGGAATAGCACTGTGCTGCAGAGAATGTCTTGCTAGCCTGCACAAGACCCACATTCCTCCATGCATGGCTTTTGACCACCTGATTTTTTGATGATATTGTTGACTTGTAATTTGCATTTGAACATGTGGGTAAGCAATGAGGGTAAAATATGAAGTTTGCAGAATGTGCAGTGTTGTGAAGTAGAAAAAAAGATCACAGCTAAATATATGAATAGCCAATAAAGTTGTGTTGTCTTGGGAGACTCCAGCCTGAAGAATATATTCTGTAGTCACTTGTCATGGACTAATACTAATACCTTGCAGGCAACCAATGTTAATTTAAAAAAATTATATGTATGTGTTAGACTTTCACAACATCAGACAGGCTATAATTGCAGATATTAGAAATTAATGGTCAGGTGGAAGGGAACAAGGTCTTTGGATTATTAATAATTATTTTCAGAACACTGGAACTTCACAAAGCCTAGAGGATACAATGTCATGGAATAGCTTAAATAAAAGAAGAAAAAAGAAGAAACCTAAGGCTGATGCAGGTAACTTCAAGCAGGTCAATTTTACGTTAATACTTGAAGTGTGGGGAGAGGAGAAAATAAGTGAGCAGCCAGCATTGGACTTCTTGTTCTTAAAAGGTTAAAGGGTAACAAATGGTGACCAATGTAACTTAAAGGCAAATATCTCTAGTGCAATTTGATACTGCTCTTTAAAACTATCAATACTAACATCCACACTTACAGAAGAAATTCTTTCTACTTTTAGAATGATGCTGCATAATTCATTGACTAAGAAATTTCAAAAATATGACTCCCAAATTCCTTGAAATGGGTAAAAGAGAAATAACCAGTTGATGTCAGCTTTGGTGATCCCCAGCTCACAGACACAAAGCAGGGGGAGTTAAACAGGTAACCTGGGTATTAATTTTTGGCTTGCAATATTTCAGCTTTTTATTACAAGGAAAAAATATTCGAAGTCTACTTAAAATGGGAATTTCAAATGCAAACACTCAGTTCATTAAACAGAATCACAGAAAGACTTGTTTAAAGAAATATACTGTGATGTCTGTAGTCTTATGCTGTCTAAGTGAGCATTTTTGTTTTCAGGTTTATGCACCAAATGATCCTGAATTTTGGTAGGGAGCATTTAGCTTTTGGTCTTCATCAATTTTTATTTTTCCTGCCATCTTCCCTATTTCTTCTAAGGCCATATGGTACCATATAGCTTGGATAGAATTAACCAAGCTGTCGGTTAGGCCATTCTGCTGTTAAAAATAAATATCAAACCTAGAATTGACCAGGTTTTCTTTTGAAATAATCCAATGAAATGTTGTCATTTTTGTCCAGTTCTGGAATGGAGTTATTTTGATTAGGGGATTTAGGTAAATTTTTTTCATGAAAATATTAGCAAAACATTATTGAAAATGTTGCTTTTATTTTCTGTCCACAAAAAATAGGATTTTTTTCTTTTTCTAGTAATCGAGTGTGTGGGAAACATGATCAACAATTTACTTGTTTTGACAAACTTCTTAGCACTGGCAAAAGCAGGGAAACATTTTTGGTAATATAGTTGACATTGGTAATTATCTTATCAAAAGGTATTTTCCTAATCATTTCTTGTTAGATAAATGTCAGCAGACCCTAGTCAAGACTAGATTAAAAGTCTCCAGGCTGACCTGGTAGCTGCCACTGAGAAGCCCATTGGTTACCCATTACCTGAGGTATTTGGGAGTGTAGTGGGAACCAAACTGAAGCTGGCAACGTTTGGAAAGGCGGCTGCCTTACTGGTATGAGCATGCAGTACATGGTGATCTGAACTAGATTTTAGCTCTGCACCCACTTGTAGTCCCCATACCTCATCCTTCACTATTTTGCTTTCAAAGTGGGAATGATTTCTTCTGAGGTGTAGCATCTACCTGGGAAATTTCCATCACTGCCAGCCATGTGCTGGGTTTCTGTTTTCTGGGAAGATAAAAAATATGCCCCCCTTCTTCCTAACCATGCAAGTCAAACATCCTGCAATTGAAGTAATCTAAATAATCATCTGTCTATGATATCCTGCTGCTTCAGTACACAATGACCCAGCCACCTAGTGGGGCTGAAGCTGCTTCTCTTTGGTGCTTGTCTCTTGCTGAAGGTGGTGTGGAGGAGGGGGAAGAAGGTAGTTTAAACAGTTTTTTTATCTCTGTTGGATCCCTGTCAGTAAGGGGAGGCGGAGGTGAAGAGCAATGACCTGAGCACAGCAAATGCTGTTACCCTATTGCATCATAATTATTTCATTTCTGAGGGGAAGTTAGAAGCAGCAACAGCAATAAAAGCAGTGGTTTCTGCCTTGTCTTCCAGAGCAGCATCAACAGGCATCTCTACCATGACGCTGCATTGCATGAAGCTTTTTCTCTTGCTTCTACTTGGTTCATGGTGGCCAGACTCAGAGCAACACGTGGCAGGAGCTGTGAAGGTCAGGGAGCACTATATAGCTGCTCAGATCACTAGCTGGACCTACAAACCGGAGCCTGAGGAGAAGACCAGGTAACAAAGGACAGGATAAGAAAGATGAAATTAATCCTCCCTTGTGACTGAAAAGTGGTTTGTGTCTCCTGTTTCTTGTGGAATTGCAGAGCCCAGGAGGACTTTGGAGCCAAATCAGCTGATTTCAGAGGAATTTGGTTAACTTTAAACAGCATGATCTGAACCAGAGCTAGTGGCATTTTAAAAGCTCCTTTTTATTTGCTTCATTAGTGGATAGAATTATTTTTATGTTTTCCTAGAACTTCTGTTAAATAAGTTCCAGGGCATGCTTTTGTCATTTTTGCATAACTGAATTCTGGTTGCTTGGGTTTTTAATGTATTTATTTTAGGTACGTTGAGCAGTGTTAAGTTGAGCCGTGATTTGGTAAGATTTCAAAAACTTTAAAACTTTAGAATTTGCTGAAGGAATAATGTTCCAGTTTGGATGCTATCACTTTCACTTAAATTAGAGCCAGATGAACTTTGGAACTAGTTGTGTGGTTTCTGAGTTGTTCAAGAGTTTTGTGAAATGTACATTCTGAGTTCTCATGAGTAAAGGTTGTAAGATCAAGCATTACTCTGCTTCATTAAATGAAAATACTGATTTCATTTTTTCAGATAACATTGCACGGTGGCCAGCCTACCTGCATCCACCAATCAAGAATATAAAATGTGTTATTTTTATTGCTTGTACTGTCCTTAGGATTATAAGCACTGCAAGTGCAATGCTGCAGATTACAGAACTTGGATGTAATTTCAAATTCTGTTTGAATTAGGAGGTAAAATTACTAAAAATTAAACATTAAAATTCATTAAAAATTACTTTTTCTCTGACATTAAAACTTTTTGGAGACTGCTCCTTTTTTCATATACATTTATGTATAGGTGGATGACTTGCCTTTTTTTTTTTTTATTTTGTGATTTTTTTTTTCTAAACATATATTGCATTTCAGGATAATATGGAAAATATATTTTCAGATTATGACTTTGTAACTATTTTTTTTTCAAGATTTAATTACAACAAAGTTTCTGTGATTTCTAAAACCTTCTTGAAAATTTAATACAGGTGGTATAGGCACAGTGTCAAACTGGCAAGACAGAAGAAAATAGGATTTAAATATAGAAATGTGAAGCCAAATGCTATTTAGGTATTGACCCAGACATGTGGATTTACTAGTTAGAGCTTCATTCTTTTCTGTACCAGCTGCATCAATATAGGCATCCACTGCTGTTTTGTGAAATTCACATTGTGAATGTTTTCATGCAGTGGATACTCACAAGACTGTCTCAAACCTCAGCTGAGGTACTCTGAGATAACCCAGCATTATTTTATATGCAATGTCTATTGAATTACCTTGCCTGACTATTTAGAGCAAGTCACATCCTAAATGAGTCTAATGAAATTTGTAGAGTTTATAGAAATTCAGCTAAAATCCAAACCAGACAAACAAGCAAACAAGACCCAACAAAACTACCAACTAAAAAAAACCCCAAAACAAAACACAAAAACAAAAATCCTCACAACACAAATATACTCACTGAGGAAGGGTTAGTGGCCTGGATCCCAAAGGCATTGGAGTATGTAACTTGTGCTGATTTCAGTAGAAGCTGATTGTCTAAATGCAGTATAAGAATCTTATACTTTGGTGCTCTTAGTTCTAAATAACTGAAGAGAGCCTGAAAAGAAAATGCATTCTTCCTGAACTATTTCCTTAATTTTCCAACCATATAGGCTAGAAAATGATACCTAACATCTCTGACTGTTCATCTTACCTTCTCAGAGGTTTGTTACCATGTACAAGTGATATTTATTTATAAAGCACTTCAGAGCTAAGTGAAAGTGTATTATCTGTGCATCATGCAGTGTTGCTGCTGCGATTCCTAAAAGTTATGTAACTAGACCTGCTTGAGTAGTGTGAGATTTCTGAAGTGCTAGTTTGTTATATATTTTGTTTCTCCTTGCTATACAATTGGCACTGATAAATTTCCTCTTCTGCCCCACAGTCTTACATGCATATTCTCTGGAACACTGCCACATTAGGGCAGCTCTTGTCAATGAAGGTTATGGATTCCATCCTTCCCCTTAAAGAGTTAAAATTTTATCAGTGACTTTAAGGAGAGAGGGATTAATTGAAACACAAACTGCTTCTGCCTGACTCTGCTGTGGTGAGAGAGGATTGCAGAGGAATTTACAAGAGATCTCTTCCAAAAGAGATCTCCCCCTTATGGACCCTGCATGTCACTGAAGTGAGCTCTCTCTGTTCTCTCTGCTCAGCCTCACCATGCTTGAGCAGCCCATCAGCTCCTCACTGTCAAATGTGCCTGAAAGGGCATTACAAAGAAAGCTGGTGGAATTACTGTTGGATTCAGTCATCATACATACATTGGTAGATCAACCAATAAATGTGAAGGGCTATTATCCTTTCAGCCCTCTTCTCGTCATTATTTCCATTGCAGAAGTGCTGTGTGCTAGTTTCCTTCTGCTTGCCTAAATATTTTCTAAGAAAACATTGCATGGTCTGCTGGGTGCCAAATTGTTTACGTAACAAGACTTAGGGCACTTGCAATGTTTCTCATTTTCTAACTTGCTTTGAGATCCTTAGTTATTGTCAGAGAACAGTTTTGTGCTTGCCTCCAGAGTCATTCCTGTGACAGGAGCTTGCTGTTAATGCTGCTGTAGAACTCTTCTGGTGAGTCTTAAAGTTCAAACATAGGGCTGAATAAAAAGAAATTCAGATTTCTTTCACTGTGTTTTGTCAGATACTTTCTAGGTTAAGTGTGGTTGAGACATCTTCCTCTGTGTCTTGGACAAAACAAAGGCATCTTTACCCAAGAATCAAAAGGACCTGTAAAAACCACCAGTAAAATCAGTGGTGAGCTGTTCCTAGGTATGGATATTGGATGCCCCATATTAAATGATCTGGCTCAGAACATCATAGATTCAATAAGAGTATGAGGGAGAAGGGAAGACACTACAAAGAGCTGGACTGTGTGCTTTGCCTTCAGCAAAATGTGCAAGTGATTAAACATATTTCCAAGATTCATTTTTTGAGATACCCATTAAACAACAGCGGCATCTCTGAGAGTATCCTTTCAATATGTTTTTGTTACTCTCTTGGTTTCAGATTGGAACATTCAGATCCTGTGTTTAAGAAAATTTCTTACAGAGAATATGAAGTGGATTTTAAAAAAGAAAAACCACCAAATACATTTGCAGGTAAACAGGAATGAAATGTTCTGAGTATTTTTACTTGTTGCTTGTTTTAAAGCCAGTGGCAACCTAAGAAAGCTTGTATTTTTGTCTGTTATTTGTACATAAACCAAACAGGCACAGGGGATGAGGTCTCTACAGTGCAGGAATGAGGCTTCCAAAGGCCATTGAGAGGTTGGGCTTTCAGAGGATGTGGCTGTCTGCAAATCAGTTGCACCATACAAAGTTGTTCCCTTTGTTTTCAGCATCTGATGAGATTTACCACATGCATTTAGATTTGTATGGCACAGCCACAGTGATGACACTAAATATACATGGACAGAGCCTAAGGCCTGGAGCTAAATATTTACAACATTGTTTAAAAGAAAAGAGACTAACAAGCCAAAAGTTGTCTTAGCAGTTTTTTCAATTGCTTTTTTTTTGTAACCTGGGGCGTAGGGATACAAGCTCTTGAAATCTTTTGCAGGAAATACCTCAAGAAATTTGCAGTGTGGAACTGATTATTTATTTGGATAACATTTGGGGATTGAAAGATCTCTTTGTTCTGTGACTTCTAGCCTTCAGAGTGCTACTAAAGTAATGTGTTTGGATGCCTTTCTCTAAACTCTTAAACTGTAGAATGTTTATTTTCTAAAACTATTTAATTTAATTGTATGTGAAAGATTCCTGGAAATTTCCACTGAACCTTAAGATGAATCTTTTGATAAAATTTCTGTATCTGTAAATAACTTTTTTCCCCTAAATCTACTATTTGCCTGTGATTTTTAAGTGCTAGTTGCCAGACAGATAATTTATAACATTTCTGACTATGCCCTGCAGGCTTTGAGAACCCATATGCCTTTTTATGGGTAAATCTTATTGCAGTGTTACTACATTCTCTATTAATTTTGTAATTTGTTTTTTGAGAGCTAATATCTTCTAATGTGGGAGAGAATTCTTTGTTTCTAAACATACTGTTTTACTAATAATTTACTCTTTCTTTGTCTTGAATAACTACAGGACTTCTGGGACCAACCCTGCGTGCTGAAGTGGGAGATACTTTAGTAGTTCACCTTAAAAATATGGCTGACAAGCCAGTCAGTATTCATCCCCAAGGCCTAGTTTACAGCAAAAATGAAGAAGGTAAATACTGTAAAAACTCAGTGTTTGCTCATTTACTTGTAAGCTACTGCATGAAATGTTGAGAGGGGTCCAGACCATTGCTTGAGGCTATGTGTAACACAAATATCTGTTAATCCTCGATTGCAACTTCATGCCCATTGCTAGCTCCTTTCTTGTTCATCAGTGTAACACTAGGAATATGATTGTCATATGCACAGTCTCCTAATGGTGCTGATCATGCTGTTCTGATACTCAGCATTTAATGCTCAGCTTTGTGGTCTTTTGCTCCACATCCTCATGAGACTAGCAAAAAGAGTTGATAAACTATGACCAAAGGGACAGTAAAATGTCTGCACGCACAAAGTGAGTTTGGTTGCTCATGCTTCTTGGATTGCCCTGCCTTGGGTGCTGAGCCAGAGCTCTGACTCACAGTTTACAAATTTATGCAAAGCTTTGTTTGTTGTGTGGGTACAAAAAGAGTTTTGCAACTCCATCTCATTGAGTTTAACAGAACATCTCATTGGAAGTGATGGGCAGTTCACTTTGACTCTTATTAATTAAGGTGCCTTTTGCACCTCGGATTTCAGTTCTCTGTCTCCTCTTTATCACACTGCAGATCTGTTGGATGTGGCAGGCATAGACGTGAGCCACTTCTGCTCAGTAAGTGGATATGCAGTGTACAAAAGGCCTAAGGCAGCAAGGCAGTACCAGCCCAGGCAGTGGCTGTACGAGAGACAGTTAAAGAGGTGACAGAGTGGGCAGCATTCCTCTGCAGAGCATCAGTGAGCAGAGGCTGAAGCTTCATGCCATCCTAACCCGAGTCAGACTGATGAAGAGTCCAGTCTTTTGGCAGTGATGGTACTTTTAGGAATCTTTAATCTGTAAGAAACAGGGTGGTGGTGGAATAACTACTGTCCCCATGCTGCTCTCAACAATGTGTGAGTGGAATCATTAATTATCTTTTTGAAGCTGAAGTATAAGCAAGAAACAAACCAAGCTTTTGGAACTGATTGTGTTTTAATTGCTCTTTGTCTTCATGCCACCCTATTGTCTCTTTTCTTGGCAGGCTCCCTGTATGATGACAGAACAACATCTGCAGAAAAACGAGATGATGCTGTACTGCCAGGGCAGGTCTATACATATGTGTGGGATATATCAGAAGAAGTTGGTCCACGAGAAGCTGACCTTCCTTGTCTTACTTATGCTTACTATTCTCATGAGAACATGGCAATGGATTTTAACTCAGGTCTGATTGGAGCGCTGCTGATCTGTAAGAAAGGTAATGAAATGCTTTAAGACTACTATAAGGTAATACATTTTCATTTCTTAAGGTTGTATGATAATTAGAGAAGATATATTATTTTCTTTTTCACATCTTTACATGCAGTGTAAAACAAATGGTTTTTAACATCATTCTTATAGATGTTAAAGTTTTTAAATCCTAGCTGTCATGCAGTTTCAGCCTGTAATTATGGGAATGGCAGAAAACGTTAATAAATAGATACATTTGCCTGTACTGGCTGCATTTTCAGTTGCTTAACTGCTAAATATATGACCTCAATTTTCCTCTCTTGAAATAAATATTTTTTTAAACTTCATTCAACATGGTTTGGCCATCTCAGAGAATAAGGCAGGAAACTATTGTTTTACCCATTGTCTTTTAAAGACTGTTTAATCAAGAACCTGGAACACTCTCTTTTGTGTAACAAGCATTTAAAATTGCAGAGCAGTGTGTCTTTTACTAGTCACTTGAAGATATGGCCAAATTTGAACAGATTAATTGTTCTTGCTTGCAGTCAGAGACTTCATATTTTAGCAGTCTGAACCATTGAATTCCATCTCCACCAGTAAGAACTGGTGTCTTGTAGCACTTGTAAATAGCTGCTAGATACATATCCCTGGTTTTCAGGACAATTGAAACAACGTGCCATCGTGTAAGCTACTTAAACTACTTCCTGGTCCCTTAAATCCTAAGTTTTTCCAAGTTACATATCCTTGTAGTGAAAGCACTGTGACTTATTTAGCTTGGTTTAGTTTAGCTTTTAGATTTAGTTTGAGTCAAAACAGTTGTGTAGACTGTAGACTGCCTGGACTTGGACCTCAAAACTTCAGTGAAAGTAAACAGAACACTGGTTCAGTGTGGGTTGCACAAGGACACTCTCCTCACTGATAGATAGCCACTTAATTGCAGAACACACCTACTCATATCACCTCAAAGGAGCGGCATTAGTATTAATTATGTTCCTCCTGAATTTTTTTGATGATTGGTGCTTTTAGTATTATCTAGGACTTTTTATTTTCCTAATTTTCTTGGGTTTTCTTTCTCTGGGTTTCTGTGTATATACACATTTTATGGTGTACTGGTTGGGCTAATCTGGGAAAATACTTTAAAACTACTTCCTTCACAGGCTTCTCAAATTCATGCATTATGGGCTTGAGTAGGATATGAATTTGAGATGGACTGGTGTGACCACTACCTGCAAGACAATTTGAGCACGTTTCTAGCTAGAGCACAGTCAAACAGCTCACTATGCATATTTTTAAGATTTCTGAACACAGTTTTTTTGACCGGGAACTGTGTCTGGTAGATGTGCAATGTACCTGTGTCTTTGGTCTGCCTGGCATGGAGTTAAGTTTCTTCACAGCAGTGCATATGGTGCTGTGTTTTGGATTTGTGGCTTATTAGCACTGATAATACACCCACCCATGTTTGAGCTGTTGCTGAACAGTGCTTGCACAGTGTCAAGGCTTTTTCTTTTTCCTGCTCAGACCTCCCCAGATAGTGGGCTGGGAGTGGACAAGAGGTTGGGAGAGGACCCATCTGGACAGATAAAACAAATTGTCCAAAGGGTTATTTTCTACCATTAGCATCATTCTCCAATAAAAACTGGAGGCTGAGGAAGAAGCAGCAGTGTGAGGAGAACAAGGAGTGTTGATTTCCAAGGTGACTGTTTTTGGGAGACTGATTGGGCATCAGTCATCTTGTGGGAGATGATGAGTGATTTCTTCTGTGTTGATG
Source organism: Rhipidura dahli (assembly GCA_013399225.1). Lineage (NCBI taxonomy): Eukaryota > Metazoa > Chordata > Aves > Passeriformes > Rhipiduridae > Rhipidura > Rhipidura dahli. The sequence continues at coordinate 153,838 of VXAC01007292.1, read as the reverse complement.
CGTGGTTTGTTCTGTGTTGCTTGTTTTTTTCCCTCTTTCCTTCACCTTTGAACAGTCTTTATTGAGCCATGAGTTTTCTCATTTTTGTTCTTCCTGTTCTCTCTCCTGTCCTATTGGGGACTGGGAGGCATCGAAGTGGGTGTTTGGCTGCTGGTTGGGGTCAGCTGCCCACAATCTGACACATTTAAGAGGTGGTAAGGTTACAAAAAGTGGACTTTTGAGTTAAAGCACTGCATGAATGTTCTTGGCATGACAAGTAGGTAAATTCCTCTGCTGATCTGAGGCTTCTTTCATGAAGAAAAACAGAACTTTGTCACTTCTTATAAACAAAAAGGATTATATTAAAGATTATTTCTTTCAATGCGTCTTTCCTAAGTAGAATAATCAACAAGTTGCCAAGTTTTTAATTCCTGCAATCCAGGGGGACCAGATTATGTTTTGGAAGTGGCAAGTGGAAGTATTTAATGTGAGCAAGCTACAGAAAGAATCAGTAAAAATCACACCAGTTCTGTGTGGCATGTCCAGAACGAATTCTGCCTCCCGACGGAAATTTCATCTGTACCACAGAATCAACCAGGACAGTTTCTTGTAACTGATTCAGTGCAGCAGTGTCTGTTTAAGTCTTTTGTGTGTAGATGTTGTTTGCTGAGTGGTCAGTTTTAAGCTTTTTAAAGGTGCTGATGACCTTAGTGCAGTGCTTGAAAATGTGCTGTTCACACTGCTGGTGACTCTGCCATCACTCCTCTCCTTGCCTCCCAGTCTGAAAAGCCAGGGCAGCACCTGGTTGTGAACAGAAGGTGTTTGGCACTGCCCTTCATTAAGGTGATCTCTGTAACACATTACCAGAAATTGTTTGAGACAATTCACTGCATGATGTTTATCTTCTCTGGAATACTTCAGACTTTTGATTTTTGTGGTTACCCAATCCAAAAGTACTTTCAGAAATAAAATCACGTTACGAGCATTCTTAAGGCTTTGTTTTGATCAGGCTCAGCCAGTACTTATGCTAACAGGTGAAACAAGCTCCTTGAATATACATTAGTGCAACTGGATGGATGTGAAATCTGCTTTATTTCTGCTTCTGCTGTTGTTTCTCCTTCATAGGAAGTCTAAATGAGGATGGGTCACAGAAACATTTCGACAGGGAATATGTGCTGATGTTTGGTGTGTTTGATGAAAATAAGAGTTGGCAAAGATCAGCATCGGTCAAGTACACAATTAATGGCTATACTGATGGAACGTTACCAGGTACTGTGAACTTATTTCAGGCTTATGAGAAATGAAAGTAACATTTATGAACACTGAATATTACCTTTAGTTGCTTTCCATGCACAAGAATTGGAATGTGGAGAAATGGGATACAGCCTTTTTTAGAATGTGTCTGTGAGCATCTGAATTCTGGAAGAAAAACTGCTGCTGGAAGGAAGTCATGCCAAATTACTGAAAGGAACAATTAGATTACTTCTAAGAAGACTTCTGCTTGAAGAAAAAGATTACTAACTTAAAATAAAGGAGATAATAGGTTCCTCTTTTTTTTAATAAGCTGATGGTGAGAGAGTGATTTGATTAAGTGAATTGTTGGTTCTACAGCATTTAGAACATTCTGGGTGAAAAACTTCCTGTAAGTGGAAAGTCAGTTATCATTAAAAGACTCAATTAAGTGAGAAGACTAGGAAGATGGTAGTGGGGCTATTCTGTTGCTAGTGCTTTTCCCTTGTTCCCCTAAGGAACAACTTGCATATCTCTCTCCCATCCATTGAGCAAATACAAAAGGTTGTCTTAAGTGGGGATTTTTTAAGCAAATATCGGGAAAGGTAGTTATTGTCACTAGGTACCACATAATTCTTTAGCTTATATCCTTGCTTTGTTCTTCTCCTTTCCTGTCCTGTTTTCCCCTCACTCCCCAAGCAAGGACAGGTCAACTTTCCAAAAGAAGGCACCTGGTATTTTTCCTTTTTTTGCCAGCTCATTGTAAGTCAGTTTGTCACTTATAGGTAAAATTTAAACACCCATCTTCCACTGACATGCAGGATTTTGGTATCTGTTCCATTTACACACTTCTGAAACTTCTTGTTGCAAACATCAATCACAGCATTTTTTTTTTTTATGTTTGCAGTGAAGATTCACTTCAAACCTAGGGTGCCTAGGGAACTTGCATGATTTGCCAGTATTCTGAACCCTACTCTCATGTCTCTTTCAGATTTAGAGGCTTGTGCATATGACAACATTAGCTGGCATTTGATAGGAATGAGTTCCAAGCCAGAAATCTTCTCCATTCATGTCAATGGCCAGTCCATGGAGCAAAGACATCGCCGAGTTTCTGCCGTTAACTTGGTGGGAGGAGCCTCAACCTCTGTAAACATGACAGTGACTGAGGAAGGAAGGTGGCTCATATCTTCTCTTGTCCAAAAGCACCTGCAAGGCAAGGAGACATCTCTTTATTCGGCACCTGTAAAGCTGTCCTTCTCTATGTCCTGAGAGACTGGCTTCTGCTGTTTTCCAGTGGTACCGTTAATCTGTTTCAGATGGCTTTGTTATTTCACTAAGAACTGCCCAAGAACAGGGCATTCTGCTGGAAGTGCACGATGAACTGAAAGATGTTCTTATCTGCAGCTTTACTGCAGTGTGCACAGCACAGAGCAACAGTGATTCAATACTCCAGCATCTAAGTCTCTATGAGGTGTTCAGATAAGCAGCATTATAAAACGAGTAAGAAACCACATGTTTCCTGAGAAACTGAGTACTTTCAGCTAAGGGCACTTCAACCTGATGAAAATATTTGCTGTTCATCATTTGGAAGTGGTACCTTTCAGCAGTGGTCAGAATTTTGTTTTAAAGAACGAGAAAAATATCTCTTATAAGAGCTGGAGATATGTTTTGGGGGTAAAAACCAGCTGAAGTCCTAAGAGTTCCTCAGATGGGAAATGACTATGTTCCTGTTTGCTCTCAATTAGCTGGAATGCATGGTTACCTCACTGTGAGGGACTGTGGGGACAAAGAGGTGAAGAAGAGTCGTCTCTCCTATAGAGAACGTCTTATGGTCAAAACCTGGGACTATTTCATTGCTGCAGAAGAAGTTACCTGGGATTATGCCCCAAGTATTCCAGACACCCTTGATAGGTAAAATAATACTTTATCAATACAATGGGGAATGTTACCATGAAATCACAGGATTATTCTGGTTGGAAAGAACCTCTTGGTATCCAACAGCAAAGTTGGATCCAGTTGCTCTGGAACTTATCCAGTTGCTCTGGAACTTATCCAGTTGCATTTTATTGTTTCCAAGTACAGGGTCCCATCAGCTTCTCTTGGCACCTTTGCAACTTCACAGTGAAAAAGTTTTCCCTTGTATCTAATCATCCTTCTTCACATTGCACCTTACGTCTCATCTCTTCACCATGCAGCTCTGAGAAGCATGGGGTCCTGCTTTTTCTATAATATCCATTTGATAGTTGAGGGTAAAGATAAGATGCTCTCTTCGCTATGCCTTTGCATGACCAAATAAACTGGAAATTTGCTTCCATGCCAAGTGCTCTGGCTTCCTGATCACCATGGTGGCCTTTCACTGGACTTTCACCAGTGTCAGTGACTTTCTTTGCTGAGAAGCCCAAAAGTGGACACTTTCTTTTGCTTGTCACCGGGAATACAGGGAATAGGGAATAATCTCTTCCAAATAGGAAGATGATTTAGGAATTGCCCGAAATAGCATACAAGCCAAATTTCTAAAATACTTCTCAGCATCAATTCTGCTGAAATAAACAGTCCTTAAGAGGAAGGGAAAGGAAGGGAGGGAATATTTCTGGAGATTAAAAGTTTTTAGAAGTTGAGTACAATAAAGTATTTAGGGAACAGGAGAAAGATCTTTCTATAAATGTGAGATCTCTGCAGGGTACCAATGTAGATGGAGTAGAAGTCATAATAAGTAAGCATATTGGGCTATTTTGTTCAATTTCAGGTAAATAGAAGGAATTCTGTAACATACATGGTGTCATAGCATACAGTGCTGTCGGTGCACTGTGGGGCTGAATTTGTAATCTGTCAATTCCCTGGTGCTATTTGTGCCTTTACAAGCTGATATTCATAAGAACCTTTCAGGATTTAAGCAGAACAAATTCCTTATTCTGTTAGGGTTATAGTTTCATATACCTCCTGAGAAGTACAGAGTTTGCACAACTTCCTCTCCTTTGGCATGATTTGCTTTCCTTATGTGCTCTTGAACTGCACAAAACAAATTTTTGTATCTTTCCTGCCAGTACACTGCCTTACTTAACCACCTCATTGCTCTGATTTTTCCTCCTTTGTTCAAAACTGCAGAATTTATGCTTCTTCAGTAACCTTTCTTGAAGTGCAAGTGACAAAAAAAATCTTGCTTTGTATAAATTCCTGGTATTTATCCTAGTTTTGCACTCAGCATTAACAATTTTAATTTTTGAAACCTCAGTTTAACACTATTTACTGTGTGGTACCTGATTTGGATTAAGATTGTTTTCCTATTTCTCCTGGAGTCTTTGTTACTGTAAGCAAATTGGTCTTTTTTTCTCTATGCTCAACTATGCCTTTGAAAAAGGCGAACAGTGATTTCTATCTTACCTTGTAAGTGTACCTGCTGCTTCAGTTTGTTTATTTCTTGCAGGTACACTGTTAAATGTACATTCTGATATTAATTGGTCATGTGTAATACCAAAATACAAGTAATGGTCGAAGATGCTTCTTACTTAATTTAGGTCAGAATTTGGGGTGAAAAACATTAGGCTAGTTTAGGGTTTGGAGTTTTTTTTCAAGCAGTGAGATTTCTACCAGTTGTTTGAATACTAATTTTGTATTTTAACACTTCTATTCAAGTTTTGCTGATCATTTTTCTTTTCCTTTATTTTTAAGACACTATAAATCACAACACTTGGACAACTTCTCAAATCTCATAGGTAAAAGGTATAAAAAGGCTATTTTTAGGCAATATACTGATGCCAGCTTCACTAAACGCCTGGAAAATCCTCGTCCCAAGGAAACTGGAATCTTGGGTCCTATTATCAGAGCTCAACTGAATGATAAAGTCAAAGTAAGTAACATAAATACAGAGATTATTTATGCTATAGCATGATTTTCATTGAGGCAGAGACACAAAAGAACTAGTTTGATTTGTGTTGTCTGTCAAAAAATATAGCTACTTTATAAATATTGGCCCTGTTAAAAGGTATAATCACAAGTAACAGTGCTTAGCTTGCATTTTTCAGCATTCCCTCTGTAGTTTCCATGATTGTGCTTTATTTTTCAACATAAACATGCTTCAGTCCCACTCTATAAAGTATATGTTGACACTGGTCCAAATTGGGAGAAAACCCCTAGACCTGGGGGATGTGGATTTGAGGCTGAACTTCACGAGCCCCTCGTTTCTTATGTTGATATTTTTTTCTGGCTGTTTTAGACAATGGTACTCAGTTTCCATAATCAAATGTTCTTTCATGATGTTATACCATGAAACTACAAAACATTTGCATTGCAAGTTTGTATTGCTGCAACATCCACTTGCCTTTTTGTTGTCTTTTAATGATGCGTCACAAAGTTCCATGACCTTTAACTTCTGTAATTTTCACCATGACTCTGTGGCTCTGAATCTGTGTTTAGCAGGTTCCTTTTTTTCTTTTCTCTCTCTTTTTTTTTTTAATCCTGATTTTATCCAGAATAGGCAGGACATTTTGCCTTTTCCTTACATATCCCCTCGGGGTCGTAGAATCTGGGACAAGGTTTGGTTTAAATTTGTTTTCTCCCATATTGAAGGTTCTTAAGAACTTCAGTCAGTAACTTCATATTTCCAGAGACAGTGTGTGCCTATTAGTTGCAAGAACAAGTGTTCTGTTCAGAAATTCAGAGCACAGGTGTAAGCAGCTGAACTTCACTCAATGGGCTTTAAAGAGTCCAGGAGAACAGTACCATGATTTATTCTTTGGGTTTATATATCAGACAATATTTAAGATACACTTTTGCCTTTCTGGCACTTTCTGGGCTGAACCCAGGCAAATTCTACTGTAGTGGAAACTTCATTATGTATTCAGACAAAGATTTGTTGAATCCTAATTTTTTTTTTTCATTTGCCTATCAATATAGATTGTATTCAAAAATAAGGCCAGTCGACCCTACAGCATTTATTTCCATGGAGTGACACTTTCAAAGAGTGCAGAAGGAGCCGATTATCCTCTGGATCCCACAAGTAAAAAATTTGTGAAATATATTTTTGCATATCACTAACTGTTGTGGATGGTTTCATTGCTTTGAAGGAGGTGCTGTGGATGGGAATGTGCATGATTGGGAGACCTCAGTTCTGTGCTCTGCCTCTGCTTACCTGTTGTGTTGCCTTATAGAGAAACCAAGGTATTATCTGCAAAGCAGAGACAAATACCCTCTTTATGATGTCTTAGTTTTTTGGTTTTGTTTGTGATTTTAGAGAGACAAAAGTTCTTGCTGAACTTCAGTTATCTCAAGGTACCTTTTAATGGCCTGACTGCACCAATGTCATTAGAAGGTGCAGCTTGATATTAAGATCTGGCTCTGAGTTTGTATCATTACTGTTCTTGTTTTTTCTTAGGCAATGGCACCCAGAGTAAAGGAGTTGAACCGGGGGAGACACACATTTATGAGTGGAAAATTGCTAAAACAGACCAACCCACTGCACAGGATGTACAGTGTATTACAAGGCTGTATCATAGTGCTGTAAATATTGAGAGAGATATAGCCTCTGGACTGATTGGCCCACTTCTGATTTGTAAAAGTGAAGCACTGACGCAAAAGGGTGTGCAGGTAAGTTGTTTGGTCGGACTTTACTCAAATAACGTTATTTGGTCTACACTGAATTTAGTTTTGCTTCCCTTAGAGAACTGTTCTGTAGAGAGCAGTTAAACCAATAGGCTCCTGAAGAAAGTCCTCTAACTGTCTGTAGCAGTAATGGAATTATGTTCGGTGTTTCTTAGCAAGAGCTAAGAAAGGTCAATAAAAGGTCAGCCTGACTTGAAAGTCTATTTCTAGACCTGATAATAAATTTTCCTGCTGCTATTACGTTTTCAAACTCTGAACGCGTGCAAATCTGACCTGGTCCTTTCTGTAACAGAGACAACTCAACAGCATCTGACAATCTCAGGCACAGTGTATCCTAAGGCATCACTAGAACAACCAAAACAGCATGGAAGGGTTCTGGGAGAAAGGTTCTCTTTATCAGTTAATGCAATCTTGTTTGGCAAAGACTTAAACATCACTTGGGAGAAAAAAAAAATGTTAGTAGCTTATACTTGGGTCAAACGATAAGTCTGGTCCTGTTACAGAGGGCCCAGTCATAAACCAGCTGTGTATCAGCAGTGCTCTAGGCTTGCTCAGTGTTCCACCAGCAGGTTGGTTGCAGTAGTAGGATTGAAGTCTGGAGCCTGTACTCCCTACCCCCCAGCCTTTGGATCACACTTACCAGGACTCTGGAGAAGCCTATGTTGCTTACATAGTAAGAAAGAGATTGTAGGACTGAGTTCTTAGTGCATGGGTCTGCAGATAAAATGTAACTGCTGTGTTGGTTGTCTTTCAGAAAAAGGCAGATGAGGAGCAGCAGGCAGTGTTTGCTGTGTTCGATGAAAATAAGAGCTGGTACCTAGAGGATAACATCAAGGAGTACTGCAGCAACCCAGCCACTGTTAAAAGGGATGATCCCAAGTTCTATAACTCAAACATAATGCACAGTGAGTGGGATACCAAGATGAGTAATATGAAAGCTTATATGAACCTGAGCACTCACTAATGGCTTGTTCTCAGAAGCACATGTGATTAGGGAACCCTCCAGAGAGTCAGTGAACCTCTAACTGTGCCAGGTGGCATGGGACAGAAATAGGCAATATCATAAAATTAGAAAGGTTGGAAAAGACCACCAAGATCAAGTCCAATCTCTGACCTAATACCAGCAGGTCCACTAAAACATACCTCAGAGTGCTACGTTCACTTGTTTTCTTGAACACTTCCAGAGATGATGACTCTGCCACTTCCTTTGAGAGCCTGTTCCAATGGTTAAACACTCAGAGAAGAAGTGTTTTCTAATATCCAACCTGAACCTCCCCTGGTGCAACTTGAGGCCATTTCCCCTTGTTTTATTGCTAGCTGCCAGGGAGAAGAGGCCTACCCACACCTTGCTACTAGTAGCTAGGCTGGCTCTGGATCCTGAAGAAAAGTAAAGAGTTAAGCAAATTTTGATGCAGTATCCTGCTGCCTTAGAGATAGTATTTCCAGAGATGGAATCTCCATCAGGACTACCGTGGTTTCAGCCCTGTGCCTGTCTCTTTCCACGTGCAAACATGAGTCTAGTTCAGGGGACTGACATCAAAGAACAGGAAGTTTTAAAATAAAAATACTGAAACTGCTTTTACTTTGCTTTCCTTTTAGCAATAAATGGCTACGTGTCTGACAGCAGTGAAATCCTTGGATTTTGCCGAGATACTGTGGTTCAGTGGCACTTCTCCAGTGTTGGCACTCATGATGAAATTGTCTCTGTTCGCCTTTCTGGACACTCTTTTCTGTATCGTGGGAAATACGAAGATACGTTGAGCCTTTTCCCAATGAGCGGAGAATCAGTCACAGTGGAAATGGACAATGGCGGTAAGTGGTGGAGCTGCAGTGTTTCACAGCTCTTCTAAGACATTATTTCATCTCCAGTCTGTAAGGACTTACCTAAATAGGAAAGAAAACTCTTCTGATAAACACAGTGCTGGTGAACACTGAATCATTCTCCAGTGTAAGTGATGTATATGGAGTCTTGCTGGCTACGCCAACTTCACATAACTGTATGCTGAACTAAGGCTCCTTTTGTTCGTCATCTTGCAGTTTGGTTTTTTTACTTTACAATTCATATTGGGCTTAGTAATGATAATTTTAAGGCAAGATTCTTCTTAGAAACAATCCAGTATCAATTCCATTGTATGATTCCCAGGTTTGCCACATTCTTGTCTATCCTGAGCAGGCTAAAATGGGTTGAAACTGTAAAATTCTGCTGGTCATTACTGGGCAAAATGGCTACACCTCACCTTAGGCTTGTGGTCATTCAGCAGCAGTAAAGTCTGCCTGCCTGAACCATGTCACTGCTCTATGGGATACATCTCAATGTCTAACTAGGATTAACACCATGTCTTAGAACCCATGTAGTCCACATTTAAGGCATTACTTCCAAAAGGACAGGTTCTTCATTACTGAAGTCTGCATTTTGAGTGATCATTCTGAAATCTCACAAGGTTTAAGTATCCTTATCCCATTTAAAATATCTTTATATGTATATACACACACACATATATATATAATGTATTTAAATAACAAATTCTCTATGTTCTCAAAGCTTGTTTTCTGTGATTGCACAGCATCAAGACCTTAAAAATGTTTAAGTGGCTTTTATTGCTCAAGACTAGGGAATCATTAAAACTCTGTTACACTTTATGGAAACGTCCCCAGTAATGAAGTTGTGCTTCTGCTTGATTTTGGTATGCAATCTATTCTTTCCATCTAGGCTATCTTTTCTTTGATAAATTTGCTGTTGTTAAAAATCAGGAAAGCTGATTAATGCAGGAAGAATTGTAGGTGACCTTTTTAATAAAAAAGATTGTTTCTCAAGGTGTGTTAATTCTGTCATTTCTGCTAGTTCCAAAAGCAAGCTGTATGTTTTTTGTCAGGTCAGAAATTCAAATTGCTTTATTTTTATTATACTTATTAAAGATCATCCATTATTAATTCAAAAGCTTTTAAAATACTGTGTTTTCAGATGTTTGCCAGCATTGCCTCAGAAGGCTTTTGTTCTGCCAGAATATTCTGTGTAGCAGTGCATACACCACTAAGGACAGGACAAAATTAAAACACTATCTTGAGAGGTCTCAATCTTAGATCCAGATCTAAACATAGGATCCCTTAATTTGTTTATTTCTTTTTCATATCCATTTCTTTCATGGGTTATTTTTGGATTCAGGTTCTAGTTACAGATTAATGTATAGAGAAGAGCTCCATCTCCTCAGTATATCTATTTATATGTGCTCTTATTTATTTACATCTAATAATTATTTTTCATTGCAATGAGAGCTCATGAATATCCCAGATGAAGATTAGTAGTCTTCTATAGCAGGTGCTGTAGAAACAACCCCAACAAATTGCCTTGGCCACTTACATGATAGACAATGTCCACTCTCATAACACTTTTATTTCAATTGCAGGTACTTGGCTTTTGGCATCCTGGGGCAGCCCAGAGATGAGCTATGGCATGAGGCTGAGATTCAGGGATGCCAAATGTGACTATGAGGAAGATGAAACATTTGATGTTGTGGATTTAACTCCCACCAAGACTGAAAGAAAGGCTGTTTCCACCTCAGCTGAGGAAGATGTGCAAGAAAAAGAGGAAGACAAGGAGGAATGGGATTATCAGGAGTACTTGGCTTCCTTATACTCCGTCCGAAGCTCGAGAAAGGCAGCAGGTGATGAAGAAAAACATAATCTTACAGCGCTGGCCTGGGATCAGTATGAAGGCACCGATGCCACAAGTTCTGAGGTGGCAGCTGGCTCAGGTCTGACAGCTGTAAATAGTAGTGGAACAACAAACAACTCTAAGTTCTTAGAAACACATATCACTCCTCTTCCCCCAGTCAAGGCCGAAACATTCCAGTCAAATCACACATCATTCACAGCAGAAGAGGATTTATTTTTAGCTACCACAAGTGATGGAGAGGCTGACTTGGTATTTGAGAATAGAAGCCAAAGCAACTATGAAATAGCTCACAGCAACATGTCTGCAGGTGAACACTTGCTGAGCAATGGAGAAGGCCCAGTGAATGTTGCAGAAGAGCTTCCAACTGGTGGAAAGGACAGTAAAATTTTTCCAGAAAAACATCAAGAGGAAAGCACAGGAAGAGGAAATTACACTACTAACAGGAAAAGGCGAAGCTCTCTGGCCATTAAGTTTTATGCTGTCCAGAAGATGAATGCCCTTCTAAATCATATACGACAGAAAAATGTCTCATTTTCTGACAAGGCCAATGCACCTCATCATTCAGAGAACACATCCCATGAAGCCATGGTGGGAACTGGCCAGCTGCCAAATGAATATGATGATGAACTGGAGGAGGAGGGAAAGAGGATGGAAAATGCCACGCATGCAGTTAACTTGACGCTGGATTTGGACCTCACAGTAGGAGATGGGTCTAATGCATCCAGCCTTTCTGAACCCAGGATAGCCAAAGATAAATCAGCAGATGTTTTTTCTTTAGAACACATGTTAGACAATACAAGCCCTGCTGTAGTGAAGAATTTACTAGAAGCATCATTGCCTGGGGTTGGGAAATATTCATCTAAAATGACTAGTGAGGAGTGGAATTTGGTGTCTGCAAAGAGAAATCTGGGATTGGAGGCAAGCTTAGATAAATCTGCTGGTGGTAAGTTAAGTCATCATGGCAGAAACAGTACAGCATCCATAAATAAGGAGGATATGAGGAGGTATCAAGGCTTCTCACATCTGTTGGGGGAAAACCAGAAAAGGAACCACATGCATTTGATTCAGAAAGGAAAGGAGGGAAACAATGATACCTCAAGTACATCTGGCACCTTCATCAAGATCCGAAGGAAAAAGAAGGAAGATGCAAAAATTACCTACTTGCTGAGTCCAAGGAGTAGAAACCCCAAAAACCCCAGCAATTCCATGGCAGGGTTTGGTCATGCGTTGTTTCCAGGTGGGACGGACACCACTGCAGCACCCAGTGAGGTTACCCAGAGGGCAGATCTGAGCAGGGTCAGGCATGGAGAGTCACTAAACAACACCCTGACCCCGCGGCAGTTCAGGCCATCCATCACAATTGGGCTTCCCCAGGAAGATGGAGACTACGAATACGTGATCGGAGAAACCTACAGCGACGAAAGCTTGGGTGGGGAGTACGAGTACCACTACGTGAGCTTTGATGACCCCTACATGACAGACCCCAAGGTGAACATCAGCAGGCAGCGTAACCCCGATGACATTGCAGAGCACTACCTGCGCAGCAGGGGCAATGAGAGGAGATACTACATTGCTGCCAAAGAGGTCTGCTGGAACTATGTGGGATATAAGAAAAGGTTTGCCTAAATCGTTTGCTTTCATTTGGCACACCATCCTGACACCTCCTTGCACAATGTCGATTCACATGCTGATAAACTTAAAAGCATCTGTAATGTGCCATGTGCTATCCAACATTTCAGTGGCAGAACCATAAGAATTTTCCACAGGAGACTCACACCCCTTAGAAATGTCAGAGGGAGATTACTATAATCAAGCACAACACAGCTAAGAACTCTTTTTTTTTCCTTAACTCCCTTTTGTAGACTCATTAGAAACAGCGTTTAATACATCAGTTAAAAAACTCACTGGAAGAGGTCAAGAGGGAATCTTGCAGCTTGTTTTGTTAAACTTGATTAACCTGTTTTACTTTGTCCTTCAGTTCTTGGTACCTGTACACAGGACAGAGACCTCCTTGTGCAAAGTCTTTCCAGGAATTTAATGGACTAACTCATGGAATCTAGAACGGGATGCACTTATAGGCAGATGAAATAGTTAGTTAGTTTAGTGTTAGTTTCTAACACTAGCAAGAAATGTTTCTGGTGTCTCACTTCTCTGTTGGGAAAGGGATAATAGCACTTTCCAACTTCACAAGGCTGCAGTATTGAAAAGTATATGAAAGCTGCAAAGTGATTAACCACACTGGTGACTGCCTTATACTAAAAGTAAAAACAAAGCTGCATGAAGTATTGCATTGTTGCTCCTGCTGTTTAGAGAAATCAGAAGGTGACTGGATCACAAACCCTAATGTTGAGGGATTTTCTTACATTTTGACAGGGAAGACTGGCCACTATGCCACAGCAAAGAATATATGAGAATATACTGAGAGAAACACTGTACTAAAAATTCACTCTCCTAGCTGATACAGGTTAGGATCAGTGCTCATCCAGCAAGGCATAGGATTCTGTGTCACTTTTCATCAAAAAGCTGAACCAAAACTTGCACAACTTTGGATTTTTATCAAAAAAAAAGCAGTCAAAACAGGAGCAAGAAAATTTTCATTATGCAAAATGAATCTCCAAACAGATAATTTTTCAAAATGAATTTCCATTTTATTTGACAGAAATAAAGCTTTTTCAGTATTCTCCAGGTTTACTCCTACCTCATCTCAGTCCATATAAATGGCACTTGTAAAAACAGCAGAAACAAAACAGTTTCTTTGGGCACTTGCAAAATCAAGAATTTTTTTACACTTAGACCTCTGTATAAATCCCTCCAGAGATGTTCATCCTCAGCTGGTGTGAGCTATATAGTTCTAGTGATTTTAACACAGCTCATGGCATATCCTGTCTCAGTGTGTTGAAGAGCTAAAATCCAGCCTTTCTCCTATGTAACAGGTTAAATTTCTGGGTTTTGCAGAATTGATAAAAAAGCAAGGTTTGTAGGGAATTGTAATAGCAATGTAGTGCTTCTTTTCAAGATCTGAACAACAGTTTGAATGTCTAAAAGCTTATTTTACCATACCAGCTCTGCGATGCAAAATGCAGATGTAATCAGATGTGAAGATCTGTGAGACAGTAGGGTGTAGGTGATAGGCTTCCTACACTGAGCCAAACTCCAATTTAGTCTATTAAGGATAAGAAAAAAAAGGAAAGTAGAGCTCAGATGGGTTTTGAGAGACTCCTTGGAGCTTTTCAGTAAAAGTTGACCAAATGGTTGAGGGATCTCATATCCAACTGTAGAACTAGAATTGTTTAAACATTGCAAGTCGTGGTTTTCAGAATCATCTGACACTCATTTTGTGGAATCATAGAAGGTTGGAAAATACCTTTAAGAGCATCGAGTCCAACCTTTAACCTAACACTGCCAGGTTCTCCACTAAACCATGCCCCTCAGCACCACATTCACATATCTTCTAAACAGTTCCAGGGGCCGAGACTCAACCACTTCCCTGGGCAACCTTTTTGGTAAAGAAATTTTTCCTAATATCAAATCTAAACCTTCCCTGACACAGTTTGAAGCCATTTGAGTGTTTATTCATTATATTCATAGAATTCTAAAATATTTCTGCTGCATGAGTTCTCGGATTTCATCAGACCTATTATTCCTGATTCACTGTGTGGGATTTTAATTGAAGTTTTCCTTTCAGTGCAATGAGGGGTGACAAAACCTGTAAAGATGGCACCAGACGCAAGGTGGTTTTCCAGAGCTATACAGACAGTACCTTTTCAACTCTTCAGGATGATGATGAATATACAGAACATCTTGGTATCCTGGGACCAGTTATCCGAGCTGAAGTGGATGATGTTATCCTAGTAGGTCAATGTTTTGATTGTGTGGGCAGGATAAAATTTTTACAGTAATCTTGGGGTGACAGAATGGATCTAAAAATACCACCAATTTTTAAAAGATGATGAAGGGGAAACAGTTTTCAAAGCTTGAAGTTGCACTGTGGACATGTGAGCACTGTGATGTGTTTCTTTGAAACACATCTTTTTTCACCCCTGTCCACAGCAGATTAAATTCTGTTTTTCTTTCTTATTTCCCAGGATTAAATACTGGCTTACTGGTCTAATGTAGAATAAGGTTTAGGTTTAATGTTAATGAAAAATGAGTTTTCAAAACTCAGAAATTAGTACATTTGTGTTCAAGATTAATATATACTTTTTGGAAAAACACATAATTTCCTCTAAAATGTTTTGCTATGTAAATATGCAGGATTATATTAGAACTATCAACAAGGATGAAGAGGAACTATATATCTGGTGATACTGTGGTAAATTTGCATTAGGAAGCACATTGCTGTAAAATTTCCCTTCTCTCATCCTTCTTCATCCAGTCTTCCAAAATGCAGGGAGGGACTTAGGGAGAATAGATCTCCATTCTTTCTGCTTATTTCAATAGGAGTGGTGTGCAATAGGAACACACCGAGCTATGTTTAAATCATGAGTAAGAAAAGAAAAAGATTTTATAGTTTGGGAGTGTCATTCTCTGAGGAGAGGTAAATATGCAATCCCACTGTTGTGGTGTTTCTCTGGGACAAGTGGGAAGCACTGATTTCAGCAAGAATGATACATACAGAGGTCTAGAGTTACCACATTGTAATGACTGCAGCAAAGCATAAGAGGTAGAAACTCCCCATTTCCCTGCTGGCAGTAACTAAGCAGCTCCACATATGAGGGGCAGCAGTAAATGTCCTGGGAGCTTCGACTTGGTGGAAGACAGGGAGCTAGACTCATGCTTTCTGATTTTTTATTAACTATCTGCATCAAAGGTGGCAACTCTGCATGGAGATGTCAAAAGCTCTCTCTGCTGGCTTTTCCATGTACAGCATAGCCTGTAGTCTTTATACAGATCTTGACCCTGGTTTGAGGTCATGGGAGTGTAGTGTGTGGTGAATTTGGTTTAGATCTGAATTTGCTGAACAGAATCTATTTTAATTTTTTCAGGTTCATTTTAAGAATCTGGCATCCAGACCATATTCCCTTCATGCCCATGGAGTCCTCTATGAAAAGTCTTCTGAGGGAAGCATTTATGATGATGAATCTACTGCTTGGTTTAAGGAAGATGATGAAATTCAGCCCAATAACAGCTACATATATGTATGGTATGCAAACAGGCGATCAGGCCCTGTGCAGTCAGGGGCAGCTTGTCGGTCCTGGATCTACTACTCTGATTCAAACATGGTAAGGGAATGAAAATAGAAGTGGTTGGTCACAAAATAGAAGTGCTGGGGTTGGTCACAGAATAATAGAAGCACTTGTGTTGGAAGGCTTCACTGGAGTTCATCCAGTCCACCACTGCAACTCACGCAGGGTTGGCTGAAGTCATTTGTCCAGGACCATGTTCGGTTGGGGTTTGAGTGTTTCCAAATGGTGTGTGGCTGTAGAAAAGCAAGCTGCAGAGCACATTTTTGGATAGCTGTCCTTTCTTTTGGGCTCAATGTTCCCACTTGACGTTTAATCTCTTGCACTCAGTTAAAGAAGGACATAAGCTATGGAAGAATTTGAGTTGAGCAACTCTGGTAGACTGATCAGAGGAGAGTAAAGAGAGAAGGGAGCAGTAACTCTGGGACCTGCTTAAGATTTTTTGGGCCTGATACATTCCTGCAGAATGCTATGGGGTTTTTTGCCTCTTTTGGGAAATCCACTTTTACCTTTAATATGAGTTTATTACCTTCTAGGAGAAAGACATTCAGTCTGGTTTGATTGGGCCAATACTGATCTGTGAAAAAGGAGCCTTCAGCAAATCAAACAGTAGCAGGATATCTACCCGAGACTTTTTCTTGCTTTTTATGGTCTTTGATGAAGAGAAAAGCTGGTATTTTGACAAACATTCTGGAAGGCCTTGTAATGAGAAGACACAAATGCAGCAATGCCACAAATTCTATGGTACTTATTTCATTTTGCCAAATATTCAGTTTATGGGGGTAGAGGGCAAGATGTTGGGGGAGGTATCTCACCTCACAATCCTTTTCAACATATATAAATCCCACAGATTATGTGGGATTCACAGTTATGTGAATTTTTTTGTTAGTAATCCATTGTACCCATAATAGTCATGGGTTTGCATGTAGAAATTAGCAATGACTGGAAATTTGCTATTAAAATGAAGAAAGGACATATTAGACTGAAACTTTCAACAGAAAACCTCTCTTGCATTCACATACCTATCCCCTCCATAATTAAAGAAGGAAAAAAGAAACAGAAAAAGTCTTGTTTACATTAGAAGCTAGTACCCTGACAACTTTTTTTGCAAGAAATTTGAAAATATTTTAGTAATTTGACAAATCAGCTAGTTCTCTTGAGGAATTTGAAGCAGCTGTACAACAGCCCTTCATCTACCTCTCTGTGGCTATAGAGGTATGTCGGTTGTGGCTGTGTGCCTGTGGAAATGGGAGCTGCAGAAAGTGTTTTGGATAGCTGTCCTTTCTTTTGGGCCTGATTTAAATCTTTTTGTTCTCCTGGCTGCCATGTGTTGCTAGCAAGCTGTGCTCAAATCTTCTGGCGAGGTCCCTGGATTTTCTGAATTGATGTAGATAGACTGTAAAGTCTTGTTGCACTTTGAGTTGGAAAAAATTATTTTTTCCTGAGGATATTACTTCATTAAATATTTTGCTAATTTCAATAATTGCATGCTAGCACTTTGAGACCAGTTTTGTGAGCCGTTTTTCTGACTAACGATCTTTTTTTTTTCAGCCATTAATGGGATTACCTTCAATTTGCAAGGCTTGAGGATGTATGAAGGTGAAACAGTCCGATGGCATCTGCTGAATATGGGTGGGCCAAAAGACATTCATGTTGTTCATTTCCATGGACAGACCTTCATAGAACAAGGAGAGCCAGAGCACCAGCTTGGTACATACACTCTCCTCCCAGGTAAGCATCAGAGCAGAGTAACTCCTGAGGGGTGACCATTGCAGTCATCATCATGTCATCCTCATACCAATGTAAAGGTCTCCATATGGTGAGAGTTTGGGGGTTTTAATGTCAGAGTAAGTGTGATACAGAACAGGAAGAACTGTGAGCTCTAGGAGAATTCTTATGCCCAGGAAGAAAGGAGATAGGCTATAAGTATTCATGAGAGTACAGGATGAAGTCCTTTGCCTCATCACTGTCAGCAGAGCCAGTGTGCATTAACTGCATAACACTTGTAGCTGTATTGCCAGCTACAAGAGTTCAAAAAAAAAAAAAAGACAACAAGGAGATGAAAATAATGTGATTGGCTTGGAATAATAGGAGTTTATTTAAGTGAACATAAGGCATAGTTTATTCAGTATTTTATTTCATTATTTTTAAGGTAGTGCTTGTCACTGTGAAATCTACATATTTTTGTTTAAATGGGAGCCAGAATTAGCTGGAATTACCTGAAGAATTGTTTGCAGTAACTAGGAATATAAGAAAAGCAATGAGAACATGTCCTGTGCTTTCTAAAAAATGCAGCAAGCAACTGAAACCATATCTGCTTCCTGCTCAACCCTTGGCACTCCTGGGGCATGCAGAAAGTGAGGAGAGGGCCTATACATCTAATTTTCCCACCTCTACTTTTGGATTCTTCACATCCATCCTTTTCCTTACTTGAACAACGTACTGGCACAGCAGGAGTAAGAATTATAGCCAGCACCACAGAATGAACATCCCTGCATTATGTAATAAACACTGTTCACTACACTGTTCAGCACTGTAGTTAATGTGCAGACATCTGTTGTTACATACAGGTATCCAAGGTTTTGTACTTTACACGATCAGCAAAGGTTGGGTTTTGATCTGGCCACTTGGTTCCAATCTCAGTCTCCAGCTAGAGCTAGCTTAGTAATAAAAATCAATGAGATGGAGGAAGTTACTGCTCTTGCTGCAAGGTGTATTTAAATTTTCTGGATTAGGTCATAGGAAGGTCTTTGTTATAAAATTCAGCCTTGCTGACATCAGCCTTGTAATGCCAATGTTTCTGATAAATTTCTCTTCCTTTTTTCAAGGCTCATTTAGAACAATTGAAATGAAACCACAGAGACCTGGCTGGTGGCTTTTAGACACTGAAGTGGGGGAATACCAGCAAGCAGGAATGCAGGCATCCTATTTGGTTATAGAGAAAGGTATGAACTAGAGTGGTTTTTGGCTGGGAAAGTCAAGCTGTGAGGTCTTCTCTACCCTTTTGGGATTACTGAAAATAAATTCGGGAGATTGTTCTGCAAAAAAAAACAACATAGGAAATTATATGAATTCAAGGACATGGTGGAGTGGTTACAGTAAATTCATTCTAGAAAAAAAATATTAGCTTCCAGCAATGCTAGCTTTGAGTTATTTAGCATACTACCTTTATTCCTTTAGCATGCTAGCTTTGAATTTGAGGTTTCCCTACAGTGACCAGTGGATTAATCTGTTGAGAGAAATTGCAAAGATTAATTTAGACTTCTCTGGGAAGGGAGTAATGTTACAGAATTACTAGGAATTGTTCTGAGTGATGTTGTGTTAGATTTCACCAGAGTATGTATTAGAATAGCCCCCATTTTCTTTAACAACAAACTTACTGTGCTCCCTTTAGAGTGCAGGATGCCAATGGGTCTGGCAAGTGGAGTTATACTCGATTCGCAGATCGATGCTTCACATCACATAGGTGAGTTTATCCTTGAAAAGGTCCGTGCATGCTCCTGAACCCCCCCAGCAGAGTGTTGCAGTTCTGTATTCTTTTGGCATCTCCTATGTCTTTCAAGATCAGTTCAGCAGTGGATCAGCTGTCAGGCTAAAAATCTTCCAGTGCTGCAAGCAGAGACTGGGAGCTGTGTTAGGCAGCCATCATCATGGTATTTTATGTGTCACAGGTCTGCTATCTATCACAAGCTTGTAAGACTTGATTTTTTGTGAATTTGATTTTTTTTTCTTTCATTCCTGACAGAGTTCTATGAAGGCTTGAAAGCTGTTTTGCCATATATATTCTATACCAGTTTTTAACTTGCAAACCTTATTTTGCAGAGGGGAGCTCTCTTCCATGAATGAAGAGCACATTTTGTGTCTGATCCTGCTGGGGGTCAAAACTTGTTTCGCAAATTCTAGACCCTGGTTCCAAATTAGCAGACAGTATATTACATAAAATGCTGTTATTTTTGTCGTTCTGCCAACTCTAAAGCTTTGCAGGGTACAGATGACTTTCAGTTGCTGACCATGTCCAAATTATCCTATACTATAATTTTAGAGTCTCTTCTTGTTTTTTTCCCCTTTTTTTAATCCTTTGCAGGGGGACTGGGGGGAAATGAAGCACTCAAGGTTAATTACAGCCCAAATTTATGTTTTTTTCTATGCCTCTTAAAATTCTTGCTTCATTCATATTTCCTCTCTAGACTATTGGGAACCTAAGTTAGCCCGATTAAACAATTATGGAACATACAATGCTTGGAGTACTACAATGGAGGAAGAACTCCCTTGGATCCAGGTATGGTACAACATCACTGAGTTATGATTTTCCTACAGCTTATTTTAGAAGGTAAGGGTGCTCTTGTCGCTGAGAGGACTGCTGGGGAAAACTGAAAAGATGTGGCAAGATTGGTGATGCCATAAACTGTTTTTCTTCCCTGGAGTAACCCAGTCTCTGCTGCTGTTGAGGCTCATTGACTGGACAGTTACCCTCACAATTTAGATGACCTCATTTTGTAGGCAAATGGAGTCATTCTTTCTACTACTTTCTTTTTCCTTTGTGTGCCCAACAGTACATATTTATATGTATGTGTTTTTTGAGTGATCATTTAAAGTGTAATATCCTCAAGCTTTGCTTCAAGTAGTTTTTTGCTTGGTTTGTATGCTGCTGTTGACACAGCTCAGTTGGCTTCACAGGGAAACTAAGCTTATAATTATGACTTCAAGCACTATATCATTCAATCATCTCACTTCTGTGGTGTTTTCCATCCCAGTGACTTTTGCATCACATGGCAAATTTGCACCCAGATTTAGAGAGGATAGTTGATTTATTATAAATCTCATTAAAACTGGTTGGAAGACAAGAAAGACTCAAGTTCAGCAGGTTGCTGTTGTGTTTGGCTTGCTAACATTTGACATACTAGCAAGTTAATGGAAGTGAAGTAGGGTGAGAAGGTTGGGAGATCTGATGTGAAACTGGAAATAACATTGGGAAGAGAAAGAATTTGACAGGGAGCTGGGACTGAAGTGAAGCATGCAGAGGTGTGGAGGGCATGTCCCAGAAATGAGTTTCACTGCTGATAGTAACAGCTTCCAGATTTGTTTTTATGTGCTAAGTGCTTAGATATGATATCAGCAGCAATGGTGGCTTTTTAGCACTTCAGAATGTCATATGCCTTTCTGCAGCCCAGGTAACCAAAATTAGAGGTGGCTTATAGAAGTGTGAGCCTTTAATTTCTGTGCTCCTCTGGCCTATCTGTAAAATGGGGTGGGGGGAGTTATGCCTAATACAGATACACAGATGCTTTTCAGGTGCCTTTGTGGTCCAGTGCTGAACCCTGTGAAGTGGCCTCTGAAATTAAAAGCACTCAGAAATACACAAATGAAATGAGAGTGAGAGGGCATTAATTTGGACTCTGTTATTCCTTTAGAGAGTGTTAGTGTTGTGGGTGTTAAAATGCAGGGCTCAAAGCTGCTATGTAAATGCCAAAGAATTATATGGATTTTGCTTTGCATTACTGACTTTATAAATGCTCTTTGCTGTCGCTAGGTGGACTTTCGAAGACAAGTTCTGCTCACTGGGATACAGACTCAGGGAGCCAAGCAGTTTTTAAAGTCCTTGTACATCCAGAAGTATTTTCTTGTTTACAGCAAAGACAAACGGACGTGGAACACCTTCAAAGGAGACAGCTCACCAACAGGAAAGGTCTGTCTGTGCCATGGGGGCAACAGCCTAGGCAGCATCCCTGAGTGATGCACTAAGTTTTGTTTAGGGTTAAGAAAGAGTGGAAAACATTATGGCATTTAGAGCCTTAGTAGGTACAGCTTGAAGCCCCAAAGGGCATTTACCAAACTAATAAAATTCAGACTAGAAGACAAATTCTAAGGTGAGGAACTACCTAGACTGGGGTTTGGATTGGCCCTGTGACCTTGGCTGTGCAGGGTCTGGTTTTCTCATAGGCATTTCTTCCTACTGTTATTTCCTAAGCCCTTGGCTGCTTTTTCCAAGGAAGCAGGAAGCTGAACTAAAAAATCAGGCCTTTACCTCATTTGGTATTAGATTCTGCTTCTCATCCCTCCCTTTCATGTGTCCCAGCAGTTGAATATTGAATTGTCTGAATTGCCTGCAGAAGGCCTGTGTGGTAAATGTGAACCTGAGAGGTTCATCTCATGCCCAGCTGCTCCAGCCCTACCTATTACAGCTCCCTTCAGTTTACCCCGAGGTTTCTGTGCTACAGCTCCCAAATTGAACACTTGTTGTCTTTTACCTTTCCTTTTGCTTCTCTTCTCATGTTTTCTTACAGACTTACATAAAAAAAAAAAAAGGTTGCTTATTAAACTGAGACCTTCAGACACTTCCAAATATGCTAAGATGGGACCATGAGCTATTTCAAGTGGCCCTGCAGCATAGGATGTACTATCACTGTGGATGGGGCTAAGGACATAAAAAAGACTACATTTGTAACAGAGCAGGCTTTCAACATCCAAGCTTGTGTTTGCATTAAATTAATTATATGTGAATTTTTTTTCTTTTCCTTTTTTAACAGATTTTTGAAGGTAATTCCAATGCCTACGAGATAAAAGAGAACATCATTGATCCCCCTATTATTGCTAGGTACATCAGACTCTACCCCACCGAGGTGTACAACAGGCCTACTCTTCGCATGGAGCTTCTGGGCTGTGAAGCAGACGGTAAGAATTGGTCAGGTGCTGATGCTTCCATTCTGACAAATTTTTTACCTCATACTTTAAATGAAGCTAAAACTGTGGGTCTTCTTCCAATGTTGTTGCTTTCACTGTGGCTACTTGGACATATGGGAGATGACAGAGTGCTCCTCTCAACAGGTTGTTCTTTGCCACTTGGAATGGAAAGTGGAGAGATCAAGAATAGCCAGATAACAGCCTCATCTACTAAGACATCCTGGTTTAACACGTGGGATGCTTCACTTGCTCGTCTCGATCGGAAGGGAAAGATGAATGCCTGGCGAGCCAAGGTAACAAGAGAAACGGGGAAGGCAGCAGGGACAGCTGGTTAATGAATTTGTGCTGCCTTTGTGATCATGGTGCTTCCTGCATGCTCTGTCCAGTGCCAAGTGTGATAGGGTCAATTCACAACCATCCCTTGGGAAGAACACCACTCAGTTCTTCAGCAGAGAACTTATTAAGCTTCTGGCAACAGCAGTGAAATCATACTTAGAGAGATGGATGGTGTCCTTGGGCCACAGGCTGCAGAACTTACCTGTGGAAATAGCCTGTGTAATTTCAGGAGATGAGTGCAACTTGAATATTTGTCTCAAGGGGGTTAAAGTAACCCGTTCTGGGTTGGCTTCTAGGCAGTGCAGCCTAGTGGATCTGAGGGTGGTGACCTTCAGCAAGGCATGTGAGCTTCTGTGTCTTTGAAATGGAGCTGCATTTCTTCACAAAGCCCCTTGAGATTTGCTAGAAGCTGCTCTTTTGTATAAGCATTTGGTATTAGTATTATGTTTTAATACTGGAGGTAAAT
This sequence comes from Rhipidura dahli, assembly GCA_013399225.1. Taxonomy (NCBI): domain Eukaryota; kingdom Metazoa; phylum Chordata; class Aves; order Passeriformes; family Rhipiduridae; genus Rhipidura; species Rhipidura dahli. The sequence continues at coordinate 130,692 of VXAC01007292.1, read as the reverse complement.
CTCTATTATTTTTCATTGTGTATTGGAAATTAAAGTGTAAATCTTAAGATTCCAAAACACTCCCTGCAGTGATGAAGTTAATTATATAGGTCACTAAGAATGCTTGTGGCTTACCTCAGCTTTACTCTTCTGTACTTCTTTGATACAGTTTTAACTACCTGTAAACAAGATTTTTGACTTGAGCAAATACAGACACAGACATGTTTGCTAATAGACAAACTTTTATATATCAATTTTAGTTGAACAACAACCAGCAGTGGCTGCAAATTGATCTCCTCACAGTTAAGAAGATCACTGCTATTGCTACACAGGGGGTCACATCCATGTCAGCTGAATACTTTGTGAAAACCTATGTTCTTCTGTACAGCGACAACGGCTCCGAGTGGAAATCCTACACAGAGGGTTCAAGCTCAGTGCCAAAGGTATCACTGTCAGCTCAGGCAAGGCTATTGTTGCTTGCTTTTAGGTGCTGGACACAGTCAGGGCCCAAAGGCAGAATGCCCAGCCAAACTGATATTCTCACAGGACTTTAAAGTGCTAGGGAGCTGGGGTTACTACAGATAATGTCACAGTATCTATCTGATTTTAGGGATCATATTTAATCATAATAAGAGGAAAGAACACTGTATCTGCAGAGAATGCAGCCAGCGTTGTGATAAAAGAAGCTGACACGGTTTGTAAAGGAGGACATTTAATTTGAGTGAACAATGGATTCCCCAGGGCCTCTTTTAGCTTTTTTATTTCTGCCCTGATTTTTCAAGTGAAATTAGTATTAGTGAGCAGTATTGCTGTAGCAGAGCTCAGGAACTTCAGGTACCCACAGAGCAGACGCAGTACTTTGTATTTTTTCCCATATGGCCTTACACCACAAGGGCTTTTAGCAGTGGTAAAATAAGGGAAGTTTGGGGGTGTGGTCTGTTAGAAATTAGAATGGCAAATTTTCTGGTGTGGACGGAAACAGGATCTGTTTAATCCATTCAGACTTAGCTGTTGCTGGCCTGAACTACTTTTAACCCAGCACGTTAGGAAGAGATTTGATGTGGTCCATTTAAAACCAGAAATGAGGCGGTCCATCTACCCTGGGTTTGGCTAATGCAACAGCTTGGAACTGTTTTAAAGAGAAAATGCAGGGTTTTTTTCAAGTGCCACCTTTTAACTAATTGTGTTTGTGTATTTGCAGGTTTTCTTGGGTAATGAAAACAGTGACGGGCATGTCAAGAATTTTTTTAACCCACCCATCCTGTCCAGGTTCATCCGCATTGTTCCAAAAACATGGTACCGTGGGATTGCCCTTCGGGTAGAAGTCTATGGCTGTGATTTTAGTGGGGGTCTGGCTGTGAAAAGGACTGCTGAGTCTGGAAGCTCCTAACCTGCCAGCAGTCATCATGCAGAACATGTTTTTAAAGAAACCCTTAAAACAGTCATGCTTAGTAGTTTGGATGCATGCTTCATCGAAGGAACATCATGTTTTACCAACAGGACTGAGAGATTTCTCTGGCAGGTGTTTCATTCCCACAAGTACACACTTTAAAAAACAGCTTATTTTCTCTGGGAAGAAATAGTAGTCCCTTCTGATTAGTATTATCACTTCTTCATTATAACCAGTACTCTGTCTTACTTTTTACTTAGTTTTAAGTTCCATATCCCTAGGAATGGAGACTCTGGCCTTGATGCTGAGCCCTGACTATCTCCATTTTGTAATGCTTCTGCAGCACAGGTGAGGAATAGAAAGCTATAGCAGGTGGATGTTCTCCATACATAAGGCTGAGAGGGAAAACCAGTGCTGATCTGGAGCTGTAGTGCTGCATTCCAGCAGTGCCTTGGTGAGAAATGATTGTAGGGGTGACCTCTCCTCCACATCTTTCATCTACACTGTGGCAAAGGCAGGACATGTCTCAGCACTGAGGTATGTGCAACCCCTTCTCAGACAATGTGTGTTGGCATTGTTGGTTTGGTTCTTGCATACCCAGCACACCTGAATGCAGTGAATTTCACATAATTCATGTTCAGTGCCCTGGCAAGGGGAAGGGAAGTCAGCAGTACCTTTCCATCCCAGAAATGAGAAGGGAAGTGATTAAACCTGGCAGGTCATGGAACAGCAGTGGGAGAACCGAAATGAGAATTCGGAACTCCTGATGCTCAGTCCCATACACACATTTAGACTGTTGGGACAGGGAGCTCCCTTGACTAGGAAAGCTTTGAGAACTGCAGCTGTACAGTGACAGTGCAGCCTGGAGGTGGCAGAGGAGGATTAGATTAAACTGGGTAACAGTTGGCATCTTACAGTTTAACAGTGTTCACTAATGGAAATACTCTTGTGCACAGATTTTACATGAATTTTTCCCAGGATGATTACATCTGAAAAATAGATACACAGTCCATGAACTCATTATTTCAGCAGAATTTTAGCTAAGCTTTCAGTAGTGTTCTGGGCTTCTTCTCTCCTGTAAATTGTTTAATTGCAGCACTTCACTTATCACACTAGGTACCATTCAGGAGGCTGGATTTTTAAAGTAGTTTGTCTTTGAACCTTGGATGGTATTAACCAGTTTTATTGCAGTAGTTTTTCATTTCTTTCTCTTATAGATCATTCATTTTAAAAAGGAGGTATAGAGCAGGAGTGAAAAGAGTGTAAAAACTAAACAAATCTTTTCTTTTTTTTTATACTATGTCATAAACTGTTGTAATTTTCCACTGGAAAATAAAGTTAATATTGTAGCATGAAACCCACCAACATTTTATTTTGTATATTTGCCTCTACAGTAGTAGTTCTGGTAATGATGAAATTTTGCGACAGGAAAGTAAAATTTTCAGTGCCAGTTAGAATTAATTTCAAATGGTGAAGCTGTATTAATAATTGCTTCATCTTTAAAGATCAGTTTCTTAGTATTTTGTAATGATGCTTTATTTATTTTTGTTTGACACAGCCATGAAATTGCAACACAAGCCATATTCACTAAAAAAAAAAGGAAATGTAAACTTAGCAATGAGGTTTTACCCTGGAAAACAGTTAATAATTGCTTCTTAACTTCAGCAGAACCAGGTTTTTATGTGATAAGTGTGAAATCATTTAGTTTTTAAAAGGCAGTGCTCTTTAATATTCTAAGTAAGTAATCAGTTCTTTATGTGTATATACACACACACGTATCATTCTATGTAAACTTACATAAATGCAAAACTGATTGTGGAAGCATGACTCAATACATCTGCATCAATTTTACAAGTTGAAGATTCTGCTTTTACTGACTAATGAACAGTACTTTGGTTAGCTGGGGTCAGCTGTCCCGCTTGCATCTCCTCCCCAGCCCCTTGTCTATGCCCATCCTACTCACTGGCAGGGCAGAGAGGCAAAAAGCAAAGACCTTGATACTGTGCAAACACTGTTCAGTGCCACTTAAACACCCAGAGTGGTTATCACTGTCCTAGTCACAAATCTATCCACAACACCCTATGGGCAGCTATGATGGGAATTAACCCCATTCCACTGGTGTTCCAGCCTGTCCAGCAGAGCAGCAGTGTCTGGGCCCTGTGCCAACCCACACGTAGCCATTGCTGATAACAAAATGTTCCCTTGCACAGCAGAGTAAGATGGAATGGGCTACAATAAACAGCAAAAGTCCCAAACAGTCTCTAACATGCCAGACTCCAATATACAGTAAAGCAGAAAGTACAAAGCCCTGCCAATAACAGCTATAAATTCTACCTAGCACAGTCCGATCAGGGGTGTTACCTCAAAATCCTTTTGCCTCACATTGCCTCACCAAAAAGGACTGCAGTAGGTTGGCCCCAGCTGGCAGCAAGTCCTCACTCAGTCACTTGATGGCTTTCCCCTGGCAGGCTGGGGGCGAGGGTTGGAAGGGCAAAAGAAAGGAAATTTGTGGGTTGATGTAAAGCCAGTCTAGTAAGCAAATCAAAGCTGCATATGCAAACAAAGCAAAATAAGGGATTCGTTTGCTACTTCTCATCAACAGGCACATGTTCAGCTGCTTCCAGGCAAGCAGGGCCTCAACACACCTGACAGTTGCTTGGGAAAACAAACACCATAACTCTGAACGTTCCCCTCTCATCCTTCTCCTTTCCCCTGGCATTTCTTGCTGAGCACAATGTCACAGTCTGGGGTATTACATCCCCTGGCTCAGCTGTGTCCTCTCCCAGCCTCTTGTGCAGCCCCAGCCTCCTCAGTGGGGCAGGGTGGGGAAAAGAAAAGGCCTTGGTCCTGAGCAAACACTGCCACTACCACATAAAACAACATGTGTTATCAGTGCTGGTTTAGTCAAAAAACCAAAGCACAGCACTATACAGGCTGCTGTGAAGAAAATTAACTCTATCCTAGCTCAACCACATACATGGAGTATTTTAATTTTATTAAGCAGCCAGCTTAGATTGAATTTGCCAAGGCTTTTGGAAATCTGTTGTTAAAACAGTCAGGCTTGCACACCCTTTTACACACTGTGGAATGAAATTCTATGTATGTTGAGATTATTTGCAAAATACACAAGGAGAGCACAAGAATTCCTGCAGTTTTCTCAAAGACTAAAGATGCATGTGACAGCATGAAGGTTAGCAAACATAAGCTCTTTTGGATTGAGGGAGAAATGTGGTGCCAAAGTTCAGAGTAATACAGCAAATAATTTCTTCACAAATCTGGATGGATGCCTTTTGATCCAAAGGTCCAAAGTTAACTGCTTTTAGCCTCAAACAGTATCTCAATGGAGTTGCTGCCCTCTGATGCTCATTCCAGCTTCCAAGAGGCTGCAGGGTGTCCAAAGCTGACCATCTGCATGTGACAATAGCACACAGGTGGCAGTGCTTGAAGCCTTGTGCTTACTCACAACCACCTTTACTAGGTGCAACCAAGTATTTCCATTTTCTTTCCAGGGGTGGTGGCTGTAGTCTTTCACGCAGACACTGAAACTGGTTATGTCTGCACTTGGATTGGAAAGGAGTTGGAAGTATGTGTCAAGACAGTTGAGCAGCTCTGAAGTAGATACTGAAAGCACCACAGTTTCTTCAGGGCCTGATGCAGTAGCCCAGTATCCAGACAGGTTCCTAGAGTGCCCTGTAAAGTCTAAAGTTGATGCAGGCAGTGTCACATGGATGGATGCACACACCTCTGCCTTTTAGAGATGTAACCTCCATTTCTGCCAGTTTTTCTGAATGTAACTCCTGCACTGCAGGGATACCTGCACTGAAGCTGAGCCAGCTGACCTTCACCAAGGTTCCCTGGAGTCTGCAAACTGGATGGTTCCCTCCAAACCATAGCAAAGCATGGTTGAGACATAAAGCTGCATATTACCCATGGATTAAAGCCAATGCAGGTCCTGTTTCTGCATCCACCCTCAGAAATCTGGACTGTGCATCAGCACAGATGCAAAGGTGAATCTGGGCTTTTGGGCTCTTCTCATATTACAGACATCAGTGAGAGTACATGGCAAGAGTATGTCTGAACGAAGTGCCAGGAGAACTCTATAGAAAAAGCATCAAATAGGAGTGTGGTCAGGAATTCAGACAAACAACCAATCTTTTGAGCATGCTCCAGCACCCCCTGAAATGACCATCAACACTGGTGGGTTGATCAGAATTCTAGGATGGTGCTAAGGGACAAAAAGAGGGCTTGCATGTGAACAAGAACTCATGAGGTGTCCTTCGTGGCAGAAGATTTTTTTGTCACATACCTGAGGGAGGAAGGTAAAGTCTCTGTCTGTGCCCACGTATGTGCTAGGGAAGACTGTTTATCAATATGTTACTATGAAACACCACAGAAATGAGATGCAGCACTATCCTATGGTGACCAATTGCTGTTTTGTATGAGTCAGTTATTCCGCTTAATCAGTTTAAAATATTCCTCTTCTTGCTGTGTTTATTCACACTAGCTCTGCATCATAACCAGTTTATCCACCTACACTTTCCTATCATTACTGTGCCCCACTCTCCATTTGTTTGTTACACCCAGTGCTTGAATCATACTTTAATTACACTCTCCTCCAGATAGGGACTCTGTCTTCTTGAATGTAAGTACAACACTACAAAACAGGCCATGGGATCATTCTCAGGGTTCCTGGGCACATCTGTAACACCATTTCCAATGGCCCCAATACTGTGTTAAGCCCACTGTGACCTAGATACACCAAGCACTGAGTAATTCAGACCAACCTATCTTCTTCTTCATTTAATAAAAGTACAGGGTATGTTTCTTATAAGTGGTTGTTTTTCTTTGTAACACCACTATTGTACTCTCTTTTTGCACTTCCCATGAAAATTTGTCCACTGCTTGTAGCAGACTTAAGTGGCTTTTCTATTTTTTTCCTCACGTACCTGATTGCACTTTTCATGCACATATATTTTATTAATTCCTCCACAATAGGATGGAATTTGAGAGAAGAAGGAAATAGGTAAAATTAAGGAAATAAAGTGTGAGAAACCCTACTTTTCAGAGCTTATGTCTTCCATTTTAGAAAAAAATGTTGGAAGCATTGAGGTTTTTACCATCAAATGTGTTTAACCTTTCCTTACTTTTTCTAGTAGAGGAGGGAGATGCAAAGAGAAAATGTGGAGAAAGGTTAAGAAAGAAAAGATAGAAGTAAGAAATCAAGGAATAAAATTTTTTCTTGTTCCCAAAGGCTGAAAATATTCCATGAAAACAAAACAAGGTGAGTTCTTTTGAGAACAAAACTGAAAGCATGAGAAAATCTGGAGTACTTAAATCAAAATTTTGTAGTTTCTTTTTCTGTTCCAGATTTTGGAGGAGAAATCTAGGTTGCCTGACTGTATTTTTTCAAGGAAAAGGGCTGAACTGATGTAACTCATTCTACAAATCTACTGGAAACAGCAGTAGGGCCCCAGTGGCACAACTCTAAGGATTGTTGTTTTGGAAAAGATCGAGGCCGCCCATCAGATCCTGTGAGCAGCCTGGAAGTTGTGGGAACTGCTGCCTCTAGGCAGGGCACACCACAGAGATTCCAAGGGTTTGTTCTTTCCTCCCGCCCCTGCCCGGCACGAAGCGATAGCCTCGGTTGTTCAGAAGGTGCACACCTTGCTAACAGCCCACATCCCTTTATTGCCCGCTCCTGGGCCACATGCCAGCAGGACAGAGGCACTGCTGGGAGCTACATGAGAGGGAACCCCTGGCAACGTGTTTATCAGTCCTTGTTTTGGTTCATTTCACTCTAACCATACTATTTGAAAATCTCAGCCGTTCCTTGCCTATGGCTGAAATGGATGCCAGTATTAAGAGGAACTGATTCTCTGTATGTAGAGTTTTGCTTCAGGCTAAAAGGTAGTAAAATGGCAATGTAATCTTTTTTTCTTATTTTTTTTCTTTTTTTAAGAGAACATAGAGAACAATAGGAAGGAAATTTTGCTAGACCAAGCTGATAGCCAGAAAGAAGCAAACCACTGATGCCAGATGATCAAGACCAAAATATTTAGCTATGTTTTACAGACAACTGAGTAATCTTGTGGCCCAGAACCTCTTTGTAGCTATGTTTACTAAGGTATGATGATGGTTATAATAGTAATAGAATGGTAATAAATATAAAATTATAATAAAGGTAATAAAATAGTAATAAATATATAATAGTAATAGATAGTAGTAAAATTCTGCAGTACAAGGAATCCGTTCTGGGGCTGAGAAGAGCTTGTTCTTTTCCACCCAACTCTGTATATCCAGATGCCTAGGAGGCAGGATATGCAATTGCACAGGTGGGAGGCCTGACCCGTGGTGAGAATTCTCTCTGGCATCAGCCAGTTTGGAGAACAAACTTTATGTACAAACTAGGAAGCCCTTGCAATGGTAGCAATGTCGTGGAGATCACGGGAGGAGCAAAGGGAAAGGCAAATCAGGAAGGGAGTGGAGCAAAGGGAAAGGCAAATCAAGTAGGTAGAAGGAAAATACGGGATATATTGAGAAAAAAAACAGCAAATAGTTTAGAGGATTGGCAAAGCTTTAGGAACAGTAGTACTGGGCAAAACTTTAGATAATGACTTTGAATGTAATCGTTTTATTTCCCCCATTTGTTTAATATTTCTTCTGGATGAACAACAAGGTGCTGCCTCATTAAGCAGAAGTGATTCAAGCTCTTATCTCTCGAAAGGAAAGAAAGCGGCAGAGGTCAGCGGCCGAACGCGTCAGGGCCAGGAAAGCACGAGCCAGCCCAGCACAGCAGGCAGGGATCTGAGGGGGGTTTGCTGAGGGGGTTTCCAGGAAAGTCGCGCACCCG